>JAAOMT010000187.1:46447-80395 GCA_016748015.1 Geosiphon pyriformis
AAAAAAAAAAAAAAAAAAAAAAAAAAAAAAAAAAAAAAAAAAAAAAAAAAAAAAAAAAAAAAAAAAAAAAAAAAAAAAAAAAAAAAAAAAAAAAAAAAAAAAAAAAAAGAGGAAAAAAAAAATATATTATAATCTTACCTTTTCTTTGATTCCAATGCAATTTAAGCTTTCTACGATCACTTTTACTTTCATCATAATAAAGAGTGATACTAGATATTTTTTCATCATTATAATCTTGTAACTCAAAATCGTACAACTCTTCTATTAATTTAATCTTATCAAAAATTTGAGATGCATGGTGATCGAATGATGTAGAAATTTCCGCAACTTCTCCAAGCTTATTCCAATCACGAATCTTAATTATTCTTTCAGGAAGACGAAAAAATAATTGTCGACCAAAGAATAAATCCATTCGGACCTCTTTTGCCTCCGTCTCGGTGGGATCAACTTCGAAAAGTGCCGTATAAATTTCATCCAGGCAATTTCCCAACCTCTCGGTCGTATTGAATACACGCGTTACGAAAAATTTTTTGTTTGATGATGATCTGGTGGACAATTTTTCGAAAGCGTCGGCTAGATCATCCGTCAAATCATCATCAATACAAGTTTTTTTAACTTTATCTACCTCAATTTTCTTCGACACATATTCTGCATAATAATTTTGTCGGCCTCTCGAGTGAACATTGATGTCTTCACCGCGAAATTCATGAAATTCAATTAAACCCTTAGCAGGGTCGGTCCCAGCAACCTCCAAAAGTACAAAACCGATCCTAGGAACGACTGGGGGTAAATTCTTTTCTAACGCTTCTTTAATCAGAGCTTTTGCGTGTGTCCGCTCATGATAGGATCCACTGATTTGGGCCACATTTTCTTTTACATGTATTCTAGCACCTGATTCGGCCCTGTTGACAATTTTTTATATGAATTTCAAATTTGGGATATTGTAAAGAACGAAAACTTTTATCGGTCGTTCTTAAAATTTTACTTTATTCTTTCAATTGTTGAACCTTTACGGCCAATCACGATTCCTACTTGACCTTCAGGAATAGGATAATTCTCACTAGTTTTGTAAAAATTTCCTTGTCCACTGGAATCTAGTCGAGAAAAAGACATTATTCTACCGACATGCGATAAAAAGGTAAAAAGACTGCTTATCCTTTATTTTCAAGTATAATTACTATGTTAGGAATTTTACTGCGCGAAGGCTTGATATAAGCCTGATTTATAAAATTTCCACGGCTATATGGTGCTGTTTTATAGTTAAAAACAGATTTCCCAGCATAGAAAAAATGTTTGATCCCTTTAACGAATCGATAAATATTTGGACCACCTATAATGAGAGCATGTTATATATTCAAAGAGATAATGGAAGCTAAAAGGAACCCTATATTGAATCTTTGTTTATGATTTATTGGCTTGATTGGAATTTAATTTACCCAAGATTTTCAATACATCCTCTGTCCTCACTAATTTCTCACGCGGTTTTCCTTTCAGGCGTCCCATTTCATTCTCCATTTCCTCAACTTTCTTCCAATCATCATAAGATACAGTACGTATTCCACGTTTCTCTAACGATGGTAGTATGGCATTAAAACCTTGCTTGACTTCCTTATTATGATTAGGTATCATGGGTTTTTTTAATTTAAGGTCTGAAAGGATAACTTCAGCTGTTTCGAATGCATCATACATGGTAGCTGCGATAACTCCAGATGGCCCACGCTTTATCCAACCAGAAACATAGAATCCTGGAACCTGAAATGTAATAGTTATGATTAATTTCACGATCCTAATAATATAAGGCTCAGGAAAAATACCTCTTTTCCGTTTTCGTCCAAAACTTTGCCTTTCTCATTCGGGACTAGCCCTTTTTGATGATCGAATGGTACACCCTCTAACGGAATGCTTCGATATCCAAGGCTTTTAATGACTAGACTCGTCTCAAGTTTTTCCAACTGGTCTGTTGAGATTGCCCTTTTTTTTTCTATAGGGCCCTCGAGTTTATTTACGCTTAACAACAAACCTTTGACATAAGGTGGATCATTTTCGAAATCGGGAATCAATTCAATTGGACTTCTCAAAAATTTAAGTGTCCACGATTTTTCCCCTGATTTGTCATCATTTATGCCTTTTTCGATGATTTGCATCAAGCGCTTCAAAGGTCGCTCTTGGGAGATATATTTAGAATGTGTTGAGAGTTCTTCTTTCACAAACCCAAAATCAGTGAAGAATTTCGTGTTAGGAAGTTTCATCATCTCACGTAGTTCTTTGGCGGTGAAAGATACCTAATAGAGACAAAAGCTACGTGAATATTAAAAGGTGAAGAAAAATTCATAACATATGAAAAAAAGAGGGGGGGGGGAATAATACCTGTAATGGGCCTCTCCTCCCCAAAATGATAACATTGCGAATTTTACTATTTTTGATTATATTTAATGCATGCTCTGTAATGTCTGTCTTTTCTAATTGCGTTGTATCCATCAATAAAATTCTTGCAACATCCAATGCAACGTTCCCATGACCAATTACAACAGCTGTCTCAGAACGGGTCAAATCAGGGTTTAAATCGTGATATTGTGGCAATCCATTATACCAACCAACAAATTCTCGAGCAGAAAAAACATTCTTCAGAGAACCATCTTCATATTTAATGCCTAAAGATTTTTCTTCTGTTGCCCCGTAAGATAAAACAATTGCATCGTAGTGTTTTTTAAGATCCTCAACAGTGAGGTCCTTATTCACACTCACATTTCCCACAAAATTGTATCGTGGATCAAGCGCAACCTCGTCAAATTTGTGTTGGGCGTTCTATTATATCATGTTACCCAGTGTGGACCCAGACATACAGTGCTAGCTAAGCTAAGGAGAAAATTACCTTAACTTCAGGATGATCAGGAGCCACTCCGTAACGCACCAAACCATGAGGAATAGGAAGGGCATCATACATATCCACAAAAGCGTAGGAGCAACCCTTCAAAACACGTTGGGCTGTATAAAAACCAGCGGGACCACTACCAATAATTGCGAGCCGAAAAGAGTGTTGACTGGCCAAATTGGAAGTCGTCCTGGAGTGTTTCTTAAAATTCGATCCATGTGAAGCTTGAGAGCCTCGAGGGCCATAGAAAATCCGTGTTCGAATTTGAACCTCCAGATAATTACTAGCTTTCTTATAAATCTGTTTCGGCGAAACACGCCCAAAAATTGACATTTCAGCATAAAATTCGCTTTTGACTTTTTTTTACCGGCCCACATTTTTCCAGCACTGCGCCACATCAGATCTGATAAATTAATTATTATTATTATTATTATTATTATTATTATTATTATTATTATTATTATTATTATTATTATTATTATTATTATGACATAATTAATCAAAATAATAATATACATGTTCTGATCTCATTTATTAAGAAAATGAATTTGTAAATTTGCTATAAATTGAAAATTTGGTTATTGACTATAATTTTAATTTTAATTTACTTTTTAAACCTGAAATAATAATATTAATTTATATATTTTTTTTTTTACATTATAAAGTTTTCAATATAATAAATAGTTTTTTGATTTAAAAAATATTAAATGTTTAATAATACATATTTTAATTAAATATTTTTATTTAATAAATAGTTTATTTTATTTTATTTTATTTTATTTTATTTTATTTTATTATATTTAAACAATTAAAATAATAAAAAATTACAATTATAAAAATAAATATATATATATATAATAATTAATTATAAATAAAAATTTAATAAATAATATTTATATAACAAGTATTATTATTTATTATTTATTATTTATTTAAAATCTACATTTATAATAAACTTATATAAATAAGATAAAATATATTAATTTGTAATTAGATTTAAATTTAAATAATTTTAAAAAAAATAACATATGTAAATTAAATAATATATAATATATTTATACACTAAGTTTAAAATAAAATTTTAAATATTCGAAATATTAGAAATACAATAATTTAAATATTAAGAATATTTTTTATCAAAACATTTTATTTTATATAATGTATAGATAAGAACTACGGAAATTTCTTCCAGCTTTACGGGCCAGACCGGACTGCGGATTGATTACCAAGCCACCATTTAATACTCTTGTTCTTTTAGCTGCGGCATCAGTGAATCCGTCATTGTAACGTCACCTGAGCCTAACCTTTATTTAATAGGTTCTTTTTCACCCAATTTACTTTCCAACCTTTCTTTGTCGTTTATTGCGTTCACCCTTCTCTTTATAACGACGACTTCTTTCTACTTGAAAAGTTTTCTTCCTGATTAACACACCCTAACAGATTTTCACAAATATGAGGTCAAAATTCAAGGATGAGCACCCTTTTGGTAGGTTGGCTTCATACTTTTAAAAGGGTATTTAATTACTCCAGATAAATAGCTCAAAAGAAAAAAAAAAGGGGATAGAATTTATAATATTCGCTCTAAAATTTTTACCACTTTTTAAATTTTGTTAAGAAAAACGCAAGGCTGAAGCTGAACGGATCAGACAAAAATATCCAGATAGAATTCCGGTTAGTTGATTATATTGAATACCTATGAGTGAGAGACTAGATGATCGTTATTCAAATTTTACGGTAAGATTGACACCATAACTCTTTTCCTCCTTAGGTTATCTGTGAGAAAGTTGAAAAGTCGGATATTGCAACTATTGACAAAAAGAAGTACCTTGTCCCAGCTGATTTAACTGTTGGTCAATTCGTTTATGTGATACGAAAAAGAATTAAGTTAAGCCCTGAAAAGGCTATCTTCATCTTTGTTGATGAAGTCCTTCCCCCCACAGCTGCTTTGATGTCAAGTATTTACGAGGAACATAAAGATGATGATGGATTCTTATATATTACGTAAGTTCTACAAAAATTATTTGTTGTTAAAAAAGATTTAGTCAATAAAGATAATTTGTAATTATATGAAATCTCACATTTTTTTCCATAAATAGCTATTCTGGCGAAAATACTTTCGGTTTTTAAATTTTGGTACATAAGAAAAGTCCAAGACCTGAATTCTACGCTTGGAATATGATATGATCTTTCTACTATTATTATAGAGCTTTTAAACTTTATTATTACTTTTCATTTTTTTAGTTTTTTTCCCCGATATTAATCTTATTATTTGTATTATTTCTCCTTTAACTCTTATTGTATTAATTTTTCCTAAACTCAATAAATTTTTCAATGGTTTGAGTTTTATATATTGTGTATTAAATGTCAAGGATGAAATTATCTTAGCCTATTTATAACACTATTCGTAATAAATACGTAATTAATATTTGTTTTTGACATGAAAAATTCACATGTTTATTAAACAACTTTGTTATTTTTATACAATATTTAAGAAATGATTTGGAATTTTATGTTTATTTGTATTACCAATATTTGTTTTTAATTAATTAAAATTAAATATAATAATTTAAAAAATAAAAAAAAAGCATATTTTTTTTATATTTTTTATAACTACAATCAAAATAATAATAATAATAATAATAATAATAATAAAATAAAATAATTTAAAAAGCTTTGTTAATATTTATTTGAATATTTTAAAAACAAAGTATTTTTTTATTTTTAACTAAAAGTTTTTTTTATTTAAAGTTTTTTTAGTATTTTTTAAAGCATTACTATTATTTTAAAACTTGGTTGTTTTTTTTTAATATTTTGTATTATTAATATCAATTTTAAATAATAATACTTTTTTTAATTAATAATAACAGTAATAATATATTTATTAATATAAATACAAATTAATAAATAATTATATTGTTTAATAAAATTATTTTTAACAAATTTTTATTAATTGTAAAAACAAAATAAACTATATTTTAATATATAAATTATTTAATTATACTATAATATTATCTTAAAATTAATAACATAAAAACTAAATAAATTATTTAAGTAAATAATTAGTTTTAATAATTTTAAAAAAAATTTTATAAATTTTAAATAATATTACTTTTTTTATAATAATTAATAAAATTTTTGTTATTAAAACAGTTAAACAAAATATTTTTTATAATATTAATAGTAAAAAGCTATTTTTAATAACTTTTAAAATATCTTTTTTATCTTTAGTTAATAGTTTTTTTTTAATCAAAATTCATTCTAAAAAATACATTAAAATTAGTTTTAATATTATTTTTGTTTTTTTTAAGAATTTTAAAGTTTTTAATAATAAGTGAATTAATAAATTGATTTTTTTTGCTCTTATTATTATTATTACTATTATTACTTTACAAATAGCCAAAAACTTCAAAAACTTGTATCTGTTATTATTATATTTAATTCTTTTATAATGATAAATAAAATCTTAAATAAATTTTTTTTAATAATATTTAACTCTTTTTTTAATATAAATAACAATAATAATAATATGTTTTTTAAAATAAATCAAAATTAACTACTAGTTATATTAACAAATATAATGTTTTTAACAAATTATTATTGGTTTTAAAAACAAAATAATATAATAAATAGTTCTTAATTTTAAAAATTGAATTAATTAAATAAAAACTAAATTAATGTTTTTTTTTGTTTTTTGGTACTGTCTTTGATAATATTATAAGTGGATTTTTTGAATAAAATTTGGTGATTTTCATAACTTAATACTATTATAAATAAAAAATTAAAGTATTGGCTTTAATAATTAAAATCTATAATTTAGTACTAATTGGTTAATAAAGATAAGATTTTAAATGTTTTGAATCTAAAAGTTTTGGTCTTAAGTTTTTTATAATAAAAAAATATTCAATTTGTATTGTTTTTTTTAATTTTTTTTAATATAAAAACTGGTTTAATTTAACAGTTATATTTTTTTAATAAGTTATTCTTAAGTTTTTATTTTTGTTTTATAAGTTTTTTACCAAACTATTCTTAATATTAATAATCTTAATACTTAATTTCTTAATTAATTAGTATATATAAAACACAATAAATAACAGAAAATAAAATAAAAACAATAAAAAAAAATTTAATATTTTATTAATAATTATAATTAAAAATTATTGTTTTAATATAGTTAAATATTGAAATTTATTAGTATAAGTGTTGATAAGTAAAAGCAATAAGTATTTAATTAAATAATTGTAATAATATACATAATACAATATATAATATGTTTATAAAAATAGATAGATTTCTATTTTAAGCTATAAATTTTTAAAATAGAATAATAGAGAGAAAATTTAATTTAGAAATTCTTGTTTTTAACTATTTGTTTTTTTTTTTAATACTACTATTATATATATATAATTCTTATTATATAAAATTTCTTAAAATTCTTTTATTCTTTTTATGTAGTATTTTGGAATTTTAAAATCTTATAATTTCAGTTAAGTAGGTTTTTAAAATTTTTGGAATTCTGAAATTCTGTAATTTTGTTAAGTAGATTTCTGAAATTCTAAAATTTTGAAAATCTTTATAAGAAAAATTTTGGAATTTTTTTTTGTGTTTATTTTTTATTAGTTATTTTATTTAATTATTATTTTTCTTAATTTATATAAGTAATATTATCCTTTTTTTTTAATATTAAGCTCTATTGAAATTTCTTAAATTTTTTTTTTAAATTAATTTTATTCCATAATTCTTCAAATTGAATATTGGTAATTTTTTTCAACTAATTAATAGTTATTGTATTTATAATTAAATATAATAGTATTTCTAAACAATCTTAAAATTTTGTTTGTAGTTAATATATTGTTTTTGTATATGTGATTAAATATAAATATTGAATATTTTTTTAGTTTTATTTGTATACAAATTTTGAATATTTAGTTTTTTTCTTAAGTAATAATAACAAAAATTCTTAAAAAATTGTTGTGTTTATTGATTTCAATTTTTTTTAGGACAATATTACTATTATTGAGTTTTTAAAAATTATTTTTACTTTTTTTAGTATTTTGTTTATTATATTTTTAGTGATTAATAATATGTAATATTGTAAATAGTTTTGATATCTCTGTTTTTTTCTGTGTTTTTGATTTAGATAATTTGTTAGTTAATTATAATTTTTATATTTAAATTTTTCTGTTTAATTAATTAAAACAGTTGTTATACAATTGTATAAATATTGTTTATGATTTTTATTTTTTATTATTTTTTTGTTATATGTATTAAATCTTTATATAGTTTTAGCTAAATTTTTTAATATGTTTGTTTTAATGATAAAATTTTTTCTAATTGAACTATTATTAATAAATAATAATATTATATTGTAGTATAATTTTAGTTGATTACTATATACTGCTTTAATTAAGATTTTATTATTTTAGTTTAATTTATATGTTCTATTTTTCAAAATTTTTTTAATGTAAAATAAACTATCTTATTTAAAATTAAACTTTTTATTCCATTATTTTTTTATTTTAGTATTATATAATAATATTTTGTCTTTAATTTTATGTCATTTTTTTTATTTCTCTTATAATTTTTTAATATTATTAACTGCTTTTCTTTTTTTGTTTTCTAGAGTTTTTATTAAGTCATAAGTTTTTTACAATAATATTACTTGAAAATTAACTTTTATTATTAGTTTAGTTGGATATATTTAAATGTTTATTTTAATTAATAGTATTGCTGTTTTATTATAAACTAATTTAAATAGTATTGTTTATATAATATTTTGTTTTATTGTTTTATAAGCAAATAATATTGATAGCATAAACAAATTTTATTTATTCAAATTTTTTGGCTAATTTTGGCTATTGTTTTACATATGTTTTATTAAATTTTTTGATTAAGCCATTAATTTATAAGTAACATAATAATAAAAGTAGTCTTTTTATACCAAATTTTTAACTTAATTTTGTTAATATTCTATTTACAAAATATGTTTTTTGATTTGATAATAATTTTTTTAGATATTTATGTTAACAAATTAAATCTTGGTGTACAAATTTGGTTATAGATTTTGTATTTGTTTTTTAAATAATTTTAACTTCTGACTATTTAATAAGATAATTTATTATTATTGCTATATATTATTGCTTTTGTTAGTAATAATTAATGATCTTATTAAATTAATTTTAATCCAATCAAATAATTATTTTATTTTAATTGGTCTTAGTGATTTATTGAATTTTTTTTTTTTTTAATAAGCATTACAAATTTGAATATATTAAATAATATTTAAATATATAGATAGCTAGTAGTATTTTTTTCTGGTTTTTTTAATAACTGCTTCTATATAAAAATATTTTGTTGTTAAATCTGAATATATGTTAAATAATATTGTTTTTTTTTGATTTTATTATTATATTAAGTAGTTGATTTAATTTTTTTCTATTTTTCTAATATAATATATTTTAATAAGTAATAAAATATTTTGATTGTTGTTTTATATTGTTTTGTTTATTTCAAAATAATTTTTTCTTGAACTGTTAAATATTAATATAATGTTAAAGTTGTTGATATTTTTATATATTTATCTTTTAACTTATTTTTGGATTAAAATATTTTTAGATTTGTTTTATTCTAAACAATTTGTTAGTATTTCCATTTTTTTTGTAGTGTACTGTATAATTAAATAATAATAATTTTATTTTATATTTTATATAGCAATTATTTCAAAATTTTTGTTTTTGAATAAATATCAATTCTTTGTAATTTATATATATATCAAATTTTTGACTTAAATATTTCTTTTAATTTATTATAGTTTAATATATGGCTAAATATTTTAATGCTAAAGTATTATAGTTTTTTTCTGTTAAACTTAAGTTTTAATTGATATATATTACTAGATATTTTTATTTATTAGATTTTTGTTGTAATAGAACTGTTTTTAATGTGTAATTAAATACATTAATAATAATTATAAATAATTTACTGTGATCTGAATAGATTAATACTAGAATTTGAATAAGTTTTTTTTTAATGTATTAAAAACTTTTTGTTATTATTTTGTTCACTTATATTTGATGTTTTTTATTTAGAATTAATAAAGTAGTTGAGTCAATTTAGAAAAGTTGTAAATAAAGCATCAATAATATTTAGCAAATTTCAGAAATGCTTTTAGTTTAGTAAAATTTATTAATATTAAAAATTTTTTAACTATTTTAATTTTATTTAGATCTGTTTTTATGCTGTTTTTATTAATAACATGTTCCAAAAACTTGAGCTCTGTTTTTCTAAAAAAATACTTAGTAGTATTTAATTTTAATTTGGTTTTTTTTAATCTTTTAAATATTTGTTTAAAATAATAAAAATAATTATTGAATGTTTTAAAAAATATATTGGTGTTATTTAAGTATATAATTACTAATTTCTATAGTATTTTAGTATAAACAATTTCTATTAGCAATTAAAAAATAACTGGTATATTGGTTAAGCTAAAAGACATAATATTAAACTCAAAATTTTTTTTTTATAATAAATATTATTTTTTTTGTTTGCTAAATTTATGGTTATTTATTAATAACTACTATCTAAATTTAGTATTAAGAACTATTTTTTCTTCAAAAGTGTTAAATAACTCTTAAATACATAAAATTGAATAATTATTGTCATAAATAATATTGTTAAATTTTTTATAATTTACATAAAAGCAGATCTTTTTATTTTTTTTCTGATTAAAACAACTAATAATAACTATGAATTTATAAATAATTAAATTAAAATATTGTTTAATATTTGATTGATTTTTTGTCAAATAATTTCATGATTGATAAGTTGTATTTAATATGTTTTTTGTTTAATTGGTATTATATTTTTAGTTTTAATTTAATATTAAATAATATTAGTTTTACCAAATTCATTTTTACTTGCAAAAATATAACAAAATTGTTAAGCAACAGTTTGTTTCATATTTTTTGGAATAAGTTTAGATTGTTCAAGTTTATTTGTTCTAATTATTTTAATTATAACAAATAATATTTTTCTCTTTTATAATAATTTATAATATAATATCTACATATTTGTAAAGTTGTAAAAAATCTGGAATAGTAGTTAGTAGTTGTTTTTTAACTTTAGTATTTAAGTATTTAATAATAATTCTAATTAATAATTTTATTAGATTTTTTGTAATATTATAGATTAGAATTTTAATATATTTATGATTTTTGGTTGGTAAATATAAATTAGTAATAGCAATTTCTTTTAATTTACAAATAGTTGATTTTATTTTAAAAACTTGGGTTTGTTTTTTAATATTTTTAAATATTTTTAAAACATATTGATTATATAATAAAATAGAAATTAATTGATTGATTAAAATAATTTCTTTTTAATCAATTATTTTTTTTTCTATTATATTTATAAATATATTAATTTTTTTAGTTAATTCAAATCTATTAATTTTTTTTGTTATTATTTTTAACTCTTTTTTTATTTTATTAATACTAATTAAGCTATTTTAACCAAAAATAAAAATATTGCCTATTGTTACTAAAAGTTTTTGGTCTTTTTTTTTAAATATTGTTAATATTATTTTGTTGGTAATTTCTGATTATTAGAAGCTGTTAAATTTTTGATAACTGAATTTATTTTCAAATTATTTTCTATAATTTGAACTGCTAAACTTATAAATAAATTAACCAATTTTGTATTATTTACTTTGTGTAATTACTTTGCAGTAAAAGTCAATTTTTTCCCAAAAAATACTTATCTAAAAGCTTACTAAAAAATATAGTTATTTTATTATAAAAGTCAATTTTTCTACAAATATTTTGTTTGTAGACTATTCTAATATATATAATAAAAAAAATGTAAAAAAAAAATTTATTAAAAGAATTGTTTTCTGTTTAGACCTAAAATTATTAACAAATTACTAAAATTAGTAGTTAATCAAATTTAAAACATTAATAAAGATTTGAAAAATTTTAAGCAAAATAATTATAATTTTTGTTGTTTTTCAATATAATTTTTATTAAAATAATTTATATAAATACTAGAAAAAATATTTTTAATTAAGATAATTCTAACTAAGATATATTTTCTCAAAAAAAAGCTCTTTTTTTATACAATCTGTTATAATACTAATTTATAAATTTGAATTTTTTTTTTGTTATAATTTTGAGAACCAAAAATATATTTTAACAAACTATAAGTTGTTTTTTTAAACTATAAATTATTTTAGTAAATTATTAAGATTTTTTACAATTGCTATAAATTTTGGCAAATTTTTGAATGTTATAAAGTTTAGAATATTGTATAATTTAATTATTGCATTTGTGTATTATATAAATTAGATTATTAATTAGATAGTAATATTTAATAATTTAATTAAATAATAAGTAATAATTTAAATAATAATAATATATGCTAATTAATAATAGAAATTATAAGAATAATTTCATGTTAATTACTAATTAAAATTCTATTAGTAACATAATTTTTTCTTTAAGACTGAGCTCTATTAAAATCCAATTACTATTTATAATTTTTAAATAATAATCTAAGATTATTTATGTAATTTGTTTTAAAAATTGTTAAAATTTTAGTTTTATAAGTTTTTTAATATATTGAATTTTTATTGGTTAAAGTATTTGGTTTTATAAAACATTTTTACAAATATTAAATAGATTATTAAATCTAAAAACTGCTCTGAGTTTGTATTATGTATTTGTTAGTCTAATTGTTGTCTTAAATTTGTGGTGTATTTGTTTTTGTATGATTTTAAGAATAAAATTAGTTGCTTGAATTCTAATTTCTGTTGGTACAGTGTTTTTTTAATTTGAAATATTAGTAAATAAGAGTATATTTATTGCTTTTGTTAAGATACAATTAAAGTTTTTGTTGTATTATGGCATTTAGAAAAATATTAATAAAAATAAACAATAAATTTTTTTTTAAAACTTGCTTTAAAAAGTTCTGGTAATTTTTAGAATAACTTCTTGTATTTTTTTTATAAAAGTAATAAATATAAAAACTGTTTACTATTAGAACTGTAGTTTTTTTCTAAGTATAATTAATTTAATTTTTATTAATTATTATAAATAAATTTAGAAGTGTTTTTAAAACCAACATTAATTTTTGGAATATTTGTTAAAATGTTTTAGAAAATGATTATTATAAATTATAAACATAAAAATAAAATTTAGAAATGAATAAAAAAAGAAAAAAATAATTAAAAAATAATTATTTTTATTATATAAGTTTTTATATATTTTTAATTTTAAATGTTTTTTTGATAATTATTTTGTTTTTAATGTTTTTTATTTTTGAAAAAATATTAAAACCAATAACTAAATTAAATATTCAAGTATATTTATTGTTTTATTACAATTATTGGTTTTAAATTTTAGAGAATATTTTTATAATTAATTAAAGAAAAATATATATTAATTTGTAGAATTAATAATTTAGAATTGGTTTTAAAATAATAATGTTTCAATTAATTTTCATGTGTAAATTTTGCTAAAATCTTGTTATTTAATCTTAATTTATATGATTTATTGTCTAAAACTTTATAAATATAAAATGATCTATTTTATTTATAATTAAATTTTCTATTTTATTGTTTTTTAGCTTTAATTTTATATAAAAAAACTTTGTTTTTAATTTTAAATTTGTTGGTGATAAATAATAATTTGTTATTATATTATTTTTTTTGTTAAGCTTAAAAGTATTTAATATAAGTGGCTGCAATTTATTGTTTTCTTTTTAATATATTAAAAAGAATATAAACTTTTCTTTTATAATTAGTTGTACTAAATATGTTTTTATGATAAAATTTATTAGTAATATTACTGTTTTTCTATAGATCAAATCAAATAATATGTTTTATGGTATTTTGTTTTAGTGTTCTGTATACTAGTAGTATTAATAAAATAAAAATATTCTATTCTTGTTCAAATTGGTTAAAACTTTGGCTAATAATTTACATAATATTTAGTTGAATTGTTCTATCAAGTTATTTGTTTATAAATAATAAGATAACAATAAAAGTTACTTAATATTAAATTATTCACAAATTTTTTTATAAAATTGTTTACAAAATGTGTTTTTTAATTGAATAAAAATTCAATTGAACATTTATATCTACAAATAATATTTTTATAAATAAAATTTGTAATTGTTTTTGCATTGGTTTTTTGAATAGTTCTGGCTTTAAACTATTTGATAAAATAATCTATTGTAATTACAATATAACAATTTTCTTAATTGATAATAAAAAATGGTCTGATTAAATTGATATTAACTTTATTAAAAAGTTGTTCAACTTTAATTGGGTTTAAAGATTTAGTAATGTGAGGTTTTTTTTTTAACAACTATTATAAAATTTTATATATTGTCAAATGTTTTTTTACATGTAAAACCAAAAATAATGTTCAAGTATTTTTTGGATTATATTATTTTTTCTTAAATATGCTAATAAAAAATCTATATACATGTTATATAAAATTTGTTTTGTTATACTAATTTGAATAAATTATTTAAGTTTTGGTAATTTTAATAATAAATTTTGTTGTAATGTAGAAAATATTGTTTTGTTTAATGTTATAATTAGTGTTTTTTAGCTAAAAACCAATTTTTTGAAATAGTAAGAGTCTTTAAATAATTTTTAATATTGTTGTAATTTTTAAGATCTATTGTTTATTAATTATTGTTGTTGAGTTAATAAATTATTAATGTTAATTTTAATTTTGTCTTATTTTTGAAAAGCTATTTATATTGTTGTGTAATTTTTTTGGTTTATAATAAACAATATATTTATAATTAGTAAAAAAATTAGTTTATTATATTTGTTTTGTATTTAATTCAAATTTTTTTTTATTAAGTTATTTGAGGCCAATATTATTAGTAATAATATTGAATTTTTTTCTATTTTAGAGGTATTGTTAAAAATGTTTAAAAGCTGAAATAATAACTGTTGTTTCTAATTTAATAAAGCTATATTTAAGTTTTGTTAGTTTAAAAATTTTATTAGTATAGATAATTATTTACTTATTGTTATTATTATTTAATTATAATAAGATAATATCAAATACTATATAAAAAGCATTAATAACTAATTAAAATTGTTTGTTAAAGTTTGAATAAACAAAAAATTAAAGCTATTGTTAATTTTTCTTTAAAAGTATTAAAGATTTTTTGTTGTGCTAAAGTCTATTAATATTTTACATTTTTGTTAATTAAATAGTTAAAAAATTTGGTAATTTCAGAAAATTTTTTGATGAATTTCTAATAGTAAAAAACTAATTCAATAAATTTTTCTTAATTTAATAATATTTAAAAAACTTTGAAATTTTTTACAATATCAATTGTTTTTAAGTTAAATAAGACTTCATTTTTATTAATAATATGTTTAAGAAAAATTAAATTTGTTTTTTCAAAATAATATTTTTAATGTTTAATTTTAATCTTGCTTTTCATAATTTTTAAAATACTTTTTGTAAATAGACTAAATAAGCTTTAAAAGTTAGAAAAGAGATATTAATATTATTAAGATAAATAACTACTGACTATTATAAAAGTTTTTTATAAACAATATTTATAAGTTATTAGAATATTGCTTATATTGCAAAGTTTAAAAGACATTATATTAAATTTATAGGTTTTTTCTTAAGTAATAAAGCTGTTTTAAAACAGTATTATATATAGAAAAAAACAAAAATAAATAAATTATAAAAATACAAAATAAAAAAAACACATAATATTAAAATAACTAATTAGAAATAAGAATAAAAAAATTTTTTTAGAAAATTTTAGATCTTTTAAGAAATCATGAATTTTTCAAAAAATCCTAAATTTTTTAGGAAATTTAATAAAAAAAAGTAAAAATCTTGTATAATAGAAAATATGTATATATAATAATAATATTAAAAATAAAAAGACAAACAAGTAATTAGAAATAAGTTTTTAGCAATTAATAGTTAACAACAAATATTTAGAAAATACTTTTTTTTTTAAAAGTTAATTTTTTATATTTTGAAATAAAATTATTTAAATATCAAATAAAATTATTATTTATTATCTAATTTATATTATTCTTTCTATTGGATTAAAATTGTTATTTTTTAATTCTATTAGCAATTTATGTTGATAATATTTACTTAACTATATTAAACCAATAATTTTTAATTATAGCTATTAATAGAATATTAATTTTTTATTTCTTTTTTATATTTTTTATATTTTTTACTAATTAATTAAAGAATTAAGTACTAAGATATTAAGATCAAAAATAGTTTAGTAAAAAATCTGTAAAACAAAAATGATAAACTTAAAAAAAAAATAGTTTATTAAAAAAGCACAATTGTCAAATTAAACCAGTTTTTATGCTAAAAAAAAAAATTTAAAAAGAAATTATAATTAAATTTCTGTTTATTATACAATCAAGTTTGCTAAAAATACTTTTTTTTATTAATCTTTTAGCCACAACAAGAGAATAAATTTCTTGAAGTTTTAATTAAATTTTTTTTTTCTCTTTTTGTGTCTCCTCTAATTATTTTTTCTAACTTACCTCTTTTTATTGCAATAAATCCAATAAGTGCTTTTGCTGATGGTTTTAGTTCAGGTTCAGCTGGTTTGAAGATCTGCTCAAGTGCAAAGAAAAAATGTGTAAAGAGTGTTTATTCTTATAGTGTGTCTTATAAAAAACTAAAAAAGTCTGTTGTAAATATTAGTGTGATTAATTTATCTGCTAGCCCTTTAAATTTTGATAATGTTAATGTCTTTAGTGGAAAGTTTGTGATGTTGTAGGGTAGTAAAATTGGCAGCAAAACCAGTAGTATCAGTGATTTTTCAGATGTAGAAAATATAAAAAATTTGGTTGCCAAGAAAACAAACTATGCTAATTTAGATAATTTAGTAATTAATAATATTATGGACAATATTATACTGCAGAAAACTTACACTTGTATATATGTGTTAGAACAATCTTCAAAAGCTCTTGTGTTTGTGAATTTGAGTGATGACAATGACATTTTAATGTTTCTGTTATTTAAGTTTGATGGTTTTAAACAGCTTTTATTGACCAGATTATGTGTTTTGAAAAAATAAAGTTTTAATTTGGCAAAGTTGTTTACATTGAATATTGAGTTTTTTGCCATTCCTGACAAAACTTTGGGTGATAAATTAATGTGTGTTAAAAAAATTTTTTATTGTGTAGATGGTTTTGAGGAAGCATCTATTTTCTCTAAATTTCTAAAGATAATTAGATTTTTTTTAATATCTGAACTAAGTTTGAAAAAGACTAAGAAAATGGCTGTTAGTAAGAAGATTTTGGTTAATAATAATGTCAAAAAGATAAACAACCACTTGAATTAGGAAGTGATAATTAAAGAAATTTTTGTTGATTTTTCAAAATTGGCTGTGGAATCAGTTTTTTTTAAGTTTGATAAGATCTTGTCAATCAAAATATAATTAATTGGTCTTTGACAAAAGATTTTAGTGGAATATAAATTATTTGAGATAGCTGATTTAGTTACAGCTAGATAGTCTGTGCTTATGAGAAAGAACTCTGTTTATGTGGCAAAAGTAATTAGTAATAAACATACATGAATATTCAAGAATTAACATTAGGCTTTGTTGTATATTTTGCCTATTGAAACTACAGCTTATGACTTTTTTAATTTGTTGGATTCTTATAATAAGAAAACATGCTTTATTGGCCATAATCCGAATTTATATGTACATAATAAATGCACTGTGGTTTGTTTTTTTGATGAGACATTCAAGATAGCTGCTATTGATTCTGTTCTAATTTTCAAGAGTGTGAATTTGTGCTGAGCTGGTCTTTCCTTGGTATGTTGTGCTCTGTATAAACAATTTAGTCATGTTTCTGGTGTGTGTTTAATAGATAGAAATCTTGGTGCTTGTGATAAGCAAGTAGTAACTTCTCAAGATCAAATTTGTTTAGCCAACATATATAAAAAGAAGCAGACACCAATTGTTCATTCAGTTTTTTTTGGCAGCAAATCTTGGGCTCAGGTGGTTTTGTTTGCTACTTTTTTTGGTAGTAGTTTAGAGTCAGATTCTGGTTCTGGTTTTTACTTTTCTAGTGGCCTGTATGTTAAAGAAAATTTGTCAATTGTTTATGATAATTCATTTATTGTTGATTGTCTTGCTTCTTTAGAGTGTTCTTTAGAACTTTTGGCTAATCAGATATCAAATATTATGTAAAAACTAAATAATATGGAGCTGGTGTTTCTGGTGTCTGTTTTTTATGTTGTATTTTTAGTTGTTCCTGTTGTTACTCATAAAAAGAAAACAGATATAGAAAATAGCAGACCAATAAGAGAATAGTATTTAGCATGTGAGCACATTGCTCAACAATGTGGAGCAATATTAGAAATCATGACACATTGCTCAGCAATGTGGAGCAATGTCAGAAAACATGGCACATTGCTCAACAATATGGAGCAATATTAGAAAATTAGAGCACATCGCTCAGCAATATGAGTATTGCTCAAGAAATTATAGCACATTGCTTGGAAATGTAAGCGATCTCATAGAACATTAATCATGTATATATAGCAGTAGTATTAAAAGTAGAAAAAATAAGAATCCTTTAGTTAGAAATCTCCCATTTACAAATATTGAATAAATAAATTATTTACCATCCAAATCCACTTTTTACTATCAACACTCCATGTTGATAGCAATTGATACCTAACCACACTGGAACAATAGCTCTTAATCATGGCTATTGACAGATATTAACTTGTGTATTGCCTTGGCTCATTTCTTTATGTCATTTTTTTTATTTTCTTGTCTTAATTGTTGTTATTACTAACTCTATTGAGGATTAATGCGCAGAGTACTGACATCAAGATATAGCACTAATAAAAGACCCAAAAATAAGAGTAGAATACTCAATTGAGGTTAGCTTACCAGAAGAAATACCAGCCATCATGCTAAGAAAAAAATTGACAAAACTGTGGTTTTGGGAAGCTATGGATAAAACTATTACCACTGAATCTCTGTCCATTATACAAAAGACTCAACCAAAACCTTCAGATAAACACACTTTTAGATTGCCATCATCGACAATAGCCTTAAGCACCAAATTATGGATTTGTTATTTACTCCAACAACCAAGTAAACACTTGTAATATTTGGTGCTCCCTGTGAGGTATAATCTTACAGAGAACCAGTACCAACAAATAAATCAACAGTGGCAGAATCAAAAAGTATAGGAGCAAACCATTTAGGATTCGTGAAATCTTTATTTCAACACTACTGTCAACACTTGGGATTGAACCACAATCAGATATCAGCAGAATCAGTCTTCAATTTCTATGTCAACAAAAGAATTGCCTATTTGTTAGGAACATTAGTAAACACTGAATTAGCAAGAAAAACTTTTTACCACAAATTAATTCAAAACACCAGCTTACCAACAAATTATAATTTTGCATCCATCATCACTGAGATTAATAAAGAAATTAAACATCACACACAACAAAGATACCCAATCACTTATGCCAGTAAAGACAAAAAAAAATTACAAACACTGGCAGTAACATCTCAATAGATCCAACCACCCACTTGGAAGAAACACAGAATTGAATCATCTACAAATCCATCATATTATTATACTCCTGAAAGTGTTATCAATATCACATTAGCAGGTGCATTTACATCAAATGCAACATCAACATTTAGACGATTTCCATTTCAAAGTAAACAAAAGAAAGAAGATCTATTAGGACCATATAGCACATACTTCAAAGAATTCAAATCGAGATCACCAACACCATCAGAAATTCAATCACCACCACTTCAACCAGATTTCGGAATTACTGATCTGTGGGAACCAACCAAATCAGAAAAAGAACAAGAAAAAGAAGAGGAAAAAGAATCTGAAGATCAAGAATTCACTTATCAGAACCTGATTACTAAGAACCTGGATATAGAAATCCCGAATTTTTAGATTCAACAAGATCAAAATCTAGAAAATCCAGAAATCAAAACTCTGCCAAATCAGAATAACCAAAACCCTGACTTAATTAATCAACAAAACTTATCTTCAAATATTGTCATCAATCAGCCACCAATTGAACCGATTATTAAACTAATTTAACAGCAGCAAATACCTCTTTAACAGCCACCACTACAGCAACTTATCCAGCAACCAGTTTAGCAACTACAACAACTGCTTTAACCACCAATACAACAACAGCAACCAATTGTGCCAATGGCTTTTGCACCAATCGCAAAACTTGAAAAGTTTACCAGTAAAAAAGACGATGCCCAGGCATGGATCAATGACATCACCAAAGCCATTACTGCAAACAATTGAGATGATGCAAAAAAAATGCAAGTCATCTCATATTTCCTAAAGGATACTGTCAACTCATGGTATCATAGCTTGGCCTAGAAACCCCAAAATTTTAATGTATTTAAAATAGAATTCCTAAGATATTTCAGTAATAATAACAGCATTAACCACCTGGCAAGTACTTTTACCACTCTAAAACAAGAGGACACAGAAGCAGTCACCATCTACTTGGGACACTTCCACAGAAATCTGTACCAAATTCAAGCTATTCAAGCTGATTACTTTACAGTGCCACAAATCTTAAATCAGTTCATTAGAGACTTACACAGCAGCATTCTCTAATAAGTATGTCCAATGTATCTGGTAGATCTTCCTACTGCAGTCACTCAGGCAAAAGATTTTGAAGCTGCTGAGTTAGAAGCCAACCACACCCAAGCTGTAAATTTAGTAATGAATGGATCATCTGACTTGGATTCTAAACTGAAACAATTTAGTAATTCCATTAATCAGAAATTAGAGAGATACTTAGCTGACAATTGCCCAATTTATTAGTCTTCTCCACAACATAATAATCAGAGAAATGTGAATTGTTTCCAAAATCAGTCATGTCTATCATCATCAACAAATCAGCTGTGGCAACAAGAAACACAAATTTGCCACAACTGTGGTAAACAAGGTCATCTTAGAGCCGATTGCTGTGCTTATAGTAACCCATGATCGGGAAATCAATATTGGAATCCCAATCGCTGGTTCCCAACTCCGAATTATTACTTGAATCAAAATCAATATCAATCTACTTACCTGTCAATGATGCCACTGTCAATCTATCAAACACTGATATATCAACCTCAAATATATCAATCACAGCCACTTGTAATATATTAACCACAGCCACAAATAATCTATCAATCACAACAAACAATTCAAACACCACCACAAAACCCAGCTATGATAACATCCAGAAACCCCAGATCCAGAGTAACCCAAAACTGGAGATCGGCAATGGTGGTTCACCAACCAATCCCCAATTCAACAAATCAATCATCAGGATTATACCAGTGGAGTTCAGGAACCAGATATAACCAAAACCCAAGTTCCCAGAACTATTTAAGTCTTCTGATTACCCCAGAAAATACTGCATTCAGCAAACAGGAAACCAACTAGAAGCCACTTACTTGCAACATTCTACCAGCTGCCAGCACTGAAGATGAATTACTTGCTGCCATATTCCCATTTGAACTTGAGAAAATTATGTCAGTTCTATTGTTCAGTGGAGTCATTTTGAACACCAAACCAATAACTGCGATGTATACTGATGCTAAAGTCGATGGTCAATATATCAAACTGATCTTGGATAGTGGATTAGCTAGCAGCATCATCACCAAATAATTCATGGATCAATTAGGTTGCCAAGTTAACAGAGCTGCCAGTGCAAGAATTATCACAGCTGATAAAGCAACCAAAACTCTTATTGGTGAGATTGACAACTTTCTGTTTGAAGTCAATGGCATTATAGTCCCTATTAAAGTTTTGGTGATGGAAGCCACTTAATACTAAGCACTAGTTGATAATGACTGGCTCACTAAAACAAACGCCATATTTGATTGGACAACACAAGAGCTCCAACTCAGCCAAAATGGTCGGCATACATATGTACCAGCCACGTGTGGCCATTTTAAGACCATCAACACACCAGCACCACTCATCGAGTTTAAGAAAGAAGAGAAAAAACCTATCTGGGAAGCCTATCAAATCTCATGGGCTGACGACGACCACAACAAACTACTGCCAATACTTTTCTGGGACAACAATGATAATGAAAAAAGAAAACAAAGAAAAAAACATATCTGCAGAACCACCATCAATGCTTGGACTGATGACAACCAAAGTGAGTTGCTACCAACAATAAGCTGGAAGAAAAAAGGGAAAGGAAAAAAAAAAGAAGAAAATGTATTTGGAGAAATCAAATTAACAGAAAACACAACCAAAGGATAGACAAGCTCATATTTTGTTTGCCAGCTACCACAGCCACCATTTATTCTACTTAAATGCAAAGACTGTGGAAAGAAACTCTCGTCCATGGGAGCATGGATTGCACCAAATGAAGACCACTGGACATGAACACATTATTACTGCAAACTGTGTTATCGCAAATGCTACGGATATCCAAAGTGCCAAGACAAGTGAGACAACAAACCATGTCTTACTTGTGGTGAACAGCTACTCGACAAAGGGATGTGAAATGACATTCCTGGTCGAGGAGAAACATGCAACATTTCATGCCAGTACACGATTCTCATTAGTGATTAGGTGAGTCATGGCATGCCCATAATAGCAGCTTGGCATAGAACAATTAACTGATTGGATGGCTATTCACATAATGAGGACAAGATCTAGCAAATAGCAAATGCCAAAGTCCAAGGAGTTATGCCCAATAAAATTCTGGAAATTAAAAACAACTTGCCTAAACAAGTTGACATCATTCTTATTCTAAATCCAGACATCTTTCTCAACATAAAATTCAACCCAGAAGACTTCCATGAGCATTACCAAAACTTGGCACCTACAAGAGAGGAGCAGAAGCAGTAATTAGCACAGCTAAACACTCAACTATGTGACCACTGTTTGATCCTATGTGACTTTCAATATTGTAATGAGTGTGATCTCATTTACAATCCACCAATCCACATGATTTACATGATCCCAGAAAAAAAAGAACCAATCAGCAGCTGCACATTGAAATTGGAATCAATTTTCAATCCTGATTTAAACTCCAACAATGATGACAATGAAAACACTAGTTCCAGTTCCATTTAATATGGCAACAAAGATAACAGCAATTTGGACTCAGATCCAAACTCCAAAACATTTATAGCACTCTCTGATCTCACCAAAGAGCAAGAACTAAAGTGGTTCAGTAACAATAATGAAGGTATTATGCCAGAGTGTACACATGATACTGATGCAGGGTTTGATTTAAGATATCCTAAAAAAGATGCTATCAAATTAGAACCACATTTGCATACTTGCATTGATTTGAAAATAGCACTGGAAATTTTAGCAACCACAATGGTTCAATTAACATCAAAGAGTAGTCTAGCAAAAAGAAGAATCAACATCAGAGGAGGAATAATTGACACAGGATATGTGAGAAATATCATTGCTATACTACAAAACAATTCAGAAAAAGCCTATGTAATAGAGCCAAATGAAAAGATAGCGCAAGCAATATTCTTGCCTCTGGTCAAAATAGCTCAGTTAGTGTCAATGGGAAACAGAAAAGAATTAGGAATCACAGCTAGAGAGATACAGGAATTTGGATCAATGGATAGAGTAAATATACCAGTTAATATGGTGGAAGAAGAAATTATTGACAAGAGAGAAATTATCTCCACTGGTCAACCAATTTTCATTCCACCATATGACCAATATATAGTAATCATAGAAAGGAAAGTGAAGGATCAGAACCAGATTTTTGAAGCAGAAGCAGCATGTTGTGAATCAGAAGAAATTGAACTCATTAATTTCCACATACCAGCCAGAAACTATAGCCACATCAAAATTCTTATTTACAATAACACTGGAAAGGTTATAGAAATACCAAAAAGAACCATCATAGGACATTTAACTACTAAAATAGAGGACCAACCACCAAACTCTGTTCCAGACTTTCTACAGCTTTGTGGATATGTTAATATCACATAACAAACAATATATGGACAAAATAAATATTATTTGCTCCAACCAGAACAATTGGAACAAATGAACATAGAGAATCTAAACCTACTCTAATGCATGCAGCTGAAGATATTGCTCAACAAGTTCAATGACATCTTTGTCAGTAAGAATAAATTTGGCAAAACTGACATTATTCAGCACCAGATCAAAACTGGAGATACTATGCCAATAAAACAACAAGCATACAGAGTACCACCCACCAGCCATGAGATCATTTGTAAAGAAATCAACCAGATGCTCGCCAATGGATTAATTCAGTCATTAATGAGCCTATGGTCATCACCAGTAGTATTTGTCCAGAAAAAAAATAGGAAAATCCACTTTTGCATAGACTACAAAAAGCTTAATAGAGTCATGCATAGAGATAGCTATCCAACTCCATGAATTCAGGAATTATTTGATGCTTTTGGGGAAAACAAATGGTTCTCAACATTGGATTTAGATAGTGGTTATTGGCAAGTAGCCATGGATTCAGTGGACAAAGAAAAGACCGCATTCACAACATGAGAGGAAAATTTTGAATTCAAAGTGATGTCATTTGGCTTAACAAATGTGCCAGTCATATTCCAATGGCTAATAGAAATAGTATATACTGGCTTATTGTGGAAATTAGTAGTCGTTTATTTAGATGACATCAATGTGTTCTCCAAAACATTTGATGATTATTTGCATTATCTACAACAAGTGTTTAAAAGGCTACAATGAGTAGGGCTAAAGTTAAACACCAATAAGTGCTTCTTTGGCAAGACAGAATTAAACTTTTTAGGGCACATAGTAAGCAAAAACGGCATCAAAATGGATTCAGAAAAGATAGAAATAGTCAAGAACTTTCCAGTATTAACCAATGTGATGGAGTTAAAATCATTCTTGGGATTCGCAGGCTATTATTGATGCTTTATCAAAAACTTTTCTAAGATACCTCAACCACTCAATCATCTCCAAACCAAAAATGTGAAATATGAATGGACAGAAACACAACAAGAAGCTTTTGATATTCTGAAAAGAAAGCTTATACAAGCTCTAGTACTAATCTATTCAGATCATAACAAACCATTCATCATTACTACTAATGCATCAGGCCAAGCATTGAAAGCAGTAATATTACAGAAAAGACTGGATGGAAAAGAACATCTAGTTGTATATGCCAGCCGAGGTTTAACTCCAGCTGAAAGAAATTATGGAACACCAGAATTAGAACATTTAGCAATTTATTGGGCAGTTATGAAATAAAGTGAATACTTGAGCCAGAAATTTGATGTATACACAGACCACAAGGAATTAACAGTACTTTATAAACAGAAATTTGGAGATGGAAGACAATCAAGATAGAAAATGGCACTATTACCATATACTTACACTATACATTATAAAAAGGGAAAAGACAATGGAAATGCTGATAATTTGTCATGAATGAGACAAATTTAAAACATCTCAACACAAAAATATAACAAAAGATGAACATACAAAAATATCAACAACTACAATATTATATAAATACTCAACAGTCAAGGAGAAATTATCTCAAAATGAGTGAAATAATATTAAACAACAATCAAAACATTTTATCAATTATAAAAATATACTTTACTGAAAAAACAGAAAAAATCCAGATCAACCAATGAGAGTTGTCACAGAACCAGAGAAAGAGACAATATTATTTAACATGCATTCAGATCCAACAACAGAATATTTTCATAAAGAAGCAACCATGGAAAGAACAAAAAAAAGATACTATTGGCCATCAATGTATTCAGATATCATTCAATATATTCAGAATTGTGATGCTTGTCAGAGAAGAGGTGGAACAAAACCCAGTAAACCATTAAGACCAATCAAAGTGAGATAACCATTCAATCATATTAGAATTGACTTAATTAGACCATTAACAATTACCAACAAAAACAACAGATACATTGCAGTAGCTATGAACTATCTCACAAAATGGCCAGAAGCAAAAGCCATTCAAAGAGCAGATGCAGAATTCATTGCCAAATTTGTTCATCAAGATTTGATTTGTCAACATGGATGTCCAAAAAAACTACTATCAGATCAAGGAACTGACTTTGTGAACAGAACATTAGTGGAATTAAGTCACTGATTTGGAATCAAAAGACCAGTATTATTATTATACCATCCACAAATGAATGGTTTAGTTAAAAAATTTAATAGAACACTGTATAAAGCAATTGCAAAAATTAGTTAAAAAAATCAAGAAGAATGGGATTTGTTTATATCATCAGTATTATTTGCTTATCAGACAATGAAGCAAGATACCATACAAGCAACACCATTTGAATTGGTATACAGTAGAACAGCAACATTACCAGTTAAGATAGAGATCAATACATATCCAGCTGAACCAATAACAGAAGATAATTTCCAAGAAACATTGTTGAAAAGAACATATGACTTAATGGAAACACTAGAAAACAGACAATGGAAAGCAGCTGATAATATCCAAAAGACACAAGAAAAGCAAAAAAAAACAACACAATAACCAACTACCAGATAAACCAGTGGAATTCAAGATTAGAGACAAAGTACTATTACATTGTACCAAAGCGGAAAAACAATAAAGTGGAAAATTTGACCCCAAATGGAACAGATTATTTTACATTGAAAAAATTCTAGAAAATGAAGCTTATAAATTAAGATGGAACAACAAAATTTTAGCCAAAGCAGCACATGGTGATTAACTAAAATCATATCACCAGATAGCATCATCATTCACCAATACCATTCTATAATTAGAAATACAAAGGATAATAGTTCAACCAGATGAGATTCTACAAGATCTGGAACCAATCATAGTAATTGAACCAAACACATTGAATTGAACAACCAAAAGAGTATATAAAGACACAGTACATGTAACAAAAGCAACCAAAAAAAATGGAAATACCAGATCACATTTACACCATAGTTCAACAACTGTCCCAAGCACTAAGTTAACAACAGTTAGACATGGAAATTGTTATCAACAACCAAACAATTTGCTATCAAAACACCAAAAGAAAGACAAAGAATACACCATATCAATGAGTATCAAAGAGTGATAAAAACTGGTCAAATAATATAATAGAAAAAGTAAAGAACATTTTTGAGAAAATATCTATTATGGCACTAACAGAAAAACTTATAAAAAAGAATTAGAAGCAATAGACAGAACAACTTCCAATATCATACTGTTACTACCAACTAGATTGAAAGTTAAATATTTAGGAGTTGTATATTAACAAATCCAAGAGAGTATTTAACCAAAACATAATACAGTAAATTAAAGAATTTATTGGGAAAAAGATGAACTCAATATTACATGTAAGAACAATTTATCAACTGCACAACATATTTCAGAACTATCCAGAAATATTGTTACACTTTAACATGGAAACCATAACCATTAACCAATGGGAAAGAATAAACAATACACAAGTAGAAAACATAAAGAACAGAGTCGAACAAACAATACTTGAAAAAGAAGTATTAGAATTAATTTAAAATGAAAATTTTGACAGAGCTCAATATTAAAAGGAGGAGATAATGTTACTCATAAAAAGAAAACAGATATAAAAAATAGCAGACCAATAAAAGAATAGTATTTAGTATGTGAACACATTGCTCAGCAATGTGGAGCAATATCAGAAATCATGACACATTGCTTAGCAATGTAGAGCAATGTCAGAAAACATGGCACATTGCTCAGCAATATGAAGCGATGTTAGAAAATTAGAGCACATTGCTCAAGAAATCATAGCACATTGCTTGGGAATGTAAGTGATCTCATAGAACATCAATCATGTATATATAGCAGTAGTGTTAGAAGTAAAAAAAATAAGAATCCTTTAGTTAAAAATTTTCCATTCACAAATATTGAATAAATAAATTATTTACCATCCAAATCCACTCTTCACTATCAACACTCCATATTGATAGTAATTGATACCTAACCACACTAGAACAATAGCTTTTGATCATGGCTATTGATGGATACTAACTTGCACATTGTTTTGGCTCATTTCTTTATGTCATTTCTTTTATTTTCTTGTCTTAATTGTTGTTATTACTAACTCTATTGAGGATTAATGCATGAAGTACTAACGTCAGAATATAGCACTGGTAAAAGACCCAGAAATAAGGGTAGGACACTTGATTAAGATTAGCTTACCAAGAGAAACACCAGCCATTATGCTAAGAAAGAAATTGACAAAACTGCGGTTTCAGGAAGCTATAGATAAAACTATTACCACTGAATCTCTGTCTATTATACAAAGAACTCAACCAAAACCTTCAGATAAACACATCTTCAGATTGCCATCATCGACAACAGTCTTGAGCACCAAGTTACAGGTTTGTTATTTACTCCAACAACCAAGTAAACACCTATAACACTGTCTTATTATTATTGCCATTAAATTTAAATATGGTTTTGGATAATTTATGATTGTCTCTTCTCTTTTCAGCTATGGTTGTAAAGAACAAAATTGTAGATTTGGGTTTAAATAGTTTGAAAGTTTTTACTGTCAAAGTTGGTAGTTTGAAATCAAAATTAATAGTCTTAGATGTTTCTGTAGACTCAATTTTGGAGAAATTGAATTTGTTGTGTGCAAACTTGAGTTCTTTTACTTGTCTTCTTTTTTAATAACTGACCTGATTTGAAAATTTGCCATGTGTAATGTTTAAGATATCAATGTCCTTGCAAAACAGAAAGATATTATTTGCTAACATACAAGTTTGAATAATATGGTTTCTTTCATTATGGAAATAAAGTTGAGATTTAGTGTTAAACTATGGATTGCTGATAAGTTTGAGAGAATACAGATATTACATTAGGCTTGGATAAGGGTTTTTTTAGTGCTAATGTGGCCATTGTCATAAATAATTCTTTGGCTTATTATGTGTTTAAGATTGAGAAGATTTCTATTAGATTATTTCAGTACAACTTCTATTTAAAAGCAAATTTTTGGTTACAGTTTGGGTTTATATACTGGTGCTTCTTTTGAAATTAGGTTTAACATGGTGTTACAAATAATTATTTGGGATTTCAAATCAAATAACAAATCTATAACTTGGTGCTCAATATCTTGACAATGCTGGTAATACTGGTATATTAGTTGTATCTGAAGGTTTTAAAGTTGAGTCTTTTGTATAATAGACAGAGATTCAATGACGATATAGTTGATTGATGAGTTGTGTTCCCAATTTTTGTCTTCAGCTTGGTGGCCAGTTTATTCTGGCAGTTGTGCCCTTCTGGTAAGCTATCCATTAATATATATATAATTTTACCTTTATTTCTGGGTCTTTTACCAGGCTATCTATGACATCAATTACTCAGTGCTTTAATCTTTAATCAGTTAGTATACAACAGTAAAAATCAAAGAAAAAAAGAAATAAAAGAAAATAAAAAAATAAGCCAAGGCAATATACATATTAGTATCTCGTCAATAGCTATGATCAAGAGCTATTGTTCTAGTGTGGTTAGGTATCAATTACTATCAACATAAAGTGTTGATAGTGGAGAGTGAATTTGGATAATAAATGATTTATTTATTTAATATTTGTGGATGGAAGATTTCTAACTAAAAGATTCTTATCTTTCTACTTTTAATGCTACTGCTATATATACATAATTAATGTTCTATGAGATTGCTCACATTTCCAAGCAATATACTATGATTTTTTGAGCAATGGTCACATTGCTAAGTAATGTGCTCTAATTTTTTAACATTGCTCTACATTGCTGAACAATGTGCCATGTTTTTTGACATTGCTCCACATTGCTGAACAATGTGCCATAATTTCTATCATTGCTCTACATTGTTGAGCAATGTACTCACATGTTACATACTATTCACTTATTGGTCTACTATTTTCTCTATATCTGTTTTTCTTTTTATGAGTAACATTATCTCCTCTTTTTTAATATTGAGCTCCATCAAAATCTTTATTCTGAATTAGCTCTAATACTTCTTTTTCTAGTATTGTTTGTTCGACTTTATTTTTCATGTCTTCTATTTGTACATTGTTTATTCTTCCTCATTGGTTAATGGTTATGATTTCCATGTTAGAGTGTAACAGTATTTCTGGATAATTCTGAAATATATTGTGCAGTCGGTAAATTGTTCTTACATGTAGTGTTTAGTTCATCTTTTTTCCAATAAATTCTTCAATTTGCTGTATTATGTTTTGGTTAAATATCCTCTTGGATTTGTCAATATACAACTTTTGAATATTCAACTTTTAACCTAATTGGTAATAACAGTATGATATTGGGAGTTGTTCTGTTCATTGCTTCCAATTCTCTTTTGTAAATTCTTCTGTTGGTGCCATAATAGGTATTTTCTCAAAAGTGTTCTTTACTTTTTCTATTATTTTATCTGACCAGTTTTTATTATTCTTTGGTAACTGCTAATATAGTGTATTCTTTGTCTTTCTTTTGGTGTTTTGATAGCAAATTATTTGGTTGTTAATGATAATTTTCATGTCTAAAGGTTGTTGACTTAAGGCCTGAAATAATTGTTGAGTTATGATGTAAATATAATCTAGTATTTCCATTTTTTTTTCTTGGTTGTCTTTGTCATGTATACTGTGTCTTTATATATTCTTTTATTGTTTGATTTTATGTGTTTGGTCCAATAATTATGATTGGTTTCAGATCTCATGGAATCTCCTTTGATTAAACTAGTATTTGTTGTACTCCCAATTGTGGAATGTTATTGGTGGATAATGATGCTATTTGGTAATATGGTTTCAGTCAATCACCATGTGCTGCTTTGGTTAAGATTTTGTTGTCCCATCTTAATTTATAAGCTCCATTTTCAAGAATTTTTTCTATGTGAAATGGTCTGTCTCATTTGGGGTCGAATTTTCCACTCCATTGTTTTTCCATTTTGGTATGATGTAAAAGTACTTTGTTTTCAATCTTGAATTCAACTGGTTTATCTAGTAATTGGTTATCATGTCATTTTTTTTGTTTTTTTTGAGACTTTTGAATATTATCAGCTGCTTTTTGTCATCTGTTTTCTAGTGTTTCCATTAGGTCATATATTCTTCTCAACAATGGTTCTTAGAAATTAGCTTCTGTTATTGGTTTAGTTGGATATGTGTTGATCTCTATCTCAACTGGTAATGTTGCTGTTCTATCATATACTAATTCAAATAGTGTTGCTTGTATAGTATCTTGTCTCATTGTTTGATAAGCAAATAATACTGATGGTATAAACAAATCTCATTCATCTTGGTTTTTTTGACTGATTTTGGCAATTGCTTCACACAATATTCTATTGAATCTTTCAACTAGTCCATTGATTTGTAGATGATATAATGATAATAATAGTCTTTTTATCCCAAATCTCTGACTTAATTCTGTTAATGTTTTATTCACAAAATGAGTTCTTTGATCTGATAGTAGTTCTTTTGGACATCTGTGTTGACATATCAAATTTTAATGGACAAATTCGGCAACAGATTCTGCATCTGCTCTTTGAATGGCTTTTGCTTTTGGCCATTTTGTGAGATAGTCCATAGCTACTGCAATATATCTGTTGCTTTTACCGGTGATTGTTAATGGTCTGACTAAGTCAATTCCAATGTGATCAAATAGTTGTCCTACTTTGATTGGTCTTAATGGTTCACTGGGTTTTGTTCCACCTTTTCTTTGACAAGCATCACAACTTTAAACATATTGGATGATGTTTGAATACATTGATGGCCAATAGTATCTTTTTCTGGTTCTTTCTATGGTTGCTTCTTTATGAAAATGTCCTGCTGTTGGGTCTGAGTACATATTAAACAATATTGTTTCTTTTTCTGATTCTGTAATTACTCTGGTTGGTTGGTCTGGATTTTTTCTGTTTTTCTGGTAAAGTATATTTTGATGATTGATGAAATATTTTGATTGCTGTTTTATGTTGTTTTGTTTTTTTTGAGATAATTTCTTCTTGAACAATTGAGTATTTATATAATGCTAGAGTTGTTGGTATTTTTGTGTGTTCATCTTTTATTATATTTTTGGGTTGAAATGTTTTTAGATTTGTTTTATTCATAACAAACCATTAGCATTTCCATTGTCTTTTCTTTTTTTATAATGTATTGTATAATTGAATGGTGAAAGTTCTATTTTCTATTTGGCATGGTAGTTGTCTTCAAATTCTTGCTTCTGAATTGAAGTTAATCCTTTGTGATTAGTATACACCTTAAACTTTTAACTCAAGTATTCTTTCCATTTGATAACAGCCCAATAGATGACTAAATGTTCCAGTGCTGGAGTTCCATAGTTCTTTTCAGCTGGACTTAAACTTCTACTGGTGTAAACTACTGGATGCTCTCTTCCATTGGGTTTTTTCTGTGATAGTACTGCTCCCAATTCTTGACCTGATGCATTAGTAGTAATGATAAATAGTTTGTTGTGATTTAAATACATCAATACTGGAGCTTGGATAAGCTTTCTTCTCAATGTGTTGAATGCTTCTTGTTAAGCTTTAGTCCATTCATACTTCACATTCTTGGTTTGGTAGATGGTGAAGTGGCTGAGCTAGTTTAGAAAAGTCCTTGATGAAACAGTGATAATAGCTTACAAATCCCAAAAATGCCCTTAGTTTTGGCAAGTTGACTGGTATTAAAAAGTTTTTAACTACTTCAATCTTGTCTAAATCTGTTTTGATTCTATCTTTGCTCACCACATGTCCCAAAAACTTGAGTTCAGTTTTTCCAAAGAAACATTTGGTTGTATTTAGTTTCAATACAGCTCTTCTTAATCTTTTGAATACTTGTTGGAGATGATGCAAATGATCATTAAATGTTTTTGAGAACACATTGGTGTCATTCAAGTATACAACTACTGATTTTCATAGTAATCTAGTATAGACAATTTCCATGAACTGTTGGAATGTTGCTGAAGCATTTATCAAGCCAAATGGCATGACTTCAAACTCAAAATTTTTTTCTCTTGTTGTGAACACTGTTTTTTTTTTGTTGGCTGGATCCATGACTACTTGCTAGTAACCACTATCTAAGTCCAGTATTGAGAACCATTTATTTCCTCCAAAAGCATCGAATAGTTCTTGGATCTTTGGAATTGGATAGCTATCATCTTTTGTTACTCCATTCAGTTTCCGGTAGTTTACACAAAAATGGATTTTTCTATTCTTCTTATGAACTAGTACTACTGGTGACAACCATGGACTCATTGATGACTGAATTAGCTTGTTGTCAAGCATCTGGTTGATTTATTGACAAATGATCTCATGGCTAGCTGGTGGTACTCTGTATGTTTTTTGTTTAATTGGCATTGCATCTCCAGTTTTGATTTGATGTCAGATGATATTGGTTTGGCCAAATTTATTTTCACTAGCAAAGATGTCATTAAAATTGTTGAGTAACATCTTGAGTTGCATTCATTGAAGTGGATTTAGATTCCTCATGTTCATTTATTCCAATTGTTCTGGTTGGAACAGATACCATTCACTTCATCTGTAGATGGTGTTACGGTTTAAGAATTTAGCAAAAAGAATCATAAAAATAATACAAACTATTTAATCATAATATAGCACAGTAATAATCTTAGAAAGGTAATGATTAACATAGTAGCAAACACCATCTCGTGATAGTGGCAAGCACCAGTTCACAATAGCAGCCAACACCAACTGGTGATAGCAGCAAGCACCAGATTGAAATATCAAAAAGAAAGTATTTTCTCGTAGAACTACAAACATGTATATATACAGTAGTTTTAATATTGGGAAAGAATCAATCAAGTAATAAAAATCATAACTTATCAAGCAACAGATCTAATTTTATCCAACAAACCCCACTTTAAATCATACTTTCAAATTAAATATCCCAAGAAACCTTTAAAATCAAAAAGAAATGAAAAAGAATATTTAAAACTGAACTATCACAACCCAAAGTATTAAGAAACTTACTTGTATTATTTATTGAATGAAACTATCATTCATCAACTGAATCCCTTGGAAGAATAATCCTTGATCAAGATTATTCACGTTGTTACTAATTGATAAAAGCT
>JAAOMT010000187.1:80415-159254 GCA_016748015.1 Geosiphon pyriformis
CAAGGATAGCCTCAGAGAAGACCCCAGACAGTGGGTAGATTTCAGTTCAGCCTCTGAGAAGGAGTACATAAACACACACAACAATCAAGAATTAAAGAATAACTTACATCGCAACAGTAAAAAGAAAGCCTTCAGTGTAATAGTGACATTATCACACAAATAAAATTGAGGAACTCACGAAAGACTGATTGCAATTAAAGTGGGATATCAGCAATTAAATATAACAAGAAAACCATCCCATAACAATGGTTTGTAATGTAATGTTCATATATCCGCAAAGCTATGGAAAATCTGGAATGTGATTTGGTAGTTGATTTTCAACTTCAGTGATCAAATATTCAATAATAGTTCTCTTTGGTATTTCAATGACACTTCTGGTTGTGTTGTAGATAAGAATTTTGATGTTTTTGGGGCTTTTGGCTAATATGTAGAGATTAGTGAGTCCAATCTCTCCTGATTTGTAAATGGTGGCTTCTGCTTCAAACAACTGAGCCTAATTCTTTACTTCTCTTTTTATAAGTAACATATACTGGTCATATGGTGGAATAGAAATTGATTGACGGGTTAAGATAATTTCTTTTTTGTCAATAACTTCTTCTTCTGCCATATTAACTGGTATGTCTATTCTACCCATTAATCCAAATCCCTGTATCCCTTTAGCAGTAATCCTTAATTTTTTTCTGTTTCTCACTGACACTAATTGAGCTATTTTCACCAGAAGTAGGAATATTGCTTGTGCTATCTTTTTGTTTGGCTCTATGATATAGGCCTTTTTAGAGTTATTTTGTAGCATAGCAATGATATTTCTTACATACCTTGTATCAATTATTTCTCCTTTAATGTTGATTCTTTTTTTCGCTAAGCTACTCTTAGATGTTAATTGAACCATAGTTGTTGCTGAAATTTCCAGAGCTATTTTGAAATCAATACATGTGCGTGAATTTGGTTCCAATTTGATGGCTTCTTTTTCCGGATATCTTAGATCAAACCCTGTATTGGTATCATGTGCGCATTCTGACATAATACCTTCATTATTGTCACTATACTATTTGAGTTCCTGCTTCTTAAATAGATTAGAAAGTGCAATATATATTTTGGGGTTTGAATTGAAGTCTGAATTGCTGATATTTTTGTTGCCATTTTGAGCAGAGCTGGAACTATTATTTTCATCATTATCATTGTTGGAGTTTGAATTAGGATTGAAAATTGATTCTGATTCTGATGCACAGTTGCTGATTGGTTCTTCTTCTTCTGGGATTGTGTAGATCATGTCTGGTGGTAAATTGTAAATAAGATCATACTCATTACAATATTGAAAGTTACATGGAATTAAACAGTAGTCACATAGTCAAGTGTTGATTTCTTCTAAGCATTGCTTCTGCTTTTCTCTCATAGGTGCTAGCTTTTGATAATGTTCATGGAATTGTTCTGGATCTAAGAGATTTATGACTGGTTCTGGGTCTCAGTCAAGTTCTATAGGTTCAGGTGGATTATTTTTAATTGTTTTTATCTCTTCTGGTGTTACTCTTTCAATTTTGGCGAGTGCCATTCACCAGATTTCATCATTGTCATGTGGACATCTATCCAGACATTTGACAGCTCATCTCCAAACAGCATCTATAGGTGTTCCTTTCCTCCTCCAGTCACTTATGAGAATTGTGTATTAATACGATTCATCACACATTTCTTCTTGCCCAGAAATGTCATTCCATATTTCTTTATCTAGAAGAGTTTCTCCACAAGCCAAACATGGTTTATTGTCTCATTTCCCAACCCATTTTGGCCTTCCAAAGCATTCAATAATGCATGGGTGGCAGTAGAATTTTGTTGCTGAAGTGTACTTCTCATTATTATCACAATAAGCACTCATTGATGACAATTTCTTGTTGCAATCAATGCATACCAGTTTTGGGTGGCGATAAGTGGATTAGTGGGGTGAAGTGTAGGAATTATAAGTAAGGTTGCTGTCGGTTGTTGGTTTTTCTTCTTTCCCCTTTCCTTTTCTCTTTTTGTCTTCTTTCCATTCCTAATTTATTTGTTCTTCCTGGTCATTGTTGGTTTCCCAGGCTTGATCAGCTTTTCAGGTAAGTTCTTCACTCTGCTTTTTTTTGCTGTTGTCATCCCATAAAAGTACTGGTGGCAGCTTGTTGTATTTAGTGTTAGTTCAGAAACTTGGTAGGCTTCTTAGGTAGATTTCTTCTTTTCTTTCTCGAATTTGATAAGTGAGATTGTCAAGTTGGTGGTCTTGAAATGGCCACACATGGCTAGTACGCATGTGTGTTGACTGTTTTGACTAATTTGAAGCTCTTGCATATTCTAATCAAGCAATGCATTGGTTTTGGATAGCCAATCATTTCCAACAAGTGCTTGGTATTGGATGGCTTCTATGACCAGTACTTTAATTGGAACCATAATACCATTGACTTCAATAGGAAAGTTATTGATCTCACCAATAGAAGTTTTTGTTGCTTCATTGGTGATTATAATCCTAGTGCTGGCAGCGTGATCAACTCAGCAACTTAATTGGTCCATAAGTTGTTTTGTAATGATGCTGCCAGCTGATCTACTGTCTAGGATCAGTTTAATGGAGTGGCCATTAATTTTGACATCAGTATACATGACCATAATAGGTTTTTCTTCCAGAGTGGCTCCATTAAATAATGGTATGGTCAATGGTTCTTCGAGTTTAAATGAGAAGATGGTGTCCAGTAATTTGTTCTTGGTGATGGTAGCTGGCAGAATGTTGCTGGTAAGTGTTGGTTGTTGGTTGATCTTTGGATTATTGGGTTGGGCATCTTCTGTGGTAACCAAGAGACTTAAATAGTTCTAGAAATTTGGGTTTTGGGTGTACCCAGTGCCTGAATTCAATTCTCAAGATCCTGCTAATTGTGTAAAAGAACTGGGGATTGGTTGGTGAACTACTATCAATGATCTTCAGCTTTGTTGAGTTAATTTCAGCCTTTGAGTTTCATTTTGAGGTAAGTTCTGTGATGGTATTTGAATTTGTTAGGACTGATAGATTACCTGAGGCTGCAGCTGATAAATAGGTTGTGACTGCAGCTGATAAATTGTCAGTGCTATTGGTTGATAAATTGGTGCTTAATATACTGGTGGATAATAAAGTGGCTGCTGTGTCATAAGTATGTAATTTTGATAATATGACTCTGAGTTTGGTAGGTTATTTGGAATTTGAAACCAGCAATTGGGTTTTCAATATTGATTTCCCAATTGTTGGTTATTTAAGCGATGGTGGCAATCAATTTGTAGGTGTCTTTGTTTATCACAATAGTGGCAAACACACATTTCTTGTTGTCACTATTGATTAATCAACAATGATAAATATGACTGATTCTGGAAATAATTTGTGTTTCTAGAATTATTGCATTGTTGTGGTGGTTAATAAATTGCGTGATTGTCAGCTAAGTATTCCTCTAATTTTTGATTGATGGAATCACTAAATTGTTTCAATTTGGAATCCAATTCAGATGATCTATTCATTACTAGGTTAATGGCTTGGGTGTAATTAGCTTTGAGTTTAGCAGCTTCAAAATCTTGGGTGTTTGTGACAGTTGCTTGCAGACCAATAGAATGCAATAAACATACACGTTGCAGAATACTACTGTATAATCTGCAAATAAACTGATTTAGGATCTGGGCCACTGTGAAATAATTGGCATCGATGGCTTGGATCTGGTGCAGATTCCTATAGAAGCATCCTAAGTAAGTAGTGACTGCTTCATTTTCTCTTTGTTTGATGATAGTAAATGTGTTTGCTAGTCTGTTAATGCTGTTATTGTTGCTGAAGTATCTTAAGAACTCAATTTTGAATGCATTGAAATCTTGGGGTTTGTTGACTAGGCTTTAGTACCATGAATTGGTAGTATTCTGGAGAAAATATGGGATGGCTTGCATGGCTCTGGCATCATTCCATCCATTAACTGCAATGGCTTTCTCCACATCATTTAACCATACTTGGGCATCGTTCTCTTCACTGGTGAATTTTTCGAGTTTGGCTATTGGTGTATATGTTATTGGATCTAAGTTGGGTTGTGGTTGCTGCTGAATTTGTTGTTGAGGTAGCAGTTGTGGCTGTTGTTGCTGTTAGGCGTTTGGTGGAGCTGGTGGTGAATTGATCACAATTACTGGAGATAAGTGCTGATTAATTATGTTGGAGTTTTGATTATTCTGATTTTCTGGAGTTTGATTAACTAGAGTTTTAATTTCTGAATGTTCTAAGATCAGGTTTTGCTTATTAACTTCCTGATTGCTACTTTCTTCTTCCTTAGAATCAGTTATTTCTCAAAGACTAATGGCTCCGAAATCTGGTTGTGGTGGTAATAAACAAATTCCTGATGGCATTGGGGATCATGATTTAAATCTTTCAAAATAATCGCTGTATGTTCTTAATAACTCTGCCTTTTTTTGTTTACTTTGAAATAGGATTCTGTTTAGTGGCATTGTCATGTTTGTTGTAGCTGTGTTTATTATATTGATAGTGCTTCCAGATATGTAGTGATATGATAGATTAACAGGTGAATCAAACCTTTGTTTCTTCCAAGTGGGTAGTTGGATTTGCTTTGGTGTTCCTACTGGTGTTTGTAGCCTTCCTTTGCCTTTGTCTGCAAAAGTGATAGAAAATCTCTGTTTGGTGTATTTTTCAATTTCCCTGTTTATTTCTGTAATTAAAAGTGCAAATAGGTAATTTTATAGAAGGGTGGTGCTTTGGAGTAATTTACTGAAGAAGTTGTTGAAGACAGATTCTGGATCTCCTTGGCCTCCCAAGTGATATACTATTCTTTCATTGATGTAGCAATTGAAAGCTGATTCAGTTGGCCAACTATTATTTGTTAATCCGAGATGAATGTAATAGTGTTGGAATAAGAATTTTGTAAATCCTAAATGGTTTGTTCCTATTTTTTCGGATTCTGTCACTGTTTGGATGATTATAGTTGGTGCTGTTCTCTGTAGGATTATATTTCACAGAGAACACCAAATGTTACAAATAATTATTTGAAGTCTCAAATCAAATAACAAATCCATAACTTGGTGCTCAATATCTTGACAATGTTGGTAATACTAGTACATTGGTTGTATCTAAAGGTTTTAAAGTTGAGTCTTTTGTATAATAGACAGAGATTCAATGATGATGTAGTTGGTTGGTAAGTTGTGTTCCCAATTTTTGTCTTCAGCTTGGTGGCCAGTTTATTCTGGCAGTCATGCTCTTCTGATAAGCTATTCATTAATATATATATAATTTTACTCTTATTTCTAGATCTTTTATTAGGCTATTCATGATGTCAATTACTCAGTACTTTAATCCTTAATCAGTTAGTATATGACAGTAAAAATCAAAAAAAAAAGAAATAAAAGAAAATAAAGAAATGAGCCAAGGCAATGTATACATTAGTATTTTGTTAATAGTCATGATCAAGAGCTATTATTCTAGCGTGGTTAAGTATCAATTACTATTAATATAAAGTGTTGATAATGGAGAGTGAATTTGGATAGTGAATGATTTATTTATTTAATATTTGTGAATAGAAGATTTCTAACTAAAGGATTCTTATCTTTCTACTTCTAATGTTACCACTATATATACATAATTGATGTTCTACAAGATTGCTTATATTCCCGAGTGATGTGTTATGATTTCTTGAGCAATGCTCATATTGCTGAACAATGTGCTCTAATTTTTTAACATCGCTCCACATTGCTAAGCAATGTGCTGTGTTTTTTGATATTGCTCCATATTGCTGAGCAATGTGCCATGATTTCTATCATTGCTCTACATTGCTGAACAATGTGCTCATGTGCTACATACTATTCACTCATTGGTCTACTATTCTCCCTATATCTGTTTTTTTTTTATGAGTAATAATGATTTCTAAGATTAACTCTTTCATTGTTAAGGCAGTCAACTCCAGTACTTTTGTAGTTTTGAGTGGAAATTTCAATGAAAATAGATTTAAAAAAAGTACAAGTTTTAAGTTTTGCTTGGGTCTGAATTTGGTCAACTCATTTAGTAAGTGTCTACTGGTTAAAACTCTGACTTGGAACAATTTAAGAAGTGTTGAGAAAGTTATAGATTATATTTTTGTTAGTAAAAGTTTATTGTCAACTGTTGCTAGTTATAATATCAATTCTGTGTTTCTTTTTTTTAACACTAATTACAAAGCTGTCATAGTATTGATTGGTCTGAATGGGCTTTTGAATATCTGCTTGAATGGCTTATGCAAACAGATTAATAAAGATTACTGAAAGTTCAAAATCAAAGATGCAAATAGTGCCAAATAGATACAATTTAAAAATTGCTTTTCTATCAAGCTTTTGGTAGTAGAAAACGAGTTTTTGGATGCTATGTGGTTGTTGCTAAAGAGAGTGATAGTAGAATTGGCTAAAAAAATATTTTCTAAGCTTTGGTTCAATAAATTTCAGTATTTGAGAAACAAACAATTTTTAAGTTTTTTGGATTGGAGTTGTTAGTTGCCAAGATTACTAAAAAATTGTGCTCAAGTAATGCAATTGGCATTGATTGTCTTGTAAGAAAATGGTCAACTTTGGATGATGTTAAAGTCTATATGATTGCAGACATAGTTCATATAAATGGTAAGTCATCAGTTATTCTTAGACACTTGTTACCAGTTCATAAGAAATACAAAAAGTCCAAAATGTATAAGTCAAGATTGGCTGAGAAGATATCTATAAGAAAGACAATTGAGAAATATATAGAAAGTTTTGGTTCTAACAAGAGTAATATAATTGAGAGCATTCTGAATCAGCTTTTTTGCAAAGTGATTTTAGATTATTTAGTGGTAGATGGGGAGTTGGTTTTGAAATCAGAGGAGGTGAAACACAGTATAGATAAGATAATAAAGAGTTGGATGAAAAAGCAGATTGTGCATATGGCTTTGCCTAATTTTTAAGTTTGCCAATATGTTTTATTGAATTATGTTAAAGATGATGTTTTTTTTAGCATGATAAAACAAATCAGCATGAAGGAATTGTGGTTGGTAATTAATGATCTGCCTGATAGCAAGGCTGTTGGTTTGTCTGGTATTCTTAATGAACTTTGGAAGCATAATAGTAATGAGATAATAGAATTCTTGTTGGAATTGTTGAATATGTATTTGTTTATTGATAGTGTGTTTGCCTTTTGGAAAAAGACCTGAATCTTAATGATTCCTAAATCTTATAATTGAGACAGGGTTCTAACAAACACTTGATCTATTGCTTTGATTAAAACTGCCAAGAAAATTCTCTCCAAGGTTTTTTTTAATCAGATTTCTGTTGTATATAGTAAGTTTGATGTTTTTCAGAGTAATAATTTTTCAGTTTTGAAAGATATATCTACTTAGTTTTCTGTTTTTACTATTGGTTTGGTGATTAAAAATGCTCTAAAAAAGAATAAAGAACTTTAATTAATCTTGCAGGATATGTATAAAGCTTATGATTCAGTTAATTGGCATTACTTAAGGACTAATTTGTATTAAATCAAAATGTGTGATAAGTTTATTAAATTCTTTGGCAGCATACATAAAGACAGAATTAATAAAATGATGACTGATTTTGGTCTTTTGAGTAAATATAGAGTGCATGATAGTTTGGATCAAAGTGAGATCTTTTTACCTCTTTTTTGGAGAATTTTTTATGATCCACTTTTGTGTAAAGTCAAATAACATGAACATTTGTATAGATACCAAATTGATACTAAGTTTGTAGCAAAATCTGGCAGAATTAAAAATAGTAGTGAAATGTCTTTCTTTTTTGCTGCTGGTGCTTTTGTTGATGACACAATTTGGATTAAAAACTGCCAAGCTTCTACTTAGTATGCTTTAAACATTGCTAATGAGTTTTTTTTGATCAACAACATTTCAATTAACAATGAGAAAACAGTGACTATTCTAATTAACCAGGGTGTTAAAATTGCTTCATTAGTATTAGTGGTCAGCTGATTTTTATTGCCAAAAAAAATAAGGCACATAGATATCTGGATATCTTCTTGTTTACTAAGGAGTTGTCCAAGCTGAGTGTGACCAAAACTTATTCTGATGTTCATTTCTTTGTTAATATGGTTTTCAAAAAGACTATCATAGATAAACAGTTCTCTTATTTGGTATTGGCTGTTTTGCAGCTTATAATTAGTTATAAAACACAGTTTGGTTTTATTTCATTTAGTGTATATTGCAAGTAAAATGTTATAATTAGAAAAGACCTCAAGTCTAAAGTCTGTTTGCCTTAGAATTTCCCTAGTAAAGCCTTATATTATTCTTTTTTGTATGATTTGAAATTATTTAAGCAAGTTTAGTTAGAAAGAAAATTGGCCACTTTGATTGCCTTTTCTAATGCTCTGAGTATTTTTAGGTGCTTGTTTAATCACAAATTTTTGGATTTGCAGGTTTTGGATTAGGCTCTTTTGAATTCTTTACAGCATTTTTTCAAGTTGTGCATTAGTCCAATAAACAATTTTTTGGCTGAAATGGTAAAAATTTTTGTTAACAATAAGCTTTTTTTGATAACCAATTTACTCAATGCTTTTTGTAATCCTGATTGCTTTTTAATGTTATTGATTTTGGAAAAAACTTGTTTCTTAGTTCTGTTTCCTCTTTAAAGCATTTTGAAATTGTTTTTAGTAATAGACTTTTTGATAAAAAAACAATGTGATAGATTGAAAAATCTTTCATCAGTGGAAAAGACTAAATTTTAAAGATTTCATGCCTTATTAATTTGAGCTTATGTTAGATTATTTGTGTAACAAGAGTTCCTCATCATGTGATTTTGTCATATTTGTATGGCCTTCTGGTTCAAATATTTGATGTTTAAAAAATTTTCTAATGTGCAGAATGGTTTACATAAGATTTAATCTGGCTCTTTTGAGATTTACATGGATGATTTATTAAAAAATGCTGGTTCTGCTGGTGTTACTAGTGAAGTGGCTGTGTATTTTTCTGCTTTGAACATAAATATTGGTATTGGAGTCTGTGATTTTTTGTTTTTTACTATGGTTGAATTGCAAACTGTAGTATTGTCTTTAGAGTGTATTTTATCTTTATGTAAAGTGGTTTTGTATATTGACAGCCAAGCTGCTATTAATGTATGTGTTTTTGAGATGTCATTTGCTGTGCCAAATTTCCATAATCAATGCTAATTGGAAAGAAGACACATTGCTAATTTGATTAAAAATAAAGATCTTACTATAAGTTGTATTAAGATTAAGAGTTATTTTGGGATTTGTGATAATGTAAAGACTAATACTACAACTAATAAGACTGCCTATTCTTTTTTTTCTTTGCCAGTGAAGATGCAAAAATGTTTTTTGGTGGCTGAAAACACTTCCATATCTGGCAATATCTACTATTTTGTTAGGGATTTATTTTAGTCTTGTTGGAAATCTAGATCTGGCCATAATATGGTCCTAAATATGCTAATCAAGAATATAAATTGGAATATTATTGCAAAGGTTTGGTATCCTGATTCACATATACTTGTTGGCTTTACTAGTTGAAAGTCTTTTTATCTTTGTACATATATAATAAAAACTGTGCACAGATAGTTACTAGTGGCAGTTAGGAAGAGATTATACAATAAAAAATATTTTGGTGTATTGTGTTTATTGTATAATAAGGTAAAGTTATTAGATTATGTCTTCATTTGTGTTCAGAATTCTAGTGTTTGAGAAAAAATTTTGACTGAAGTTTCTGTTGTTATTCATAGAATATAGGAAGTATATTAACATATAAATTAGCCAATCAGAAGGAGACATAGTAAAAGTAAAATTCCAAGATTCTTTTCAAAGGAATTGCAGAATTTCAGGAATTTCAGGATTTTCATATAAGGAATTACAGGATTCCAGAATTCCAGAATTCCTCTCAAAGAAATTGCAGAATTCCAGAAATTCCAGGATTCCTGGCTAGAGAATTGAGGAATTTAAGAAATCTTGTATAATATAAATTATATATATATAGCAAGAGTATTAAAAGCAGAAAAAACAATTCCTGGAGAATTCAATAGAGTTTTATTAATTTAGAACAATCCCCTTTCTTCTCTATTTATTAACTCTCTTTTCAAAGATAGTTGCTATCAACCAAAATAGAATTATATAAATAAAAGATCTTTTCAATTCTTCAAATCCATGTTATTGTCATTTGTTTAAAAATATAATCACTTTTCTATTTATTAACATTTTATGTTGATAAAATCCAACACTTAACTACACTAGAACAATAGTTCTTAATCATGGCTATTGATAGGATACTAACTTGAATTGCCTTGGTTTATTTCTTATTTCTTATTTCTTATTTCTTTTCTTTTTATTTCTTTTCTTTTGTTGTTATTTACTAATTGAGTAAAAGATTAAGCACTGAAGTACAGATGTCATAGGGACTGGTAAAAGACCCATGAAACAAGGGTAGAACACTCATAGATTTGAGGATAGCTTACTAGGAGGATTACTGGCCACCATGCTGAAAAAAAATTCAATGGAATTGTGATTCTGGGAGACTACTGAAACAACTATTGAATCTCTGTCTATTATACAAAGAACTTAACCAAAACCTTCAGATAACCAAAACATTCAGATACAAACAACCTACAGATATTACCAACATTATTTCATCAATTGAGCACCAAGTTACAGGTTTGTTATTTGCTTTAAAATCCCAAAAAATCACTTGTAACACTGTACAATAGACTGCTTTGATAGGTGCTTATAGGACTTTTTTTCTGCTGTTTTGAAAATACTTTCCAGCTGTTTTTCAGATGTTGGCATGTATACAATTGTGTGCAAGGGGTTTGTGTTAAAGAAATAGTGTACAAAAACCTTTGAGATTTTTAATGGAAGGAAAGAAGTTGTCTTTACTGTTGTTAAGTTTATAAGAACTTTGGTGAAATTACACTGTTCTATGGTCTGGCTAATAAGATTTAAATATAGAGTTGAATTGGAAAAAGCTGGTTTAATTGAAAATAGTGGTCTGATATCAGGCTTGTTATGTTGTTTGGTGCCCAGATTGTCAAATGGCATGGTTAAAATGCTTGGTATTATCAAGTTTTTTGCTGTTAGTTTTAGTCATTACAAACCATGTCTCTTTTTTTTTGGTTTAAATTGTGATATACATATTAGTATAAGTGTATAATGTTGTTTTGTCTGGTCTGAATGGTTAGTCACATGTAGTAAATGCATGAATCATATTTAGTTTGAGCCATTTAGTTTGGTTTTTTATACTAGATAGTGATTAGACTTTACTTAATAAAGTATTAAAAAAATATACAAAAAACTTAACTAAAAATCTTCAGATTTGAAAACTCTTTAAATAACATCAATATAATTAGCTATTGAATATTAAGTTATAAGTTTGTTATTTATTTTAACACTCTAAATAATTATTTATAACAGTAGTCTTTAAGATCTATTTTAATTTGTCAGTATTTGCTTTTTAAGTCTAAAATTAAAAAGTATTTGGCTTTTTTTAGAGCATTTAGCATATTGTCAATTTTTGGTAATAAGTAAGCATTTTCAATTGTAACATTATTTAATTGACAATAATTAACACAAAATTTAATTTTGCTATTTTTCTTTTTGATCAAAACAACTAATAAAACTTAAAAGCTTCTTAATAATTAAATAAGACTATTATTAAATATTTATTGGATTTTTTTTTTAATAAATTGGTGACTGGCAAGTAAAACTCAATATGTTTATTGCCATTTTGGTGAAATATCTTTTGTGTAGATTTAATATTAAATAATATTAATTTTTCTCAGATTATTATTGTCTTTAGCAAATATATTAATGTATTTAATAACAAGCTGTTTTAGTTTTCTTTATTGTTGTGATTTTAAAAGACCCATGTTAATTTGGTATTATTAATAAAATTTTAGTCAATAATTAAACATAATTTACTCTTATAATTTTTATTAATAATTAGCATATATTATTATTATTTTATTTATTATTTATTATTTAATTAAATTATTATAATATTTCTATGTAATTAGTAATTTAATTTGTATAATATATTAATATAACTAAATATAATAATTAGATTATACAATATTCTAAACTCTATAATATTTAAGAATTTACTTAAATTTGTATAAATTTATAAAGTATCTTAATAGTACACCAAAATAATTTATAGTTTGTGGAAACAACTTGTAGTTTGCCAAAATATATCTTTAGTTTATCGAAATTATAATAAAAAAAGTTCAAGTTTATAAACTAATACTACAATAAGCTATATAAAAGAAAAGCTTTTCTTTTTGAAAAATATATCTTACTTTGAAATTATAATCTTAACTAAAATTATTTTTATTAAAAAATTTTTCTTTAGTATTGTTATGGGTTGGAGTAACAAGCTAACGGATAGCAAGGGAGAACAGGATTGTAGGATGATAGAAATAATTAAAGAAGATTCAACTTTAATGAGTGAATTGAATGAGTATGAATTCAATATGCAAGATCAGTCTCATAAAATATCTCAGTCACTATTCTTTTCAAAGGTAACTGGGAAATCTAAAGGTAGAGGGATAGTCTGTACTATCAACAATTGATTACTACTGGTATAATTCTATGTCTCACATTGGCACTCTTAGAATTTAATATCAGGTATCAACTTGTGCTTTTCAGTCACATTTATTCAAATAATCTTCAAATGCTACAATTATATATGTTAGGAAAAGACCAACAAGTAATCTTTTATCTTAAGATGTTTGAATACTTGAAGGTAGGAAAAAGGAAATTAGCAATAAGAGAGTGATTGAGATGAAAGTTGTTATTTTTATTTATTTGATTCTTGTCTGAGAGATGATTTTCTATAGCTAAGAGACTCATTGCTTATATAGTTAATGAAAGTGGTCAACGACCAGGTCAATGACTAGGTCAATAATCAGGTCAATGATCAGATCATTGATCAGGTCAATGATCACTATCTAAAAATAGAATGACTAATTATATGACATCAGTGGCTAATACATGTGATAACTAATAAAAATTATGGGTTTCAACCATAACATCATCCTCTCCAAAGAGATTAAGCTCCGGTGAAATCAAGCTATTTATAGGGTATTCTAATTGAAGAGTTTTGTCTAACTCAAAACTAACTAGTTTGTTGAAGTCTTTTGTGGATAGAATGTATAGTACTTGAGACAAAATAAAGCTTTATATCCAAGAGACCAAATCTTTGTATAAGAGTTTTGGCTCTTTTTGCAATGGTCAAAACTCTTGAGACATCTAAACGTATAATGCCCAAAATTTCCACTTGTATCTCTGAAGTTGTTTTCTTCATGAGCTTCATTTCTTCTATGATTTCACCAAGATGACCATAGAATTCTAGTTGTCTTTCATATGACAAGTTTTTGTCTATGGACAAGATTTCCTTAATCATTTTTTCAATTATCATGAAAAATATAAGTATTGCTGCTGTTATGCTTTCCAGCAAATACTTATCCATTTTGCTACCAATTCTTTTTTTTCTGGTAGTGGTTTTCTTTGGTCTAATAACAATATGTGTTCTACTGTTATCAGTTATGGTGGTTTGTTTTCCAATGATCAGAGTAGCATTTAGATAATTTTTGATCCAGTATTCATGGAAAGTGTAGAAAGTGTTTTGAATGTTTTGTTCTAGGAAATAATTGTTCATGTCAATTGAAGATATCTCTGTTTTGGGAATGGTGCATTTATTTATATCTGTTTTTTGTTGATTATTTGGGTTGGTATTACCACAACAAGTAACCAATCAGATCATTTGTGATATTTCTTAAGTCGTGTGTCATGAACAGAGCAATCATTGAAGGTTGTTCCATATTAATCTTGTAAGATATAAGAACCATTGTTCAAAACTTTGTTGACTATAAAGGGTCTTTTCCACTGGCTAGAGAATTTATTACCATAGACATTGTCTCTGTCTGAACGGTATTCTAAAACTAAGTCACCAACACTTAAGAAAAGTGTTTTATATGTTTTCTTTTTCTTAAGCTTCTCTTGGAATTGTTTTATCTTTTCAAAGGCAATTATCTGTGCTTCTACTAATGAGTCAAAAATGATACCAAGTTTTCTTTGCAAAATGTCTTTGTAATTTCCTATTGTTATTTCTTCAAAGGGTATTGTCTCAATGTTAGTTTCTATTGATAGAGTTGCTATTCATCCATAGAGTAGATAAAAGGGTTCATAACTTGTTATGTCATGATTCACAGTTCTATAAGCAAACAAAGCTGAAGGCAGTACTTTGTCCCATAAGTTTGTTTCTTCACTGGTTTTGGCTAGGGTTTCACATAGTGTTCTATTAAAATGTTCCACTAAGCCATTTGTTTGGGGGTGATAAGGAGAGGAAAGTTTGTAACATATTCCCATTTTTCTACAAAGTTCTTCAACAAGTGTACTGAGAAAAGTTCTTCCTCTGTCAGATAAAAGTTTTTTGGAGCAGCCATGGCGACAAATGATATCTTCATAAATGAAATTGGCTATTGAGACTGCTATTTGGTCTGGAATGGCTCTTGCTTCTACCCACTTTATAAGATAGTCGGTAGCTGTAATAATGTATCTGTTGCCATCAGGAATTATTGTTAAAGATCCAACAACATCTATACCAATTCTGTCAAAGGGTTGACCAACAAAAATTGGATGGATATCTTCTTTGTGATTGGGTTTTCCTCTTCTTTGGCAGATATTACAGGTTTTGATGTATTCAGCAATGTCTTTTCCCAAGGTAAGCTAATAATAGTGAGCTAGAGTTTTTTGAATTGTTTTTGTTTTTCCAAAGTGTCCAGCTAATGGATCAGTGTGCATATTGTAGATCACAATTTCTCTTTCTTCAAATCTGATGACTCTCTGAGGGCAGTCAGGATCTTTTCTATTTCTTTTATAAAGTTGGTTCTGGCAAATCAAATAGAAATTTGATTGTTTGCACAAATGTTTTCTTTGTTGTCGTGTGTATTTCAGTGGATATTGTTTTTTACCCAAAAATTCCATTAAGGCAGAGTAGTTGTCCAAGTCCATTATTGTGTTTGTCAAAAAAGAGGAAATTACTAATAATTAAGTTGGTTTGGTTTGAGAGGATTGTTCTGTTACTAAATGGTAAGTCTGGAAAGAGTGTCAGTGTTTTGATGATTAGCTTCTTTGTGATGTTGAATATCATAGTCAAATTCATCCAAGTGGAGTATCCAGCGAGTTATCCATTTGTGTTCTAACCTCTTTTTGTTGTACAGCCAAACCAAAGCTTGGTGATCTGTTACTACCAAAAACTTCATGCCAAGAAGATACTTACTCCAGTAACTGGTAGACCATACTACTGCTAAGCATTCTTGTTCAGTGACTAAATAGTTCTGTTCTGCTGGGGAAAGAGTTCTACTGGGGAAAGAGTTCTACTGGCATAGGCTATGGCATGTTTTTTGCCATCTTCATCTTTTTGGGAGAGAACAGAACCAAGTCCAAAGCCAGATGCATTAGTGTGGAGGATAAAGAGTCAATCTAGATCAGATTGTTTGAGGATGGGTTCTGTAATCAGTTTTTCCTTTAAAGTTTCAAAGGCTTTTTGTTGATGTGTTTCTCAATGGTAATTGACATTTTTCCTGAGTAGCTGATTGAAAAGAGAGGCGATTTTGGAGAAATCCTTAACAAATTTGCGATAATAAAAGGCCAAACCAAGAAAAAAGCATAGTTCATGAATGTTCATTGGTTGTTTGATGTTTTGGACTTTTTTAACTTTGGCTGGGTCAGGAAAAATTTCATCTTTTGTGATAAGATGACCAAGGAACTGGGTGGATTGTTTTCCAAAGAAAGATTTGATTGGGTTGATTTTAAGGCCAGCATTTCTAAAGAGGTCAAAAACCTTTTGCAAATGTTCCAGGTTTTTGAGTATACCATTATGTTGTCCAAATAGACTAGAACAAAATTTTCCTTGACTGATTCAAATATTTTATCCATTAAGCATTAAAAGGTGGGAGGGGCATTGGTGAGACTAAAAGGCATGATTGTGAATTCATAGGTGCCATACTTGGTGATAAAGGCAGTTTTCTTTCTGCTTTCTGGATTCATCTTTACTTGTCAGAATCCAGCAGTTAAGTCAATGGTTGAGAAGAAAGCAGCATCTTTGAATTGGTCTAACATTGCATCAATCTTGGGAAGTGGGTACATGTCTCTTTCAGTAATGGCATTTAATTGGCAGTAGTCAACACAGAAGCATAGTGTTCCGTCTTTCTTAGATACCATTACAACTGGGAAAGCCTATTCACTCTTGGTTTTTTGTATGAATCCAAGTTCTTTCATCCAGTTTATCTCTTTCTTGATAAACTCATCATTGTGCCGATTGGATTAATAAGACTTCAAATGAATGGGTCAAGTTTCTCTGGTGGTGATGGTGTGTTGTATCACATGAGTACGTCCAGGGGTATCACTTTTTTGGAGATAACTAGGCTATTTCTAGCCAGCAAATTTTCAATGTCTATTTTTCTTTCTTCTGGGAAGAGTTTTTTTTGTTCTACAGCCAGTAATTGGATCTCAGGTGGTTTATTCTCAAAGGACTTCTGTACTTTTTTCAATTCTTCTCTGGGTATCAAACTGATTGGTTCTCAATCTCTGTAATAGATCAGGCATGATTTGCATTCATTGCTTGGAGAATACAAGGGTTTGTTGCACCAATACTGGGCACAAGAACCATGCCACCAAAAACTGTATTTGGCTTTCTTGTCAGGTTTTCTTTCAAAGATTCTTCTAAGAATATTATAATAAGGCCAGCAGATCAGCTTGCCATTTACAATGATTCTTTTTTTGTCTGTTTTAACATTATCCAGTGGTTTGCCATTGCTGGTGAAGGTGGTATAGGTGAGTTCAGCAGTTTCTTCTTGCTCTTCTTGTTCTTCTTCTTCATCGCTCTCTTCATCATCTGATTCATCTGATTGTTTTTCTTCTTGGTTTTGTCTGGGTACTGGAAAAGTTGTCCAATGGTGACACTTAACCACAATGGGTTTCTCACCACATCTGATGGTTAATTCACAAAGTTCATAATCAAGCAAAGCTTTTGTTTTCTTGAGCCATTTATTGCCAACAATAATGGTGTATTTCTTAGCTTCAGAAACTTCCATGTCAGTTTCAATGCTGATTCCATTGATGTGAACAGGAACAGCTTTGGCAATACCCAGTCCTTTCTTTTTGTCATTATGTACGTTGGTTATTGGTCTGGTGGAAAGTTCATCAATCTTTCTATTAATTGCTTCCAAGAAGTGTTTGGCAATAACACTAACAGATGATCCACTGTTCAGAATTAAGTCAATGAAGTATCTAGCCACTTGGGCTTTACAAATCAGAGGGGTGACATTGCTGTTGTTAGCAAGTCCAGCTTGGCGAGGGCGTTTGTTGGTTTTTGGTGTCTTTTTTTTTGGGATCAAGGATTTGCGAAGATCTTTTTTGAACTGTGAGTGGATCATTAACTGGCCAAAGATAATATGTGCTGGGGTTTTCATGAGATCTTTGACAACGGAATAGGGTCCAGATTTTTGTACAATTTCTGGGGGTTCTAACTTTGGAGGATTTTTAAAGACTTTAGTCTTTGGTGGTTCATTGTTATTAGCAGCAGAAGTTAAGGCTTTGTTGGGGTCTAGAACGAAATCAACCTTGGCTTTCTTCTTCTTTCTGGTTGGTTCTGAGGTGTTAATTGCTAGTTTATTTATGTCATGGTTATCATTAGTTAAGTTAAAAGCGTAAAAGAGGTTTTCTTTTGGTTGGCTTGCACTCTCACCCTTTGGAGGTGCACCTACCAGTTTAAAGGCTGATAAACAGTGGCTTCAACTAAGAGATCTTTTCCAAAGAAATTGATGTTGGCATAATTGGGTCTTTGATTGGGGACATTGTTGTTGTTGTTGGGTCTGTTGTTTTGGTTGTCATTGTTTTTGGGAGCTAGAGGAAACAGTGGAAGATTGTTACAATCTCTTAAATAATGTCCAGTTAATCCACAACAATAGCACACAGGTGGGCCATAATTTTGCTGTCTTTGATAGGGAGGTTGCTGGGGCTGGTTAAAACAAAGTTTGTATTTAGGTCTTGGTGGTTGCTGGTTATCTCTGACTGCTTGTGTTAAAGGTTCTAATAACCGGACAAGATTGGTTGTAAGTCTATCAATTAATTGTTTATTTGGATTTTGAGTTTGGGCAGCAAAAGAAGCAGCAGCCATTTGAGGGGCAGGAGCCATAACAGAAGCAGAAGCAAAAACTAGAAGTGTAGATCCCAAATGTATTCTTTAGTTGTCTTCAATTTGTTGGGCAAGTTCAATGGCCATGTCCATTGTAGAGTTGTCTTTTAGGGCCAAGAGAGGCCAAAGAGCATAAGATAAATCAGTTCTCAATTCTTTTGTGAAGGAATGAATCTTTTGTTCTTCTGTCTAATTTCTCCCAGAGTCTACACATTTGATTAGCTTTCTAATAGCTTTGACATATTCAGTTACTACTTTTCCAGGGCCTTGGGTTTTTTTTTCCAATTTCATGCGCCATTTGGATATTAATATTGGGGTTCTGAACTTGGCCTTAAATTGGGTAGTGAAAGAGGTATTTTCTTCTCCAGCATTGATTGATGTCCATCTGATTATTCTGTGTTGAGCATTGGCATTTGTTTCTTGTGAAAACCAGATAGCAGGAGAGCCTTGGAGGTAGCCACCAACAATTTAGAACTTGTATTTTTCATCATACTGGTTGGCTGTGGCAGCTCTTTCAAAATCATCCAACCATTCAATTGGATCTTGTGCATTACTTCTAAATAGTGGTAGTGGGGTATTGTTTCTTCTTCCTAGAGCAGTTTGTATACCTTGAAGGGTGGCCAGAATGTTTGCTTGCATGGGATCATTAGCCATTGGTTCAGGAGTAACTGTTTGTGTAGACGAGTCTGATTTGCTTGATAAAAGATCAAAAACAGAGGCAGTTTGATAGCTTTCTTCTTCTGTTTCAAAGGGAGTCTTAGTTGCTTGATGGACAGCAATCCAAATGTGGATTTGATGATTCAGATATTCGAAATCAGGGGGCTGTTGTTCAAAAGTTGCAGAATATAAGAGCTGATTGATACTGTTGTTTCTTTTTTCAAAGTTGTTTTCAAAATAAGCTTGGTCAAAGTAATAGGTTGTATAAGCTGTATAGGTTTCAGCTAAATGCTCATTTAGGAACCAGTTCCAAAAGTCTTGGAATTGTTTACTGGATTGTTTTTTAAGGGGGAAGCAGATCAAGTAGGAGGGCAGAGAATTAAGTTCAATGAAATCTAGGTCGTTTCTGTTGTGTGCTGCAAAGTGTTCTTCTGATTGCTGTGGCAGATATGAGTAATCACCTATACAATGAAAGAATAAGTGAATTTTGACAACCTCACAGGGAGCACCACTTTTATGTTATGAGTTGGAGTAACAAGTTAACGGATAACAAGGGAGAACAGGATTGTAGAGTGATGGAAAATATTAAAGGGGATTCAACTTCAATGAGTGAATTGAATGAGTATGAATTCAATGTGTGAGATCAATCTCATAAAATATCTCAGTCACTATTCTTTTCAAAGGTAACTGGGGAATCTGAAGGTAGAGGGATAGTCTGTACTATCAACAATTGATCACCACTAGTATAATTCTATGCTTCATATCGGCGCTCTTAGAATTCAATATCAGATATCAACTTGTGCTTTTCAGTCACATTTATTCAAATAATCTTCAAATCCTACAATTATATATGTCAGGAAAAGGCCAACAAGTAATCTTTTATCTTAAGATGTTTGGATACTTAAAAGTAGGGAAAAAGAAATTAGCAATAAGAGAGTGATTGAGATGAAAGTTGTTATTTTTATTTATTTGATTCTTGTTTGAAAGATGATTTTCTACAGTTAAAAGACTCATCGCTTATATAGCTAATGAAAGTGGTCAACAATTAGGTCAATGATCAGATCAATAATTAGATTAACAATCAAGTCATTGATCAGATCAATGATCAGGTCAATGATCAAGTCAATGGTCAGATCATTGATCAGGTCAATGATCACTATCTAAAAATAGAGTGGCTAATTATATGACATCAGTAGCTAATACATGTGATAACTAATAAAAATTATGGGTTTCAACCATAACAGTATTAATACAAATTACTTCAATAATAATCACATTAAAAAACAACAAAATTATAATTAATTCACTTAAAATTTCTCAATTTCTCATTAATATTTCAAATTTAATTAGCTATTAATATTTTAAAATTAATTAACTACCAATTTTAATAATTTGTTAGTTAAACAAAAGACAATTTTTTTAATAAAATTCTTTTTTATATATATATTAGAATAGCTTACAAATAAAATTTTTATAAAAAAGTTAATTTTTATAACAAAGTAATTACATATTTTAGTAAGCTTCCAAATAAGTATTTTCTGAAAAAAAATTAACTTTTACTACAAAATAATTATATAAAATAATTGGCATAAAATTGGTTATTTTACTTATAAGTTCAGCAGTTCAAATTATAAGAAATAATTTAAAAATAAATTCAGTTATTAAAGATTCAATAGCTTTTAATAATTAGGAATTATTAGCAAAACAACATTAATAATATTCAAAAAAAGAAACCAAAAACCTTTGATAACAATATAAAAAATTTGGTCATGTTTTTTAATATGTTTATTAAAAATTTTTAGCTTTTACAACTAGACCAAGTTTTTACTTTTTTGATTTAAATAAATTCAGATTTACTAAGATTTATATCAAAAAAACAGTTCTAATAGCTTATTTTGTTTTTTTTAATAGATTTTTTTAAGCTCAAATTATTGATTAAAGTGCTTTTAATCAGTTTTTTGAATTTATTTTTAAGATATTGTTATTTTTGGTTTTTTGGTTATTTTTTTTTTATCTTAATTTGTTTTATTTTTGGCTGCTTAATTAAGTATTTTTAAATGCTTATTGAAATTTTTAATTAATTAGATTTTTATGATTGTTGTTAAGTTGAATTTGTTTATAATACAACTATTTTTAAATATTTAATCTTTAGTTTTGTAAATAATAATGTTTATAAATATTGGAATTAATATTATAATATTCGAATTTTTTTTTATTGTGAGTGTTTTAGATAATTTTTTCTTTTTAAATATAAATAATAATAAATTTTTACAATTAAAATTGATAATTTTTAAATAAAAATATTAATATTAAAAGATTTTATTAATATAATTTTGGTCTATTTAAACTTATTGGTTTTTGGTGCCGATTTTTTTGTTTTTTTAATAATTAGTTTGGTTTAAAAAATTGCTATATTAATATTAAAAATATAAACAATTTTGTAAAATAGAAAGATATAATTAAGTAATATAAAAGTAAAAACAATTTAATTTCTATTATTATAAAAATAAAATTGAGAAACATGATCTATTTTTGAATTTAAAATAAGTTTAAAGTCATTTAAATTTATATTTTTGGTTTAAAATTTACTTATTTAAGTTTTGGTATTATTATTATTATTATAAATAATTACTTAATTAAACATGTGTATAAGATTACTAAAGTTAATAGACTTTTGTTAATTAAATTATTTTTTAAAAACAAACTTTTAGTTATTATTTTAAAACTATATACTATTGCTACTGTAGTTATATATTTTACTTAAGTTGAAAATATTAATATATTAATTATTAAAGCTGTTAATAAATTTTTTTTGTAATTTTAAATAGCAATTTTAATAAAAATAAATCTAAAAAATGTGCTAGTTTCAAAAAATATTTGAATTTAAATTTGGTTAATTTTTTAATAAAAAGTATAGCAAAAATTCTTAAATAAAAAAACTTTAAAGTATTAAAAAAGTTATTAATTATATGTTTATCTTTGTAAATCTTATTAACATAATAATTAATAAAAATATTCTAAATATTAAAGAATTTTTTAATATTAATTACAATATTGTTTACATTTTTATTGATTTAGATGGTCTTTTAGATATGAAATTAAATTTTTTTTTGCAAACAGACTAATAAAAACTATTGAAAATTTAACTTTAAAAATATTAATAAGTCAAAGTAAAACTAGTTTAAGGCTTTTTTATTTATTATTACTATTATGTATGCTAATAAATTTATTATTGTAATATAAAATATTATTTAAAAGATAATTTGTTTTTTGACTAATAATGTGTTTTTTAAAACTTGATACAAAAATTATAATAGTAATTTTTATTTCAATTTTACAAATTAAAAATTTTGGTTTTAAAAATTATTAAGACTTTATATTTGAAATTGAATGCTGCTCTTGATTTTTTTTAAGTTTTTAATTCTTTTTTAATGTAAATAATGTCTTTTATATTGTAAAACTTTTTAAATTAAACACTAATTTTGATATTGTCAAGTTTATTTTATCTAAAATAAAAAAGTTTTATTGTATTTTTAAATTAGTTAAGTCTTAACAAACTAAAAAAACACAAATTAGAGCTGTTATTACAAAGAAAATAAAAAATTTTAAAGTTAATAAAAATTATATTATTAGAAATATCTTAAAGTATTTTTTTATAAGATAGTTTTAGATTATTTGGTTATTGGAAACAAACTGGTTCTAAAATCTAATAAAGTTAAAATTAAAGTAAATAAGATTATAGAAAAATAAATAAGAAAAAAAAATTTCTGAACTTTGTTTTAGATATATAATATTATTAATATTTGCTATTTAATTATGTTAATAATAAAATATTTTTAAAGTTATAAATATTATTTATTTTAATATAATAATAAGTATAATTAAGAATTTATCTAATAAAAAAGCTATAAACTTGTTTAGAATTTTAAATTAGTTTTAAAAATATTTTTAACTATTCTAAATTTTTATTTAATATAAAAATTAGTTTTATAATTTTAAAAAAAACATAAATTTTGATTATTTTTAAATTTTATAATAAGAAAGAGTTTTTATCAACATAAAATTCATAGTTTTAATTAAGACTGTCTAGAAAAATTTTTTAAAAAATTTTTTTAATAAGATTTTTTTAGCTTATAGTACTTTTAATGTTTTTTGCAAAGACAATTTTTTTATTTTTAAAGAGACCATAATATAATCTCTTATTTTTGCTATTAATTTTGTTATAAAAAATGCTTTGAAAAAAAAATATGAACTCTAATTGGTTTTATAAAACATATATAAAGTATATAACTTAATTAATTAGTTATATTTAAAGAATAATTTAATTTGGATTAAGATATACACAAAATTTATTAATAATATTTATATTAAGAAAAAAAAAATTTTTATTTTTTTGGCATATTTTTTATGATTTTTTTTATGTAAAATTAAAAATTAGAGTAGTTTATATAACTATTAAATTGATATTAAATTGTTGTCAAAACAGAACATATTAAAAATCAAGTTAATTTAATATTTTTTTTTGCTGATAGAGTATTTATAAATAATACAATCTAAATAAAAAACAGTTAAACTATTATTTAATATATTTTAAATATTACTAGTAAGTTTTTTTAAATTAACAATATTTTAATTAACAATAAAAAAAGTAACTATTTTTATTAATTACAAACTAGATTTTTCTTTTGTCAATTAATAATTTACCAATTTTAGTTATAAAAAAAAAACTTATAAATATTTAGACATTCTTTATTAATAAATAATTTGTTAAAGTCTATCTATTAAAACATATTCAAATATTAAATTTTTTGCTAATTTTGTTTTAAAAAAAGCTATATCAAACAAACAATTTTTTTATTTAGTTTTAATTATATTGCAATCTATAATTAATTACAGAATACAATTTAGTTTATTTCTAAAAACACATACAGTAAATAGAATATATCTTTTAAATACTAATAGTATACTTAATAAACTGTTTAAACATTAATTTTTGAATTACAGATTATAAGCTAGTTTTTTTGTTATTTATTATAATTTTTTATTAAGTTAAAAATTAATTTTGTAAACAATTTTTTAGCTAATTTAATAAAAATTTTTCAAACCTTTAAATTTTTTTTAATAAATAATTTGTTTTTTGTATTTTAGTTTTTTGATAGTATTTTAATATTATTAATACTAAATAAATATGACATTTTTAATATGTGTTACTTTTTTAAAAAGTTTAATATAATTATTAATTTTTTACTAAAAAAGATTTTATTATTAAAAAAAACTTAATCTTAAAAATTTTGTTTTTGATTAGTTTAAAAAAACAATTAAAATTTTGAATAGAAATTTTTTTTTCTTGGTGTTTAACTGGCTGATACAAATTTTGGTCTTATTAATTTACATAAATTAAATGTATTTAAAACAGTATAGAAAAACTTCTTAATAATTAATCTTGGAATTATAAATATTTATATAAATAGTTCTTTAAAAAATTTGAGTATATTAGTTATGAGAAATAAAACAGCTGTATTTTTGCTAATTTGAATTTAAATATTAATATTAAAATATATAAATTTGTTTTTTATATTGGCTAAATTGTAGATTATTATATTGACTTTGAAATACATTTTTGTTTGTAATTTTATTATAGTATATTTAGATAATTAAGTTGTTTTAAATATATGCTTATCTAAACAGAAATTAGTGCTATTTAACTTTTACAATTTTTGCTGACTGAAAAAATATTACATAAAAATTGTTATTTAAAATAAAAATATTTAGGTTATTTAGTCTAAAATAAAAGACTATTTAAATATTTTAGATAATATAAAAGTTAATATATTAGCTAATATTATCTTTATTTTAAGTTTAATATTTTTTGTCTAAATAAAGAAAATTTTTTTACAAATTAATAACATAATAATTTCAGAAAATGCTTATTATTTTGTTCACAAAATTTTTGGTAATATTAATTATATTTGTTAAAAAATGGAATCTGAAATTAAAACTAATGTTTTTGATAATAATTTGCTTAAAAATATTGATTAATTCGAACTTTTTTAGTCTAATATCTTAATTTATATATGACTTTTGGTTTTATAAATTTGTTTATAACTAATCTGCACTCTTATTTTATAAAAATTTTATATTAATATTTATCTGTTATAGTTTGTAAGCATTTATATGATAAAAAATATTTTAATATTTTATGTTTTTATTATAATAAGATAGAATTATCTAACTATTTTTATATATATATATAGCAAATTTTAATATTTGTTTGTAAATATTAAATTTGCTCTCTGTATTATAGTATTTTATATTAAAGTTGATTTAATTATTATGTGTTTTACAAATACTGTTTTTTTGTATTTTTAATTATATATTATATATTATATTAAGCAAAAAATATGTTTTTAGAATTAATACTCTAAATTTTTTTCTGTTTTTAAAAACCTTAAAATTGTTGTTAATAAAATTGTAGATTTAATATAAAATTTGAATATAATTTATTATAATAAGATATAATTAATTTAATTAAAATACAAAACTTTTATAAAAAATAATAATTTAATATATGATAATAGTTTTTAATTTCTATTATTAATGGTTTTTTAATACAATTTTTTTTTAGTATTGTTAAATTATTAGATATAATTATTAATCTAAAAATTAGTTTTGAATTGTAAATTATATTTGTTTTATGCAAATTTAGATAATATTGTTTTTGTTAAAATAAATATATAGTATTGTTTTAATTATATCTAAATAGTTAATTATATATAAATAATATATAATGTATATATAATTTATATTATATAGTTTAATATAATATTAAATTGTATTATTTATTAAATTTATATATATATAAAATTCAATCTTAATATAAGTTATTTTTATTTTATTAAACATTAAAATAAAAATTATTTATTTAAAAATTTTTTAAATCTTGTTATATTAATACTAAATTTTATGTTAAAACTTTTGTTTTATTAATTTTTGTTGTTGTATTTTTGGTTGTTTCTGTTATTATTATTGTTAATTCTATAATTAATTCTTATTTGGCTTTTTTAAAATTTAAATTAACTATATTAGTTTTATTTTTATTTATTTATTCTTTTAACAAATGAGATTCAAATACTATCTAGCATAATACATCAAATTAAGTAATCTAAACTAAGTGTAAATCATGTATTTTTTACACATAACCAGCCACTTAAACCAATCAAAGCAACACTACAAATCTATTAATACAGACACTACATTATCAACACCAAAAAAAAAACAGCAGGGTTTACAAAAACCAAAACAAACATTAAATGCTTTAGCAACTTTAAGCAACCTAACTACTTTAGCTGATAACAAAGACAACAGGTCATAGATTACAGAAAAAACAGAACCATTATATGGAATCAAACCACTCTTTTCCATAAAAGCCTTATATTTGGCTCTAACCAACCATATGTTAACACAGTAAGCAGCACCAAAACCTTATACAAAGTCAATAATAAATCTTCCTACAGACTTAGCATTACCAAAAACAGATAAAGCCTTCAGATACTATTTTCTGAACAAAAAGTCCTTGCTTATGATAGTATACAGTACAACATCAAAAACACACAAAAAAAGCACTTGTGAGATCTAAGACAAAGAGAAACCCAAACCAAACACAGCATATCACTTAGCCAGATGAGAAACAAGCAGATCTTTATGGACCTCAAAGTCAAATACATACACAAAAGAGTAATCAAAGCTCTCTATCTCTCCACAATGAAAACACAAAACACTCAGATAATCCTTATTATATAAGTGCTTCCACATAGCAACCAGCAGGCAGTAGTGCAGAGCCTTCAAAAAATACAAACACAAACCAGCAGTAGACCTACTGGTGAATTCAGCCACCATGTACGAGTTGGGGTGCCAAACCAAAGTTTTATTAATGTTTTAATTATTTTAATTTGTTTTTTTTGGTTGTAAATAATAAAAAAGTTTAATATAAAATTTATTTTAATCTTAATAAATAATATTACAAAAAATTTTGTTGTAATTCTAACTAATTTGTTTAAAAATTTTATTAATTTTAAAATTAAAATAAATTTTAGTCATATAAGTAATACTAAAATAAATACTATTATTATGTTTTTTTTAAGTATTTAATTTTTAAATATTTAATTTTACTATAAAAAATAAACATTTTTTTTGTCTCTTTAATTTTATGATCATGACTAAAACAAAGAGTAAAAAAGCTATATCTGATATCTTTTCTGAGATATCTAATAAGATTTCAATCAGAGAGACTCTTTCTGTTGTAAAAGCAATTAGACAGAACGTTTTAAAAATCTTTTTTTTACCTAGTAATTATAAAAAACTGCTTTTGATAGCTACTAAAGCAACTTCTTTTTCTTTGGCTGGTTTTTTATCAGTCAAAGTTCCCTTAAAAAGACACACTTAGATTAATTCCAATGTTGTCTCCATCCCAACTAAGAGCCCAAAAGTTTTTAATAATAAACCAGTAAACAAGCTGGTTTTCCTTTCTATAGTTTCAACACCTGATGCTGCTAGTACCATCTTTTTAAAAAAAATGGTCAAAAAGACCAAAAATTTAAAAAAGTGGAAGCAATTACTTGTCTCTGCTATTGTTACACTAAAACTTTTTGTGGTTCCCAATAAGATCTTAGATAAGATCTCTATAGCATTATCCAGCACATTATCTAAGATAGACCAAAATTAACCACTGGTTGTATTGTCAAATATGGTGTTTTCTGACAGATTATTACTGGTTTTAAAAGCAAAACAATTATCTCTTGTAATGTCATTTATTCTTGGAAAATAGACTAACTAAATAGAAACTGAATCATCTTTTCCTTTGGTTTTTGGTGTTGCTACTAATGATGCTTGAGAAACTATTGCTAGTTGTCAAAAGTTTGCTGGATAGATGGCCTTTTTTCTGGTGCCTAGTGCTACTTTTAAGATTAAATTGGCTCATGTTAAGACTGTTTTTCAGTCTGTACATGGTTTTTTGGATGCAAAATCTGTTTTTAAGAACAATATGAAGCTCTTTTATGTGGAGTTTGCTTCTCAAGATTTTCTAGATGCTGTATTTTTAGTTGAGCTTACAAGTTCTGTTTACTTTGCCACTTTCAAAATTGCCAAGTTTCTGGTGGTTTCTGAGTCTGGTTTTTCTTTTGCTATTGTTATGCTGCATAATATGCCTTTGAGTATGTTTACTGTTAATATTAGAACAGTTTTTAGTATGTTTGGTAGTATTACTTGTGTTGTATTAAAGCCTGCTAGTATTTGACAGTATGTGGTTGTTTATTTTGAAAAATTAAACTCTGTTGTATCTGCTTTAAATTATTAGTTAGTTTTGATAGACAAGAATAATATTAGGATTTTTTTTTAATAAATCAGAATAAAACTATTCTGTCTTATAATAGATTTAAGACCAAGTTGGTTAATCTCCCCTCTAACTACACAACTTTTGAAATTAGTAATATGATTTCTCAAGTTAGTAGTTGAACATGTTTTATTTCCCATTTTTCTGAGTCTGGTTGTTATTTTCAGTTTGTTCTAGTTATATTTGGTTCTTAAGTTGATTTGAATACTGTAATATTAAAGACTGGTATGCTAAGAAAGTATTGTATCTGATGAGAAACTTCTGGTAATTGGCACTGTTTTCAATGTCAAAATTCAGATCATCTGGCTTTGGATTGTAAAATATCTCCACCTCTTTCTTCTAAAACTTCTAAGATATTTATTTTTCATAATATTGGTAACAAGTTTTATGCCAAAGCTGCTGTTTCTGTGCTTTCTTCAATTTCTAATATTTTGATTGGTTCAGTTTTTTCTACTAAAATTGTATCTGACAATTCTATGGTCTTTTCTTAATTAACATCTTTGAAATTGGTGTTGGCCAGACTCTTTAATTTGGTTAATTTTATTGTTAAGCCTGTTGGTAGATTGGTAACTGCTTTCAAACAATTTATTAAAAGTGATCTTATGTCTAATAGCAAGCTTAGAAACAAGATTAATAAGCTTATGGTGTATTTGGATGCTTTTAGCAAATCTGTTGGTAAGTTGGAGAGAGAGATGGTAACATTAAAAACTAAATGTAACATAGAAAATGTTGATTTGTCTGGTGATTCTGGTGTTTCAGTTAGAGTAAGTGATAAAGTATTTGGTGAATTAATGACACTCTAAAAATTTGAATCTTTTGAGATTAAGTTCATAAAAACAGCCAAATAGCTTGTTGAATTGGTTCTTAGTAGTCTTACTTTGTTTGATGTAATTTAAAAGATGTCTATTTTGGACAAGTTTTTTTGTAAGTTATTAACTTAGTATAATCTGAACTGGTTTAAGTAACTGGTTACATATAGAAAGTGTATGAACTTCACTTAGTTTAAAATACTTAGTTTGTTTCATTGTACTAAGTAATAGTTGGGCTATACTTATTAAATCATTAATAAAATAAAAAATAAAAATAAACAATTTTAATATTAAAATATTATAAATAAAATTAAATTGTTTTTAAATAAGTTTATTTATATCTATTGTTACTGGAGGTTTTTGGTCTCTTTTCTTGAATGTTGTAAATGTCTGTTGGTTGCAAATTCACGTTTTCTAGAAGTAGTTGAACCTCCAATAACTGAATTTATCTTTAAATTATCTCTTATAATTTGAACTGCTGGGCTTATGAGTGGAATGGCCAATTCCATGCCAGTTATTTTGTATAGTTATATTGTAATAAACATCAACTTTTTTTCAGGAATTGCTTGTCTGGAAGCTCACTAAAAATGTGTAGTTACTTTGCTGTGAAAGTCAACTCTTCTACAGGAATTTTGTCTGTAGGCTACTCTAATGATTGTAATAAGAAAATAAAAGAAAAATAAAAGAAATGTAAAAGAAATAGAATTTTATCAAGGGAAACATTTTCTATCCAGGCCTGGAGTCACTAACAGATTACTGAAATTGGTAGCTAATTAATTTCAAAATGTTAGTTGTGTTGAGGGAATTTCAAGTATAATAATTTTAAGGATTTGGTTTTTAAATATTTTAATTTTTATTTGATTTTGTAAAAAATAATTTGTTCCAATTAAGATATTTGAAGTAAGTTACTATGATAAGATATATTTTTTTGAAGAAAAAAGCTTTTCTTTTATACAACTTGTTGTAGTACTAGTCTATGAACTTGCACTTTTTCTCTTTGCTCAAATTTTGGTGAACTAAAGATAAATTTTGATGAACTACAAGTTATTTCACTGAACTATTAATTAATTTGGGTGAACTATTCATAATTTCGGCGAATTTCTATAAATTTCGGCGAATTTTTTATAAATTTCGGCAAATTTCAGAATGTTACAAAGTTCAGAGTATTGTGTAATTTGATCATTCTACTTTCTGTTATACTAATTAGATTATTTAATTAAATTGTGATATGTGATAATTGATTAAATAATAAATGATAATTTGAAATGATATTAATATACTAATTAATTATAGAAATTATAAGGGTAATTTCATGCTAATTAATAGCTAAAATTCTATTGGTAACATAATCTCTTTCTCAAAACTGAGCTCTGTTGAAGTCTAAGCACTATCTGTAATATTGAGATAGTAATCCAAAATAATTGAAGTAATCTGGTCTGAAAATTGTTGAAATTTCAGTTCTGTGAGTTTGCCAATGTATTGGACTTTTATTGGTTGCAGTATTGGATTTTGTAGAACATTTTCACAAGTATTAAACAAATCATAGAGTCTAAAAGCTGCTCTAAGTTTGTAGCAAGTGTTTGTTAATCCAGCTGCTGTTTTAAATTCATTATGAATTTGTTTTTGTATAGCTTCAGGAGTGAGATTTGTTGTTTCAAGTTCCAGTTTTCGTTTATAAAGTGTTTTTCCAATGTGAAAGTATTTATAGATAGGTGTGTGTTTATTGTTCTGTTTATTGAGAAGTAGTAGAAGTTTTTGTTGCATTGTAGCATTTGGTGGAATGTCAATAGGGGCAATTAAAAAATTTTCTTCTAGTGCTTGCTTCAAAAGTCTTGGTAACTTATTTTCAGAGTAACTTCTTGTTTTTCTTCTATAAGGGTGATAGTTCTGTGAATGATTTGCTACTGGGGCTGTGGTTTTTTTCTGAATGTAATTAATTTGACTTCCATTAATTGTTATGGATAAGTCAGGAAGTGTTTTCAAGGCTAACATTAACTTTTGGGATATTTGTTGAATATTTCGGGGAATAATTATAGTAAAATTGACTAATTATGAAAAGGGAGAATAAAAAAAATTATTTTTGGGTATGGGGTTTTTATTTTTATTTTTTTTGGTTTTGGGTGGTTTTTTTTTTTTCTTGTGTAATTATTTACTATTTTTGTCTTTGTGTTTTTTTTTTATTAAAGAATTATTTGTAAAATTTAAGTGTTCAAGTTTGGTTGTTGTTCTATTATAATTATTGGTTTTAAATTTCGGAGAATATCTTTAGGATTAATTAAAGAGGAATGTGTACCAATTTGTGGAATTAATGGTTCAGGATTGTTTCTGGAATGATAGTGTTTCAATCTGTCTTCATATGCAACTTTTGCTAATATTTTGTCATCAAGTCTTAACTTGTATGATCCATTGCCTAGAATTTTGTGAATATAAAATGGTCCATCTCATTTGTTTTCAAATTTCCCATTCCATTGTTTTTCAGTCTTAGTTCTGTGTAAGAGAACTTTATTTTCAACTTTAAATTCGTTGGTAATGGATGGTAATTTGTTGTCATGTTTTTCTTTTTATTGAGCTTGAAAATGTTCGATATGAGTTGCTGCTATTCTTCTTTTTCTTTTCAGTGTACTAAGAAAAGTATAGGCCCTTTTTTGGAGTGTTTCTTGAAAGTTCTCTTCATTAATTGGTTGCACAGAGTATGTTTCCACTGTGAAATTAATTGGTAATGTTGCTGTTCTTCCATAAGTTAAATCAAATGGTGTATGTTTCATAGTATTTTGTTTTAGTGTTCTGTATGCTAGTAACACTGATGGAATAAAAATATTCCATTCCTGCTCAAAGTCTGTTGAGACTTTGGCTAGAGATTTACACAATGTTCTGTTGAAATGTTTTACAAGTCCATTTGTTTGAGGGTAATAAAATAATGATAGAGATCTTTTGACATTGAATCGTTCACAAATTTTTTGTATCAAATTGTTCACAAAATGTGTTCCTTGATCAGATAAGAGTTCAATTGAACATCCATGTTTACAAATAATGTCTTTATAGATAAAATTTGCTACTGATTTTGCATCTGCTCTTTGGATAATTCTAGCTTCAAGCCATTTGGTAAGATAATCCACTGCAACTGCAATATAATAATTTCCTTGGGTTGTGATAGATAATGGTCCGACTAAATCAATTCCAACTCTGTCAAAAGGTTGTCCAACTTTGATTGGATTTAAAGGTTCTGTGAGGTAAGTTCCTTCTCTTCTTTGACAATTATCACAAGATTCTACATATTGTCAAATGTTTTTTTGCATGTGAGACCAAAAATAATGTTCAAGAGTTCTTTAAATTGTTCTATCTCTTCCCAAGTGTGCTGAAAAAGAATCTGTGTGCATGTTGTATAGAATTGTTTCTTTTTTATTTTCCTGTACTAATCTGAGTAGTTGGTTTGGGTTTTTACAATTTTTGTAATAGATTTTGTTGTGGTGTATAAAATATTGTTTGAATTGGTGTTGTAATCAATGTTTTTTATTTGGAGACCAATTTTCTGGCATGGTGAGAGTCTCCAAATAGTTTTTGATGTTGTTGTAGTTTTCTGGATCTATTGTTGTTGATTTTGTTGTTTGTTCTGCTGTTAAGTTTGTTGGTGTTTTGTTGGTGTTGATGTTGGTATTAATATTGTCTTATTTTTAAGAGACTATTAACATTGGTGTGTAGTTTTCCTGGTTGTAATGTACAATGTATCTGTAGTCTGCTAAGAAGTCATTCTATCAAGACTGTTTGGCACTTTGTTCAGTTTTCTTTTTATTAAGCCATTTAAGGCCAATATTGTCAGTTATTATGTCAAATTCTTTTCCATTTTTTAGGTATTGTTGAAAGTGTTTGAGAGCCCAAATAACTGCAGCAGCTTTTAATTCAGTTGAGCCATATTTGAGTTCTGTTGGCTTGAGTGTTCTGTTGGCATATGTGATAACTTATTCCTGGCCATTTTTATCTAATTGTGATAAGATGGCACCAAATGCTATGTGTGAAACATCAGTGGCTAATTGGAATCATTTGTTAAAGTCTGAGTAAGCAAGAACTGGGACTGTTGTCAATTTTGTTTTGAGAGTTTCAAAAGCTTTTTGTTGTTCTTCAGTTCATTTGTATGATATGTTTTTGTTGATAAGATAATTGAGTGGTTTGGCAATTTCTAAGAATTCTTTTATAAATTTTCAATAATAAGAGGCTAATCCTACAAATCCTCATAGTTCTGTGGTATTTCTGGGAGTTTGAAAGTTTTTGACAGCACTAATTGTTCCAGGATTTGGTTTGACTTCATCTTTGCTAACAATGTGTTCAAGGAAAATTAAGCTTGTTTTTCCAAAATAACATTTTTCAATGTTTAACTTCAATCCTGTTTTCCGTAATCATTGAAAAACTTCTTGCAGGTAAATAAGATAAGTCTCAAAGCTTGGTAAATATACATTAGTGTTATCAAGATAGACAACTACTGATTGCCACAAGAGTCTTTCATATACAACATCCATGAGTCACTGGAATGTTGTTGGTGCATTGCAGAGTCCAAAAGGCATAACATTGAACTCATAGTTTCCTCTTTGAGTGGCAAATACTGTTTTGGGTCGGTCTTTTGGGTTCATTTTGACTTGCCAGTATCCACTTTCCAAGTCTAAAGTTGAGAAAAACTTGGCTTTTCCTAGAGCATCTAGCATGTCATCAATTCTTGGAAAAGGGTAGGCATCTCCAATTGTCACACTGTTCAATTGGCGATAGTCAACACAAAATCTGATTTTTCCATTTTTTTTTTAACAAGGACTACTGGTAAGGCCCAAGGACTTTTTGATGGTTGAATCAATCTGTTATTGAGCATTCTCTGGACTTTTTCTCTGATGAATTGGTGGCTGGCAGATGGCACTCTGTAAGCTTGTTAATGTTTTGGTGGAGCATCTCCTGTATGAATCTGATGTTGAACTATATCCATTTTTCCCAAGTCATTGTTGTCTTTTGCAAATATATTTGCAAATTCAGCTATCAATTGTTTCAATTGTCTTTGTTGTTGAGGTACTAAAGGACCCATGTTGATTCAAGAGAGTTTTTTTTCTAAAAAGTGGTAGTTTTCAGTAGTGGAAATAATATTGGGATTTGGGAGTAGAGTGTGCCTTACAATTTCGATGAAATTAGAGACAATTTAAGGGTTTTTATCTTGAAAAATATTGCTGTGTATGATTCTAATCTCTAGTTTGTTTAATAAGACAATAGGGTAATTATTGGGGTTGTAGAATGTAACTCAAAATTTTTTCATTCTTTTGAGAATATAAACGTTTGAAATTGAGATTTCATGTTTTAAACAGATTTGTTTATTGGATTCAAAGATTTGTTGTGTAGTGGTGAGTTTTGAGCAAGTGTAAATTTCATAATGTTCTCTAAAAGATGAAATAGTAATTGGCTGGAAAAGTTGAAAAATCTGGTGAGATTCATTTTGTGTATTAAGAGCTATGTTTACTGGAACTGTAAATCATCCAGTTGAACCAAAACCTTGAGTTCCTTTTTTACTTTTTCCCAATTGTTCTCTGTTGTTTACTGATTGTAAACTCGAAATGTTGATTAAGGGTAAGTAAATTGCTTGAGCAATTTTTTCAGCATGTTCAATTTTGAATGGTTTGTCTGTTTCATTTTGTAACATGATGGTAATGTCTCCAGTGTATCCTGCATCTATAACTCCTCCTCTAATATTGATTTTTTTGCTTGCCAATAACGATCTGGAGGCAATTTGAATCATTGTTTCTGGTGGTATTTCAAGAGCAATTTTGAAATTGATTTTTGTCAAGGACTTTGGTTGGAGAACCAAAGTATCTTTTCCTGGGTATTTTAGGTCATATCTAGCATTAATTTCGTGTGCTTTTTCTGGTCTGATTCCTTGGCCATAGTTGTCAAAATATTTAAGTTGTAGAGGTGGTTGCTTTTTAAGAAAATAGGTAAGAGTGGTTGGTAGTTTTTCTACTAGTTTAGATACTTCAAATTCGATTTTATTTTCATCATTCTCATCTGGCAGAGGAATGCTAAGAGCATAACATTCTAAACACCATTGGTCATTACAAGACATAACACATTCTTCACACAATTGAATGTTTATTTGCTCTAATTGTTGAATTTAAGCTTTTTTGGTCAGATATGTGTGGCTTGCAATTTGGTGGTAGGTTTCTACTTCATTTTCATAATCAAATTCAGCTAATTCTATGGTATACTCAATGTATTTAGCTTCTTTCATTTGGCAGACATTTTCTTGGATGGCTCTATTGATCAATGCTATTGCTAGGTCAAAAATCATTTCAGCATCATGAGAGTAGTGGTAAAGTTTATTGAGAGCACTATTGTATGCTGCATCAAATAGTGTTTCTTTTCTGACTTTTTCCGAAATTGATAGAGCATATTGACAGGTCTGATTACATACTCCTCTTTTCATTGCTACATCAATCCAATTGCATTTTTTTGGTAGTCTTTCTTCACAAGTGAGGCAAGGAGTTTTGTCCCATTTTCCACTTCTCTTTAGGGATCCAAATCGTTTTCTATGGCATGCCTTGCAGAAGTAACAAGTGTGAGTTTCATATTCCTCTTCTGGAGAAATACAGGCTTCCATAGATAAAAGCTTCTTTTTGCAATCTTTGCATTTTAATGGAATATATGGTGGTTTTTTTCATGGTTCTAGTGTGGAATATCTAACTTTCTTCCATTCTCTTGATTCTTTAAAAATCTCTTGTTCTGTTTTCTCAGCCCAATTGAATGGTGATCCAAGAGTTATGTAGGTTTCAGTGAGTGGCATTTCCTTCTCTTCTTCAAATTCAAATACTGGAGCTTTTTCTGATTATTTGTTAAAGGTATCACAGGTTGCAAGTATTATGATATATTGTCCTTGATATAAGATTTTAAGTTCTTAAGTTTCTCAGTTCAGGTTTGCATTGGCCTTGAGAAGCCAATCATTTCCGACTAGAGCTTGGTATTGGGGTGCATCCATAACAAGAACTTTAACTGAAATGGTAATTCCATCAATTGTAAAGGGGAAATCATCAATTTCTCCTACTGGAGTTTTTTTCATATTATCAACTGTGACAATAACTGTTTGAGCTGGTCTGTCTATGTTTCATTTGAGTTGTTGCATTAGCTTGTAAGTAATGATACTTCCAGCCGATCCATTATCTAAGATTAAGTGAATGGGTTTTCCTTTCACTGTAGCTTCTGTGTACATAGCAGTAATTGCTTTCTGTTTATTGACTGCTGTATTACTAAGCAAAAATAGTGATTCATTTGCTTTAAATTCAAATGGAAATATATCTGGCAGATTGGTATTTTGGGCAATTTGAGCCAATAGAATAGTGTGATTGGAAGAGTTTAATTTTGGTGCTGCAACTTCACCTTCAAAAAGTGCAGTTTGTTGAAAATCCGATTCCTCTGGTATTGTAAGATAACTGGATTGAGTGTAATAGTGATTGGGTTTTTGCTGACCAGAATTTTGGAGAACCAACTGGTTATTTGAATTGATTCTGTTGTTATTACTCTGCAATTGATTTTGGGGTGTGAATTGGTTATGTTGAACCAATCTTCTTGCTGGTATTTGATATTGTTGAGTGGGTAGTGTCTGATATGGCTGAATTGGTAAAGATTGCTGATATTGTTGCTGCATTGGTTGTGGAGCTGGTGAATAGTAACTGTTTTGATTTTGTGGTCTTGGTAAATAATAGGTTGGTGGTGAAAGTTGGTAATAAGATTGTTGTGATAAAGAGTAATGTTGATTACTTCTGTTTTGTTGGTCTCTTTGTAATTTTCTACAATCTCGTTTTTAGTGTCCTGGAATTCCACAATAATGACAATTTTAAGGTTGGTTGTTGGATGGTGATCCAAAATTGTTTTGGTTGCATCATTGTAAGGGTTGATATTTTTGTGGTTGTTGTTGCTGTTGTTGTTGGTTTGTGAAGTAGCTTTCAACTTTTTTTGTGAGTTGGTCTATCTTCTCTTTAGCTGCTAAGCTGGTTTTTCCAATTGCAAAATTTACAAGCTTGATGTGATTTGTTTCTTCTATTGCCATTTTATAGCTCTTTGCATGTCTAATGGCAGTTGCTAAGTCTACTGGAGCATGTGGGTGGACTTTCTTAATTAGTTTGTCTTTTAATCCTGCTATAAACTGATCCAGAATTTGAGCATCAGAATAGTAGTCATTGGTTTCCAATTGTCAGATTTGTCTGAGAAGTTTGTTAAATTTTCCAAGATAGATCATAACAGTTTCAAATGTTTCTTGTTTGATATTGTGAAAGCAGTTTCTGAGAGTGATAGAGGTATTGTTGTCAGTGAATTGTTGTAGAAAAGCATTTTTGAATGCTTGCCAGTTTTCAAATAGTTCTTCTAAATTTTCAAACCATTCTTCTGCTGTTCCTTAGAAAAAGTAGAAAATTGCTTTAAGCATTCTTGCTGCAATCCAACTATTTGCATCTTCTGTTTTTTGAACTTTGTTAAGCCATTCTTAAGGACTGGTATCATTGTTTTTACTAGTGAATTCTGGGATTTTTGCAATGTAAGCAGTTGTCATTTCTTTTTCATTTTCTGTAATTTCTTCTGGTTTTGATTCAGTTTCTTCACTTTCCAAGCTTTCTGAATGATTACTTTTGTTTTCCTGTAAGTAATCAATGATATTGGCACTTGTTGATATTGGTTCCTGCTGTTGAGTAGAATTTCTAGGTGACTGAAAATCTTCTGGTCTGGAGAAATGGTTAAGTGGTAAACTTGGTGTTTGTGATTGAACAAGTGAAATTGGAAATGGTGTAATAAAAAGTGGTAATTTGACACTGGTTTCTTGTTCAGATGTTTGTAAGTGTTTGGCAGTTGTCTTTGATAGTATTGAAGTGTTTGGAGTGGTTTTTGAGTATTGTTTTACTTTTTGTTTGCCTTTGTTGCTTGTCTCTGTTTCTGATTCAAAGTTAAAAGAGTATTTGGGCTGTACTGGGTATTTTTCTTCACAGTACTCAATAATATTAAAATTAAGTTCTTGGAAGTAGGTAGCAAGTGTTTCACTGTTCAGGTCTTCTGTTCCCAATTGTGAATAGTGCACTAAATTATTGTAGAGGTTGCTTCTAACTTTTGAAATATTGTAGTTTCTAAAAAGATAATTGTTGATGCGATTTTCAATATATTGGTATACTGATTTCTTAACAACTTCAATTCCGTTTGGGATGTTGAATCTTTGCTTGCAGTGAGTGTAAATTGACTGATGATACTCTAGAGTTGTTGTGTCTGGTGTGATTGCCACTTTGAATTTGTTGTTGCTATGTTATTTCTATGGGAGAGCACCAAATGTTACTGGAGGTTTTTGGTCTCTTTTTTTGAATGTTGTAAATGTCTGTTGGTTGTAAATTCACATTTTTTAGAAGTAATTGAACCTCTAATAACTGAATTTATCTTCAAATTATCTCCTATAATTTAAACTGCTGGGCTTATGAATAGAATGGCCAATTCCATGCCAGTTACTTTGTATAGTTATATTGTAGTAAACATCAACTCTTTCCCAAGAATTGCTCATCTGAAAGCTCACTAAAAATGTGTAGTTACTTTGCTGTAAAAGTCAACTCTTCTACAGGAATCTTGTCTGTAGGCTACCCTAATGATTATAATAAGAAAAGAAAAGAAAAATAAAAGAAATGTAAAAGAAATAGAATTTTATCAAGGGAAACGTTTTCTATCCAGACCTGGAGTCATTAACAGATTACTGAAATTGGTAGCTAATTAATTTCAAAATGTTAGTTGTGTTGAGGAAATTTCAAGTGTAATAATTTTAAGGATTTGGTTTTCAAATATTTTAATTTTTATTTGATTTTATAAAAGGTAATTTGTTCCAATTAAGATATTTGAAGTAAGTTACTATGGTAAGATACATTTTTTTAAAAAAAAAAGCTCTTCTTTTATACAACTTGTTGTAGTACTAGTCTATGAACTTGCACTTTTTCTCTTTGCTCAAATTTCGGTAAACTAAAGATAGATTTGATGAACTACAAGTTATTTCACTGAACTATTAATTAATTTGGGTGAACTATTCATAATTTCGGCGAATTTCTTATAAATTTCGGCGAATTTCAGAATGTTACAAAGTTCAAGGTATTGTGTAATTTGATCATCCTACTTTCTGTTATACTAATTAGATTATTTAATTGAATCGTGATATGTGATAATTGATTAAATAATAAATGATAATTTGAAATGATATTAATATACTAATTAATTATAAGAATTATAAAGGTAATTTCATGCTAATTAATAGCTAAAATTCTACTGGTAACACTATTATAAAACATATTATATTTTATATTATAAATTATAAAAAAATTTTATTTTATTAAAACAAACTCTTTGTTTTCTTAATTTTATGACCATAATTAGAACAAAAAATAAAAAAGCTTTAATTAGTACTTTCTCTTTAGTATCTTATAAAGTTTCAACCAAAAAAGTTCTCTCTATTGTAAAAGCAGTTAAGCAAAATATCTTAAAAGCTTTTTTCTTAGTTAGTAATAATAAAAAGCTGTTTTTAATAACTGCTAAAATATTTTCCTTATTTTTGGCTGGTTTTTTATCAGTCAAAGTTCTCTTAAAGAAACACACTTAAATTAGTTTTAATATTGTCTCTATTTTTATTAAGAGCTTAAAAGTTTTTAATAATAAATTAGTTAACAAACTAGTCTTTTTAATTATTGCTATTATATCTAATATTATTAGTACTATTTTCTTAAAAATAATCAGAAAGACCAAAGATTCCAAAAAACAGAAACAGTTACTTGTTTTTACTATTGTTATATTAAACTTTTTTGTGGTTTTAGATAAAATTTTGGATAAAATTTTTATTGTATTATTTAATATATTATCTAAAATAAGCTAAGATCAACTACTGGTTATACTGTCAAATATGGTTTCTTTTAGCAGATAATTATTGGTTTTAGAAACAAAATAATAGTTTTCTGTTAGATTATCTGTTCTTGAAAACTGAATTAATCAAATAAAAACTGAATTAATTTTTCTACTGGTTTTTAGTGCTGCCACTAGTAGTTCTTAAAAGATTATTACTAATTATCAAAAATTTGCTGGGTAAATAATTTTCATTTTAATGTTTAATGTCATTTTCAAGATCAAATTAGCTTATATTAAGACTGTTTTTCAATTTGTATATGGTTTTTTGAATATAAAATCAGTATTAAAAAACAATATAAAGCTCTTTTATGTAAAATTTGCTTTACAAGAATCTTTAAAAGCTGTTTTTCTGGTTGAGCTTACAAGTTCTATTTGTCTAATTATTTTTAAAACTGCCAAATCTTTGATGGTTTTGAATCTGGTTTTTTTTTGCCATTATTATATTGTGTGATATGTCTTTAAGTATATTTGCTGCTAATATTAAGATAACTTTTAGTGTATTTGGTAAGATTTTTTATATTGTGCTAAAGCTAACTAGTATTTAACAATATATAGTAATTTACTTTAAAACTTTAGATGCTACTGTATCTGTTCTAAATTATTAATTATTTTTGTTAAACAAGAATAGTATTAAAATTTTTTTTTTTGTAAATTAAAATAAAACTATTTTGTCTTATAATAAGTTTAAAACCAAGTTGGTTAATTTTTTTTTAATTGTATTGTTTATAAAATCAGTGATATGATTTCTTAAGTTGGTAGTTAAACTTGTTTTATTTTTTGTTTACTTGATTTTGGTTATTGTTCTTAGATTGATCTGATTATATTTGATTCATAAAATAATTTAAATACTGCTATTATTAAAACTGGTATTTTAAAGAAGTATTATATTTGGTAGAAAATTTTTAAATAAAAATACTGCTTTAAATATCAAGATTTAGACTATTTAGTTATTAATTATAAAATGTCTTTACTTTTTTTTCTCAAAAATTTCAGAGCTTTTATGTTTTATTTTATTGGTATTAAGTTTTATACTAAAGCTATTACTCTTGTGCTTTCTTTAATTTCTAGTTTTTTAGTTGGTTCTGTTTTTTTATTAATATGTTGGTTGATATTTTTGTAGTTTTATCTTGGTTGGCTTTTTTGGAGTCTAATTTGACCAAGCTTTTTTTTGGTTAAGTTTATTGTTAAACTGGTCAAATCTTTAGTTACTGTGTTTAAACAATTTATTAATAATAATTTGGTTTCAAGTAGTATATTTGGTCTTAGAGTTAATAAGGTTTTAGTAGATATAACTATTTTTAATAAAGCAGTTAATAAGTTAAAGTGGAAGATAATTGCATTAAAAACTGAATATAGCTATAAAAACATTAATATATTTCGCTTTTATATGGGTCTGTTTACTATTAATAATAACATGTTTTTTAATTTAATATTACTATAAAAACATGAATCTATTAGTATTAAGCCTAATGCTTTAAAAACAGCCAAGTGGCTGATTGAATTAATTAGTAATAGTGCTATATTGTTTGAAATTGTTTAAAAAATTTATTCAAAAAATAAATTTTCTTTTAAGGTATTAAGTCTAAACTGGCTTAAATAGCTAGTTATATATAAAAAATATGTAAATCATATTTAATTTAAAATTCTAGATAATTGTATTATATTAAATAGTAATTAAGCTATATTTATTAAATAAATAAAAATTAAAACAATAAAAAAATTATATATTAATTTAAATAATTTATATTGTTAATAAATTTACTTAATTATTATTTAGTTAACTCTTTGTTATTTTTAAATAAAAAAATTCAAAAACTTTAAAATATTATTATTTATATTATTATTATTATTATCTAAAAAATTATGATTTTAACTTTTATGACAAATGCTGGATTGAGAGAGAACATATTTGTTATGTAATTTCCAAAAAAAGTTTATCAGTTACTTGGAACAAAGTTAAAGGTCATTTTGGTATTGTTGAAAATAAACATGTCAATTTTTATGCTGATGTTACTGTTACCTCTAAGTTTTTTTTGCCTCTCATAGTTTCTTATCATTTTCTCAATGTTGAAAGCAGACCTGTTTTTGGAAATACTTGTTAAATTGCCAAGATATTATTTAATGTAGTTTACTCTGTTGGTTGGAAGGCCAAATGTGTTACTAGTATCATTAGTATAGGTTTCTGTGACCATTTTGATAAGGCCAGAACTTTTTGTATTTAGCATTCTAATGGCAAGATCAAATCTGACTACACTAGCACTGTGTTGACAACACTTTAGTTATACTTCATAAAGGCACTCTACCATCAATTGCCAATGGCCAAAAAAAAAAAATTGTATAATCCAAATTATCTAAATATTGCCTACATTTGGTGTGGTCTGATAGAAAACTCTGATTACGTGTTTTTTTGTGCTCATAATATCAATATTCAGAAAACACTATTGTCTAATGCTACTCTGGAATGAAATGTGTTGCTAAAGATATCTGCCAATAGGAATGTAATTGCTGATTCACTATATGAGACTGTTTCTTCCATTGACTTGTATACAGTGTTGGCTAAAAGTTTTGTGTTGAAAAGTTGAGTAGCTGACATAGTAAACCATTTGGGTGTTAATTTTGGTAGAGGCACATTGGTTGTCAATTTTGTTTGTCATTTTGCTGAGAGTTACAGGTCTGCTGTTTGGCTGCTTATGGCTAAGTTAAAGTCCTATTATAAGAAATATAAACTCCTGCCATGTGACAGTTCTTTTGTTTTTTCAGTGTTTGGTTTGCTTTCTGTGTGGTCTACTGGAATAATCTGGGATTTTGGTTTCAGGTTAGATATCTATGTGTGTTTTGGGTTGCATTCATGTCTAACCAAATCAGATTTTGGTTTCTTGTATGATGTTTTTGTGATGAGAGATTTAGGTGTGTAGTGCTGTCTTGATTGGCCTGAGTGGCTGGTCATGTATAGAAAAAGCATAAGTCATGCTTAATTTAGATTCTGTTTTTGATTTTATGTACTTAGGTAGTAGTTGAGCTGTATTTATAAAACTCATAATAATAATAATAATAATAATAAATATTATTATTATAATTATTATTATTATAATTTATTATAAATTTAACAAAAATTTTATATATATTAATTTGTTTTTTCAAAAAAATAATTTGAATCTTAATTACAAAATCAGATTTTATTATTATTAATAAAAATTAAATGTTTAATAAATATGGCCTAATTATTATCTAAAAATTAGGAACAAATTAAGTGTTTTAGTGCTAAATAAAATTCATGTATTTTCTATATATAACTAGTTATTCAAACCAGTTTAGACTATACTATATTGAAATTTTAAAAAAAAACTTATTAAAAGAAAGCATCTTTTAAACAATTTTATTAACTTTAACTGCTTAAAACAAGATTTTTCTTAATAAATTGTTTAAAAACAATAACTAAAAAATTAACAAACCTAATAATAAATCTAATCAATATAGTTAATTTGGCCAAATTAGCTTTTAAAGAAATCAATTATAAAGAAACCAAAAGATTATTAACAACTACAAAAAAAACAAAAATTATCAAAGATGGAAATTTAGAACTGCTTAAAAAAGTAGAAGTCTTATTATAAGACTTAGTATTTAGAAAATATAATATAAACACTTTGGAAATTTTGAAAAGAGAAAATAGGAACATTTTACAGTTTACAGCCAAATAATCTATTTCTTAATACTTAAAACAATATTAATAATCAAAAATTTCTTATCAAATATAATACTTTTTTAGTGTACCAGTTTTGACTACTATAGTATTTAAATCAGCTTAAAATTCAAACATAATCAGAGCAAACTGAAAATAACAACCAAAATTAAGAAAGTAAAAAATAAAATACATCTAATTATTAATCTAAAAGATTATATTACTAATTTTAAAAACAATACAATTAGAAAAAAGATTGACTAATTTGGTCTTAAATTTATTATGAAACAAAATAATTTTATTTTGATTTATTAAAAAAAGAATCTTAATATTATCTTTACTTATTAATATTAACCAATAATTTAAAGCAAATACAGCAGTATTCAATTTTTTAAAATAAATAATAACATATTGCCAAACACCAATAAACTTTAATATAACATAAGTAATCTTATCAAACTTATAAAGTATTGTCTTAATATTAACAGCAGACATACTTAAAGACATATTACACAGAACAACAATAACAAAAAAAAACCAGTTTTAGAAACCACCAAAAACTTGGCAATTTTAAAAGTAGTCAGTAAATAGAACTTGTAAACTTAACTAAAAACAGCTTCTAAAGATTTTTGAAAAATAAATTTTATATAAAAGAGCTTTATATTGTTTTTTAATATTAACTTTATATTCAAAAAATTATATACAGACTGAAAAACAATTTTAATATAAGCCAATTTGATTTTGAAAGTTGTATTAAATACCAAAGTAGAGACTATTTACTTAACAAATTTTTAACAATTAGTAATAGTTTTTTAAGCACTATTAGTAACAATACCAAAAACTAACAAAGAAATTAATTCAGTTTTTATTTAATTAGTCCAGTTTTTAAAAATAAGTGACTTAACAAAAAAGATTTGCTTTGCTTTTATAACTGGTAATAATTTGTTAAAAAACACTATATTAAATAATATAGCCAGTAATTAATTCTGATTTATTTTGGAAAACAAACCAAATAATATAACAAAAATCTTTTTCAAGATTTTATTAGAAACTATAAATAGATTTAGTATAACAATAACAAAAGCAAACAACTGCTGCTGTCTTTTTAAACCTATAATTTTCTTGATTATTTTAGAAAAAAAGATGTTAGAAGCATTAAATATAACAGAAAAAATAAAAAAAACTTAATAATTAATCTATTATTAAATATTTTTAAATTCTTAGAAAAGATAAAAGCAATATTAAAACTAATTCAAATATGCCTCTTTAAGAAAACTTTGACTAAAAAAAAGCCAGTCAAAAATAAAAAAAATGTTTTAATAATTATTAAGAACAGTCTTTTATTATTATTATTTAAAGAAAAAATTTTTAAGACATTTTATTTAATTTTTTTTATAATAAAAAGAATCTTTCTGGTTAAAACTTTATTAAATATTTTAGAAGAGATATTAGATGCAGTTTTTTTACTTTTTGCTTTGGTTATAATTATAAAATTAAGAAAACAAAAATTTTTTTTTATTAAACTTAATAAAAATATAATTAAATTACAATTAATTAAAACAATTTAAATACTTAAAATTCCAAAAATATTATTTTTATAATTATTATATTAATAAATAATATTAAAATATATTTTTTTTATTAAGAATTTAATGAGCGAAGCCCAATCACTATCTAGTATATAGAGCCAAACTAAGAGGCTTAAACTAAACATGACTTATGCGCTTACTACACATGACTAGCCACTTAAGCCAGTCAAGGCAACACTACACACCTATAATAACCTGTACACTACCTCCCAGACCAGAAAAAAAACCATATGGCTTCTGATGACCAAAGCTAACAGCAAAAAACTCAGCCACACTAAGCAACCTAACAACACCATCAGAAAGCAAAGAAGACACACCATGAAAAAGCCCAGAAACAACATCACTATCTTGAACCAAACCAGCCTTCTCCATCACCACCCAATGGCTAGATCTCACCAATTACACCCTAGCACGATACAACTCAACAATAAACCTTATGAAATTAACAATCTAAGCAACAGCCAATTTTTGGTCATCAACAACACAACAAGTCTCCCTAAGCCACTCATCCAGCACAAACCCCTTGCATATCAAAGCATACAACCCAACATCAATGGAACATTGAGATAGTACCCATAACACAGCAGACAAAGAACAATCAAAAACACCAGCCACAGCAGACCAATGAGTAGAAGCCTCAACCAAAATCTCATTGTGAATGTTAGATTCATGAACACAAGTAAAAGCATGGTCAGAGAACTCCACACCACCACACAACAGACACAGCACACCAGGGTAACATCTATTATACAGCCTCTTTCTGACTACTACCAGCAATCTCTTGTGCACAGCTTTCATCATATAAGAGCAGAGTATTTAAGACTTGCGACTAGTGAAACCAGTAAGCATATGAGAATTAGGATGCCACATTCTTGCAGTAGCAACTCAGTCCACACAACCAACTATCACATCTGGAACCACATTGCAGCCAGAGCCAGCTTCCCAATGAGCATGACAAACAGACCAAAAATTATTCTGGACAAAATAACAGGCATTACCAGAAACAGCAGTATTCTCAGCAACCAGAAAGTATTTACACATATTGGCCAATAGTAAGAAGGGAAACCCAGAGACAGTCCCAGCAGCCAAGTTGGCTTTCACATTACCAAGAATTCTGGAATGGCCCTTTACCTTAGCCCAACTCACATTAAGATCCTTATTCCTGACCAAATTAAAAATATGATGCCTCTCAAGCCAGTATTGATTACAGAAATCAGGGATGGCAAGAGACATTTCAGATACACATGCATTAATGGCAGCCTGACTGTCAAGATGCAACACCACAGTACTAGAAAAAAGGACACACTTCAAAGACAAAGCAACAGTCTGTAATTCGGCCATAGTAGAAGACAAAAGGCTCCAAACCACAACACTAATGCTCAAATCCAAGGCCAGAAAGTATGCAGCAGCACCACCTGCAACCTCAGCAGAGCCAGCATTCTTCAAGGATCCATCTGTATAAACCTAACTACTGATACATTGTACACCACAAACCAGAAAAACTCCACACCAATGTTGATTGTCTCTCAAGAATAAGACAAGATTAGAATACAAAACCAACACCCATTTGAATTAACAACAAAACAACAAACAATGAATCCCGAAAACTACAACAATCTTAAATATCTGGAGACATTAACAATTCTAACAGATTGGTTCTCAGATGAAAAACATTAGTTACAACAACAAGCCAAACAATACTTCTTACACAACAATATTATTTATTATCAAAACTTCAGAAATCCAGACAGTCTGCTCAGATTAATACAAGAATATGAAAAAAAAACCATTTTATAAAACATGCACTCAGATCTTTCATCAGCACACCTAGGAAAAGACAGCACCATTCAGAGAACAGTAGGATATTACTTTTGGCCTCGAATGAGAAAAGAAATTCATAAATACATTCAATTTTGTAATAGTTGTCAAAGAAGAGAAGGAACTCACCCTACAGAACCTTTAAACCCAATCAAAGTTGGACAGCCATTTGACCAAGTTGGTATCGATCTAGTTGGACCACTCCCTATTATAAACCAAGAAAACCGTTATATTGCAATAGTAGTAGACTATCTTACCAAATGGCCTGAAGTCAAAGCCATTCAATGAGCAGATGCGAAATCAGTAGCAAATTTCATTTACGAAGACATCATTTGTAGACACAAATGCCCAATAAAACTTTTATCTGATCAAGGAACCCATTTTGTGAATAATTTAATCCAGAAAATTTGTAGACGATTTAATGTCAAAAGACCATTATTTTTGCCCTACTATCCATAAACAAATGGACTTGTAGAACATTTTAACAGAACATTGTGTGAATCATTAGCCAAAGTCTCAACTGATTTTGAGCAAGAATGGGATATCTTTATTCCATCAGTGTTACTAGCATACAGAACACTAAAACAAATACCACAAAACACACACTATTTGATTTAACTTATGGAAAGACAGCAACATTACCAATTAGTTTTACAGTAGAAACATACCCAGCACAACCAATTGATAAAAACAATTTCCAGGAAACACTTTAATAAAGAGCCTACACTCTGCTTAGCACATTGGAAAGAAAATGACGAATAGCAGCCACCCATATTGAACACTCCCAAGCTCAACAAAAAGAATAACATAACAACAAATTGCCTCCAGTTACCAATGGATTTAAAATTGAAAACAAAGTTTTCTTACACAGAACTAAAGCTAAAAAACAATGGAGTGGAAAATTTGGAAATAAATGGGATGGACTATTCTTTATCTATGAAGTTCTAGGCAACGGATCATACAAGCTAAGACTTGATAACAAAATCCTAGCAAAAGTTGCACATGGAGATCGTTTGAAACACTATAATTCCAGAAACAATCTTGAACCATTAAATCCACAAATTGGTACACATTTTCTTTTAATCAATCCCAAAGATATTTCCCAAAATTTAGAACCAATAGTTGTTATTAAACAACCTTCCAACTTGAACACTTAACTTAAATTTATTATAGTTATTTTCTTATAATTTAGAAACAATTTCACAAAAACAAAACAAAAATAACATAAAAACTCATACACCAAAAATAATTTTTTTTTATTTCAAATCTCTTATAATGACTATTCCTTAAAACATTCAACAATTATCCCAAAAACTAATATTAGCTTTAAAAACAATACCTGAATTATCCATTACTGTTACTGAAAACCACATTAATTATACCCAAACAGAAGTAGTTACAAATTTAGCCCCAAATTCACGAAAATATTACCCATATAAGAAAAACACAAGAAGTTATTCTGGAATTTACCTGCCAGAACTTTTAAAGCTTGCTTTAAGAGAAAACTTAATGCTCACTTCTATTAGTATTCCACCAAATGCTACTATTCAACAAAAACTTCAACTGTGTTTTAATGAAGAAAACTACAACTATACTCCAATATATAGATATTTCTACATTGGAAAAACACTTCATGAACAAAAACAAGAGCTTACAGCAGCAAACCTCACAAAAGAAGCTATTTGGAAACAACTCCACAATGAATTCAAGACAACAGCTGGATTTACAAACAGTCATTATAAACTAAGAACTGCTCTTAAACTTTATGACCTATTTCACACCTGTGAAAACGTCCTACAAAATCCAATTTTACGACCTTTGAAGATTCAATACATTGGAAAGCTTACAGAACTGAAATTTCAACAATTTTCAGACCAAATTTTTTCAACAATTTTGGATTATTATCTGGAAATTACAGACAGTACTTGGACTTTGATGGAGCTCAGTCTTGAGGAGAAGGTTATATTACCAGACAAAATTAGAGATATTGTTTAGCATGAAATTACCCTTATAATTCTTATTATTAATTAACATTTCAAATTATCACTTATTACATTAGCAAAATATCCAAAATTATTATTTAATTAATAACCCAATTTGTATATAACACAAATGTAACCTAATTGTAATGATCAATCATGCAATACCCTAAACTATGTAAACATTCAAAAAGTTCGCCAAAATTTGTAGAAATTTGCTGAAATAATTGATAGTTCACCGAAATATTTAATAGTTTACTGAAATGTATCTTTAATTCAGCGAAATTGTAGAAAAGAGCAAAGTTCAAGTTTATAGAATAGTGTTATGACAAGTTGTATAAAAGAAGAGCTTCTCTCTTCAAAAAAATATATCTTACTTCAGATTTAACAATTAGAATCATCCTTTATACACAAAACAAAATAAATATCAAATAAATTCAAAAAAGCCAAATTCTTAATTATTTCTCTTGAAATTAACCAATTCCTATCAACAGTTTGAAATTAACTAGTTACCAATTTCAGTAAACTGTTAAAGCACTTCTAGGCCTGGATCTGAAACGACCTCCATAAATCATCAGTTTTATTTTTTTTTACAATTCTTTTATTTTTCTTTTCTTTTCTTATTACAATCATTAAGGTAGCCTACAGACGAGATTCCTGTAAAAGAGTTAACTTTCACAGCAAAGTAACTATACATTTTTAGTGAGCTTCCAGACAAGCAATTCCTGGGAAAGAGTTGACGTTTACTACAATGTAACTACACAAAGTAACTGGCATGGAATTGGCCATTTCACTTATAAGCCCAGCAGTTCAAATTATAGGAGATAATTTAAAGATAAATTCAGTTATCGGAGGTTCAAACACTTCCCATAATTGTGAATTAACAGCATTACAACAAACATACAAGAGCTAAGAAGAGACCAAAAACCTCCGGTAACACTGGGAAGCTTTAACCAATTTAGACACCAAGAGCTCCAATCTATAAAACCTGGATGAAGTCTTGGTAAAGACACCATCATATTCCTTAAACCATTTTTTTTTGAAAACCACATATGCCGAAAAACACAAGGTTTTGTGAATAGCATCCCATATAGCATTCAAATCCAAATGCCTTTTGGCATCCAAGAACTCAACAAAGAACATGGCAGCATTAGCCACCATCTCTTCCTTAAACTTTGATCACAAAGCACCACCAGCATTATTATAATTGTATTTCCAATAATCCTTATTGGCCTGTTTGCGAATAAAATACAAATAGGTATCCAAGAGACCACTCAAACCAACCAATACAGAAACGGCTTGGTGGTCCATATCAAAGAAATTGACCACATCCAGAATATTGTGATTCAAAATAGCATTGACCAAATTAGGAGACATAAAAAGATAATCAATAGTTTTCATCACACCCTGAGAATTACTCCATGTTGGAACCTTTAAAAATGGATTTCCAACAAGTGAGTTAACCAGGCCCAAGCTTTCACACTTTCTGAAACTGGCACTTTTATGCAAACCATCTTCATTGAAGTCATCTCCCAAGATTAAGAAGGAGGATTTATTCACGGCTCTAGCAATCAAAGTATTCACATCATCGGCCTGAGAGAAGCATACCAAAGCTGATATGCCAGCATATAGACCCAAGATAGAAACTGAGAGTTTATTCTTAAAAAGTAACCTGACAGAAATAAGACGACCAGAGACTTTAGAGACTTTACACACATGCTTGGCCAGAGCAATGTTCATAATGATAGCCACACCTGAACAAATATAACCTAAATCCAAACCAGAAATAAAAACCCTAACACCAGCAAACTTATCAGCAATCTACGGACAAACTCTACCCTTTAACTTTATTTCTTTAACTATTGAAACCATATTGTTTATGCTCATATGCCAACAAATAATGTCAGCTTGCTTAGAAGGATTATTCATTCCTTTAACATTGCATGTAGCTATTTTCCACACAAAACTGTTCATTGAAAAGAGGATAAAAGAGACACAATACCAGTCAAACTCAAACCATCCAAATAAGCTGTGAGGCTCATCACTAAAACAGAAAGTCCTGCAAGAATGGATTCCAATTTCTTCACCCCAAGGGAGACAAACAAATCAGGTTTCGAAGCAGCCTCACCACTAGTGGTTCCACTTAAACCCTCTTCCATCACTACATCTCCCACATAATCCTGTAATAGGGGGGTCACCGATGGCTGGCATCCAAGGCTAGGCTGGGAAACCACCAGTCCAAGTGAATCCAACCTTTGAGCCAACTTACCAATTTGTTCTATAAGACTAGTGAGACTGCTCTCAATATTCTTCAAACAGTCTTCCAATTCATTATCAAAAGTCGGGAAAAATTTACCATAGGATATGGAACCAGATTGAGCTGAACCACCAAGAGACACTATCAGAAGTGGTTTACCAACCATGGATGCCCAAGTTTTTCCACTGAATGCCAAAGGATGAGAAACAGGAGCAGATTTTTTCTCATATATTTTTACCAGACAGAACTGATCCTGAGCTGAGAGAGGAGTTTTCTTGCTCTTAGGACTTGAGAACACACCAGCAGTATGACAAGCAAGAGAAGTATGACCAGAATTTTTGCAAATTGAACACAGTGCAGCAGTTAAACGAAACCATCGGAGACCAACACTTTTTATAACAGAAGTGTTTGCCATTGCTTGAATTAGGCTACTCTCAGAATTGAAGCACACAGTGGCACAGTGTGTCTGAACATAACTGACAGAATTGCGTTTGATAACACAAGTTTTCCCATTGACTGAACCAATAAAGTCCCAAAGATCATGAGCATTAGTGTCTATGGGAAGAGTATAAAGCAAAGCCCTAAACTCATCTTTGGCATCCCACGTTTGTTTGTCAACATTGGCCTGGGCCACACACACCACATCTTTCCCAATAAGGATGGACCACTCAGCCACCAAGAGATTAGCTTGATTTTGATTCTCCAATTTGATGATCACTTTTTGCCATAGACCTACCAACTGCATCTTGATTGACTTAATAAACCCAAATTCAGAAATGGCTGCACACACCGCCTCAATGAAAGTTCCTACAGGAATTTCTTTCAACACGATTGTCTAATTTGTACGATTGTTGATGGGATGCTTAAGATCAGTGTTTATCACAACACCACAATTATTTGCCAATTGTGCAGCTGCCATCATTGCCTTTTCAGAAGTGAAAGAAGTCTGGATGATTCCACCAAATTTTGAGAGAGTAGAGGCCCCCCCAAAACCATTTACACCTGAAAAAATTTTTCTGACAAAATTGACTTTTTCCTGAGAAGATTTCCCAGTGATGGCCACAAGATCAATATCTAAAGCAAAGAATTTGTGAACAGGCACCTGAATGAACAGTTTGACAGGTAGAAGAGGCAGAAGAAGAAAGGAATCATCTAACACGTTATCATCTATATTGACAGTTTCATAATCAATCACATCCAGAGGCTTCCCTAACACCTTTTTGGTCTTTACATGTAAACTCTTTGGTATTTGATTAAGATCCCCTTTCATAAAAGCACCACTCTTATTATAGTCAACACTGGTTTCTTCAACCAAGCACTCCTCTTCTATGTCAATATTCTCAGACTTAATAGTATTACCCATCTTAGAATTCCATAAATGAGCACCAGAAGCTTTAGCAGCAACCCCTCTATTATCAACACCTTCTGTCAATACACCACTCTTCCTCTTTTTTTTCGACATAACTGCCTTGAAACCACCCTCAGAACCAGAAACTTTACTAGTCTTCTTTATAACAGCAATAATAGAGCCAATAGTGGCCTCGTAATTGAAGAACAGTTTTGATTTATCATATTGAATGATAAAAAACTTCTTTCGAAAAAACTTTTGACTCTTTTTTGGAAATTTTGGATGAAAAAAAGAAAGAAGTTTTTTAGTTTTTTTTTGTGTTTTTTATTAAATATAAATTTTTTATAAAATTTTAATTTTAATAATAATAATTACTAAAACTTTTTTATATTTAAAAATAACAATAATAAAATTTTAATAATACTTATTAAAAAACTAAAAAAACACATTTAACTATTTACTTAAAAATATGTAACCAAAAAAGATAATTAATTTAGTTTTAAATATATCTTAAAAAACAATAACTTTTTTCAATTAAAAAAATTCCAATATTATTTTTTATTATTAAATTAATTAATAAACTAATACAATTTTAACAATTTTAAATAACTTAAAATACATAATAAAATATTATTTTAAATTAATAAACTTTAACTTAATATCTAAAATTTTATTATATAAAATTATAACAATAAAAACAAAAAGCAAAAACAAAAACAGAAATTACAAAAAATTTAGCAATTTTAAAAATAATAAAAAAATTTAGCAAGTTTAATTCTAATAATAATATTTAAAAAAAATTAAAAAGCAATTTTTATATAAAAAAATTTAATAAATTAATAAAATTATACAAAAACTAAAAACAGTCTTAACAGAAATTAATTTAATTTTTGCTGTTTTATTAAATATTAATAAATAATTTATTAAGTATTATTTTTTTATAATTTACTTTTATAATACATATATATATTTAAGTAATTATTATTTGGTTTTAAAAAAAAGTTTTGTATTAATAATAAATTAAAATTATTTATAGTTAAAAAAACAATTTGTAAAAATTAAAATTTTAAATTTATTAAAAATAAAATATGTGTTAAAAAAACTATTAAAATATATTATTAAATTATAAATTAATAAATTAACAAATTAAAACATAATAATAAATATTAGCAAAAATATTAACAAATAACGTTTATTTTTAACATAATATGAATTTTATATATTAATTAAATAATAATAATAATACTTCTTAAATATATAACCAAAATTTTTAAAATAAGTGATGACATTGATCTCTGATAATTTTCTCACCCAATCATTAGGTAAAAATTCATTGCGACGTGGCATCTAAATAGCACCTTATTCCACTTTCACTCTATTCGAAAAAATGAAGCTTAGAGAACTAAATCGCACAGCAACCTTTGCCTGGAGTCCAGGGCAACATTTACCCTTCATAGCTACTGGCACAGTCGCTGGTGCTCTTGATGCCTCCTTTTCCAATACTACTGAACTTGAAATATTTGAACTTGATTTGCGGAAATCAGAGGCTGAACGGGAATTAAAACCTACCGGTATAGTAACTAGCAATGCGAGGTATTTTGAATTTTCAAATGATTCTTCCCAAATTTCTGGTTTCTTTCTCTGTCATTTTCACTGACTGGTTTTCCAGTAAATCTTTCTGATTCTATTTATTCACTTGTCTTCTTTTTTTCCAGGTTTGACCGTCTAGTTTGGGGTAACGCCGTCGATAAAACACATGGAATAATTGCTGGTGGAATGGAGAACGGAGAATTAGATTTATGGGATCCAGCGGTGATCCTTGAAGGTAGCGAGTGAGTAGTACGATTTTTTCTATTATTCTGTAATTCAGTTTGAAAAAAACCATTGATTCGTGTTTTCTCATAAAGTTCCGAAAAAGCACTGTTATTACGAAATAAACAGCATTCTGGAAATGTTCGAGGTTTACAGTTTAATCCGTTTCAAAGTAATTTACTGGGTTCTGCCGCGACCAATGGCGAGGTGACTTATTAAAATCATTGACAAATTTTAATTTTTAAACATAGGTTTTCTTTACGAAACTAAATAACATGCTTTTTTTGATTATAGATCTTTATATGGGATTTGGCAAATCCTGACAAACCATATGGTCCTGGTACCCGTTCTCCAAAGTTAGAGGAAATCACTTGCTTGGCTTGGAATAACCAGGTGCAACATATTCTCGCCACGTCTTCCACAACTGGTTACACAGTAATATGGGATTTGAAGAATAAGAGAGAGGTGATGCATTTATCATACGCCGGCCCCGCCGCAACAATCGGAGGCGCTTATGGTATACCGCTTAACCATAGTTCCTTGGGAGGAGGAGGTAGAAGAGGCACCACTTCAGTCGCTTGGAATCCCGATGTGGTGAGTGCCTTGATTTATACTTGTATCGTCTGCACCTCCAACCACTCTTACTTCGTAATCAACGTCTTCTGATCTATTCTAGGCTACTCAATTAATTACCGCCTCTGAGGATGACAATAATCCCGTAATTCTTATATGGGATCTTAGAAATGCTCATGCCCCCGAAAAAGTAAGTTCTCATAATAAACGCACTTGTTCGCTTTCATCTGATTCAATCCAAATTTAATCTCCAATTTCCTTGCACCAGATTTTAACAGGACATCAAAAAGGTGTATTGGCACTTGCCTGGTGCCAAAAAGATGGTGAACTGTTGCTTTCTAGCGGCAAGGACAATAGAACTCTATGTTGGAACCCACGTACAAGTGAAATCATTGGAGAAGTAAATGAAACTCTATTTTAGATCCTGTTGTTTTACCAAATATTTTTTATTGACAAAACCCCCCCCCCCCCCTCACTATTCTTCAATATCTCAGCTTCCTCTCAGCTCGAACTGGACATTTGATGTTCAATGGTGTCCAGGAAATCCAGATTTATTGGCCTCAGCATCTTTTGATGGAAAGGTAATTCATATATATATATATATATATATATACATCAACATTTTTTTTAATATGTTTTTTTCCAAAGAAAACTAAATTCATCCTTTAACTACTTTTAACCAAAGATCAGTGTTTATTCACTTCAATCTTCTCACGAGGTGAAACCTCAAAAACCCGAGAATGATGACCCATTTGCACCCATTTCAACCCCATATCAACCCGTCCTCGCCCTCAAACACCCACCAAGATGGTTGAGGCGCCCTGTAGGGGCCTCATTTGGCTTTGGTGGGAAATTGGTATATTTCAATAATAGACACACCCCCGGGCAGATTGAGATCAATTATCGGGTCAGGATTTCTATCCCAGTTACAGAACCTGAAATTGTTCGACGTTCGATTGAGTTGGAGACATCAATTGAATCTAAAACACTAGCAAACCTCTGCGAGAACCGTGGGAAAGAAACAAATAATCACACTGAATCAGAAAATTGGAATGTGCTGCACACACTTTTTGATGAAAATGCCAGGGAACAAATGGTGAAACATCTGGGCTTCTCTAAAACAGATATTGTTACCCAAATAACGGCTGCTATTAAAAATATCAACTTGAACACTGTATCAAAAAAAGATATTCATTTAAAGTCCGAAAGCATAACATCCCTTGACGAGGGAGATTCTCTGCTTCACGATGATCCCTCCGAAGTTAAAACCACTTCGATTCAAGAAACAACGAACGAAAAGGATGGTGTCGATGCTCTTTTCTCAGGACCTTTTTCAGAAAATATCTCAGATGCTTCTAATTTGTTTAGCTCTGATACAATACAAAGCACCTTCCCTACTGGACCTTCCATTACAACGTTGACCGATGAAATCTCGTTATCAAGTTTTAATTTTGGTGCTTTCAACATTTATCCTGCAGATGAATCTGAAATTGATAAGTTGATCACCAGATCGATTGTTTTAGGTGATTTCGAATCTGCGGTTAATCTTTGCTTGCAAGCAGATCGATTATCTGATGCACTGGTTTTGGCTGGTTTTGGTGGACCTGAACTCTTACAACGCACTCAAAAGATTTATTTTGACAAATGTGCCTCCACCGTACCTTACTTACGTCTACTTCAAAGTATAGTCTCTGGTGATTTATCAGACATTGTGAACAATGCAGATTTAACTGAATGGCAAGAAATTGTGGTCGTTCTTTGTACATTTGCACGTGGAGAAGAATTTGGAGGCTTATGCAATGCATTAGGAAAACGATTAGAGGAACAATATCTGAAGCTAAAAGCCTCTACGTCTTCGGAGGAAACGAAGAAAATAGCACTTGGCTATCGGCGGAGTGCTGTACTGTGTTACTTAGCCGCAGGAGATCTTGAGAATGTGGTAAATATTTGGATCGTCGAACAAGAAGAGGAAGAACAATACCAACTTACAAAGGTCGATCAAATCAACCAAAATATCAGTTCGTTTTACTCTTATCACGCCCAAACCTTGCAAAATTTGATCGAAAAGGTCACAGTTTTTCGAAAAGCCATTGATTATGTGGATCCTGCATTGATTCAAAATCAAGAGGGCTCGGAAACTGAATCACAAGGACGACAATTCAATTTAGCCCCTCTTTATAACAAATATGCCGAATATGCAGCAATATTGGCGGATCAGGGACGTTTATCCACAGCTCTCAAATATATAACATTAACACCACCTGATTACCAGAACATAGAAGCTAACGACAAGGATTATTCTTTGCAAATTTTGAGGGAACGATTATTTAATTCTGGGATAGAAAATTTAAGTATAAAGCCACCCAAGTTTCCTTTTGAAAAGGTGTTTGTAGGGGCTGACGGTGAGCTCAATAGAACTACAGGCTCAGAAACGATTGCGTATCCTTATCCCCTAATGAAGACAAATATACCTCAAAACTACCACCCACAGCAATTAATAGAAACTCCTCAAACAAATTACTATGATCAGCAGTATCTTTATAATCAATCAGCTCAAATTGGTAATATGCCTCCCTATCAAATCAACCAAACAACTTTACCACAAATACCACCTCCACAACCTTTACAACCTTTACAACCTTTACAACCTTTGCAACCTTTACAACCTTTGCAACAAAATCTACCTCCGATTGGTTATAATGCAAACATGGGTTACAATGTTCCTCCAGGTTTCCCAGTTGGTTATCCTCAACCGTTTCAAAATGCAAATGCTATCGCGCCAAATCCACCAAACATTCCTGTTGCCCCTTATCAAAATCCTAAGCCATTACCTGAAACAGATGTTTCAGGTGCCTTCAAAACGCAGGCCCGTAATTGGAACGATGCCCCAATGGTGTCAAATGCCTTGATGGCAAAAAGAACAGCACAAGCTCAAGTTAACAATAAAGTCCAACCACTTACATCCCCATTTCCAACTTCCACCTCTCCAGCTCCCAATCTCAATCCATCTATGCCGCCGCCACCACCACCACAATATCATCCTAAACAAACCAAAATTCCTGGTCAAAATAGTTTTGATCCGCCGATTCGCGGGGGCCCACCTCCAGCAGGTTTATATCAGCAAGGCCCACATATCAATACTCAAAATGCGCCTGCCACTCCTTATCCCCCTAATCAAGCCGCCCGAATCTCCCCACCACCTCAAACACGTCCAACACAAGCGGCCCAAACTCATTATAGCCCTGGTCAATCAACTCCTACCCCACCCCCACCTGCTCCTATTCAACAAACATATGGATCTCATACAGCTTACACTAATCCGAATCCTGGTTATGAAGCTTCCCAAATTCCTCAAAATACGATACCACCATCATCAATAGCACAACCTGGGAGAGCACCTACTCCGGCAAAAGCCCCCACACCTGTTAGAAAACATAGCAAGTGTTGTAATAAATTTGCATTATGATAAATGAAAGCCTCTAAAATGTCATGTTTTTTAGCTATCGGTGATCGAACTCATATTCCCAGCTTGCATAAGCCTATTTACGATGTTCTTGGTCATGAACTGCTGAAAGCAAGACAAACTTTTGGGGTTAGTTTTATTTTTTTCATTTTCAATATTCTTAAAAACCGAAACCAAACATATCCAATCTCCTAGGCAAATCCAAGTCAAAAGAAAATAGTGGACGACACTGAAAAGCGGCTAAATCTCCTTTTCGAAGAATTAAACAATGAAGAGCTTTCACAACCAGTTATTGATGCACTATTGCGCCTAGTGGATGGTAAGACAAGCTATTGTATATTAGACGCAAAACTTTGAAGGATTCAAAGTCCCTAAATTCCCATTCGATTATTTTCTAGCATTAAAACGGGGAGACTATACCACTGGCATCAACATTCAGATCGAATTAATGACTACTAAATTTCAAGAGTGCAGTAAGTGGGTAGTAGGTTTGAAAAGACTTATGGAAATGTTAAAAACTTAGAAACTTGTTTGTTTTTGAAAATATTTATATACGTAAAAATTTTTGACAATCCTATTCCGATTTTTGTTTGGTCAATTAGCTTCAAATCTTGAAATGATAAATCAGAGCAATCATTTTCAAAAAAATTAATTTTGGTATGAAATCTCATGAAAAACCTAGTTAGGAAGTTTGTATTTAAATTCGAAAAATAGAAAGTGAATTAAAAAACTTATTAAATAAAATTAAGGATTTGTAAATTAATAAATCTTTGATTTTTTTTAAATAGATATTTAATTTTTTATATTTGGTAATAAATTTTATTCAACAAAATAAATTTAATAAATTAATGTCAAAAAACATGTAAATGGTAATATTAAGATTGTTATATTATCAACTTATTTAATTTAATTATTAAAACTGTAATATATATTACATAATAAAGTTATAACAAATTTTGGCTTAACAAAAAATTACAAAGTTTATAGTAGTTTAAATTAAAATAAAGTGTTTTTACTATTGCTTTAGAAAAATTTTTATGATCTATTTATGTGTATAAAAATTAAGAACCAAACTTAATTATATAAGTACTATATAAATTTAAAATTCATAACTAAGATAAGTTAAATAAAAGCAACAGTTAATTACTTTTTATTTTTTACTACTAGCACTTTTATAGATAATATTATTTGAATAAGCAATTTTTAAATAACTTTACAATATATTTTAAATATAATTAATAAGTTTTTTCAAATTAATATTTTTATTAACATTAAAAAAACTGTAATTATTTTTATTAATTATTAAGTAAAGTTTTTTAGTTTGTACATTTGCAGAATGTCTATTTTAATTGTTAAAAAAGAAAAAATATACAAATATTTAGATATATTTAGTTAATAAATAAAATATTTAATCTTAATTTAAAAAATATATATATTAATATTAAGTTTTTTATAAATATAGTATTAAAAAAAACTATATTTAATAAACAGTTTTTATATTTGATTTTAGTTGTTTTATAACTGATTATTATTTATTATATTTAATTTTATTTTATAGTTAAACAAATATGTATTAAATAAAACTTAATTATTAGAAAAAATTTAAAATTTAAGACTAATTTGCCAAAAATATTTTTATTAATATTATATATTATTTTTTGTTATATGATTTTAAATCTTTAAACAAATTTAATTAAAAAGTAAAATAGCAAATTTAATAATATTAATTAATACAACTAAGATTCTTAAATAGCTTTTTATTTATTATACTATAAATTTGTAAATTATATATTAGATTTTATAATATTTATTGTTAATTTTGCAAATTTTTTAACTGGTATAACTAATAAGTTGTCTATAATATTTTGGTTAAAAAAAATAATTTTAATGTTAGATGTTTTAAGTACTTTAACTTATTTTAAATTGATTTAATTTCTAAAAAAATTTAATATTGTTTCTATTAATTAGTTTTTAAACTATTATAATTTCTGTTTTACTTGAAAAAAATTTTGGTATTGGAAAAAATTAGATCTTAAAATTTTAATTTTTGTTTGTTTTAATATCTTTATTGTGTTTATTTTTAATAATAATTTTATTAATATTACAAATAATTTCTAAATTATTTAATTTTTTATAATTTAATGCTTAAAATGATTAATTTTTTAATTTAAAAATTTTTAAAAATTTTGGTATTAAAATTAATTGTATAATAGACAAAAATTCAATATTAATAGTAAATAATACTTAATATTTAACTTTTTTAAAATAACTAATTTATTTTGGTGTTTTTTATTTTTTTATTAAACAATTTTAGTTTTTTTAGTTATATTTTATATTCTTTTTTGGTGTTTTTTATTAAGCAATTTTTGATGTTACAATCTCAATATTTTTTCTTAATTAATTAGTAAACACAAAACAAACAAAATAAATAAATAAATAAATAAAAATTGAAAATTGGTATTTTGTTAATAACTATAATTAAAAATTATTGTTTTATTATTGTTTATAATATTGAATTAATACTATTAATATTAATAAGATAAATATGAATTTATAAAATTATATTTAAATAATATAATTTAATAAATTTATTTAAATAATTATAAACTATAAAGTTACTTAATAAAATAAAAACTAAACTTGTTTTTAATTTAGCTTATCTGTTTTTTTCGTTTTTAATATTTTTGTTGTATATATATAAATTTTTACAATTTTTTTGAGTTATTATTAAAATTTCTAATATTTTTGTTAATATTTTTGGAATTTTTAATATTATATGCTTTAATAATTTATACTTTGTTATTGGTTATTTATTTATGTTTTTTTGTTTTTTTTGTTTTATTTCACAAGTAATAATATATATATTTTTTAATATTAAGCTCTAATATATTTTTTTTTGGATAAATTTAAGTACTTTTTTTTATTATAATATTAAAAATTTCAGTTTTTGAAATTTTAAACTGTAAATTAATTATTTTTCTAGTTGGTTTGCTGTTAATATTTTTATAGCTAAATATAATAATATTTTATTATATTTATAAAAAATTACATATAATTAATATACTGTTTTTAAGTAGATTATTAAATTGGTTTTTAATAATATTCTATTTGTTATACTATTTTTTGTTAAAGATTTTCTTAAATCTATTAATGTACTAAATAGTGATTGGGTTTTACTTAATAAATGCATTAATAAAAAAAAGATCTGTTAGTATATAATATCTGAATATTTAACTATTATATTAAGTAATAATAATAATAATATATTATCAAAATTTGTTTTTTTTTAATTTTTTTAGTCTTTTTTTATTAGTTTTTTAAATTAAATAACTGTTAGTAGATTTTTTATAATTTTTTTTACTTTTTTATAATTTTTTTTATATAGTTATTTACTTGTATTTGTAATTTTTTGTATAAAACTATTTATGTTGTTTTTTTTAAGTATTTTTATAACAAATTTTTTGATTATTAACAGTAATTTTTATGTTTAACTTTTTATTTTTTAGTACTTAAACAAATATTAAATAATTAAGTAAATATTATTTGTAATTTTTATTTTTGGTGGTTATTTTGTTATATTTGAGTAATATTTATATATATTTTTTAGTTTTATAATATGCTAACTTTAATAATAATAATTGGTTCTAAATCTTGTAAAATATTATTTAATTTAATTAATATTTTTTGTGTTTTTAATTATAATATGCTAAGTATTAATAAAACTTTGTTATAATATATTTTTAATTAATTATTATGTACTATTTTAATTAAAATTTTGTTTTCTAATTATAATTTATATGTTATTACAGAAAAGTTTTCTTGGTATACTTTAATTGTTAATATTCCGTTTTAATTGTAATCAGTCTCTTATGAGTTCCTCAATTTTTATGTGTTGAATATTAATAATAATGTATTGAAGGTTTTTTCTTAATATTGTGATATAAGTTTTCTCTTTAATTTTAGTTGTCTTTGTATGTTGTGTACTTCTTTTCAGAGGCTAATCTAAAATCTACTTACTGTTTAGGATCTTCTCTAAGACTATTTTTACAATTGCCTGATATGTTTCTTTAATCTAGAAACACAGAATGTTAATGATCTTTTCACAATTTTTCTAAATATATAATAAAGTTTTTTCAATTTAATTAGTAATTACATGAATAATCTTGATCAAAAATTATTTTTCAAAGAGTTTAAAGATAGAATGATAGTTTCATTTGCTAGAAAAAATATGTGAATTCTATTGTTAATTTTGTAATTATGATGTTAATTCCATTTATTATTTTTATTAATTTTTTTTGAATAAAATTTTAATGTTGGCATCAAGTCTAATGAGTCTAAAAAAAAAAAGAGGTGGTGCTTTGGAGGATAATATAAGTAATAAGAAAATTGTTACTGCTAAAGTGTCAAGTGGTCGTTTATGGGGTTCTAAAACAGGCAATACTACTGAATCAGATAGTGTGGACATGGAGGAAGAGTTCTTAGTTGAGGAGACCAGTTTTGATCATGATAAAAGTGGTATTATTGCTGGTAGAGACTTAGAACAAACTCCTAAGAGCTCGAAAATTCAAACTAAGAAAGCGCTTGGCAAACTGCTGGGGAAGATTGATTTTTTGGGTGGTAATGATGATGATGACATTCTCTTGGACAAACCTGTAGTTCTCCTCCCCCCTTTGAAAAATTTGATCAATGTTTCTGTTAGAAAAATTTTTACTCTGGACATTAGTTTGGACAATGTTGTTGGGAAATCCACTCAGGAAAATCTTGTGGTGGTCAGGAAACTATTTTCAAAAATCAATGGTTTTGGGGAGGTCTCTACCCCCTCAAAATTTGCTGGGATTGTCAGAGTGACGTTTATTTCTGAAGTGAGTTTGATAAAAGTTACCAAGTTGGCCACTGATACAAAGATTCTAGTAAATACCAATTTTAAGAAATCATTTGGGTGTTCAGATCAGGCTGTGATGGTGAAAGAAATTCCTGTTGGGATATTGGTTAAGACTGTGCACACTGCATTTTTCAAATTTGGGATAATTAAATCAGTCAAGATACAACTAGTGGGCCTATGACAGAAAGCATTTATCAAATTTAAAGATCAAAATCAGGCTGATCTTTTGGCTTCCAGATGGTTTATCCTTATTGGAAAAGATGCTGTTCATGTGGCCAGAGCCAATCTTGATAAACAAACATGAGACTCTAGGAATCTGCATAAGATACTGCTTTATACTCTTCTTATGAGAACCAATGCTCATGATATTTGGAATTATATTGGCTCTGTAAGTGGGAAGACTTGTGTGATTGATCATCATCCAATCACATATGCTCGAGCCAGGTGTGTTATTGTTTGTTTTGGGTCAGCTGAGTCATTGGATGCTGTCATGGGTACTACTCTTATGTTAAGAGGTGCTTATCTTCATTGGTCTTATCTTGATTCTGTTGCATGTACAAAGTGTAATAAGGTGGGTTACACTTTTCTGAGTTGTGCTTTTGGTAAGAAGATTTCTTCTGGTAGCTTGTCATGTTGGGTTCTTACAAATGCAGATAAAAACAGACTGGCAGCTATTTACGCCAAATGTTCAGTGCCAGTCTCTCACTCTGTCTTTTTTGGTGGTGTTTCATGGGCCAAAATTGTTGTTGGGTCTTCCTTTTTCTCTTTCTCTGTTTGAAATGTTTTGTTGAATAATGGCTTTTCTTCGGAGATGAAGCCTATCCCACATGTGTCTCTGGTGTTGAATAATAGGTTTGCCACTCTTGAGCACAGTTTTGCCAGCCTCGCAGAGCACATGGATGAGCTGGTTAAGAGATTGGACACACCTGGACCAATGGTTTTCCAGCTTAGCCCTGGATGTCAGCCATTGATGATCCTTTCATTACAGAATTAAGGGGCGGATATAGTGATGAGTGAGGGTTCGGGTGTGGTCACTGGTGGTAAGACTGTTGTAGGAGTGGTGGTTTTTGATCCTGCAGTTATATTAAAAATGGAGAAAACATTGAACAATTTTTCAATCACAGTTATAAGTCTTTTGGCTAAAATGAACAATGCTGGTTCAGTTTCTGCTGTTCATTTTTCTCAATGATGGATTTGGTTTGGAAAATTGTTATGTGCAATGTTTGAGATATCAATGTTTCTGCTAAGCAGGAAGACATTGTTTGTTGGCATAGGAAATCAGGAAATTTGGTCTCGATTGTTACAGAAACAAAATTAAGGTCTAGCTATAGGCTGTGGATTAAGGATAGATTTGATGGTGTTTGGGTTTTTACTTCTGGTTTAAACACGAGTTTTCTTGGTGCTGGGGTGGCCATAATCATGAACATCTCTCTGGCTCATCATGTGTGTAAAATTTCTGAGGTGCTTAGTTGGCTCTTTTCTATCAAGTTGCTTTTCAAAAATAAGCTGTTAGTGTTAATTTTGGGGCTTTATACTGGTGCTTCTCTGGCTGTTTGTTTCACTTAAACAGGTAAAGTTAACTCTTTGATTGCAAAGGCTGTAAATGAGTCCTCTTTTGTTATCTTGGATGGTAATTTCAATGAAGATGAATTTCACAAATACACTAATTTCAAGAAATGCTCTGATTTTGGTCTGATCAACTCTTTGGGTAAGAGCTTATTCATGAAGGTACTGACATGGAGCAATTCTCAAGGTGTCTCAAAAACAATTAATTACATGTTTGTTTCTTCAAGTTTGGCCAATGCAGTTGTGCATCATGCTGTTTTGAATGTTAGTGAACATTTTGACACTGATTATCAAGCTGTTTTTGTGTTCATGGGCTTGAGTGGCTTGTTGGATGTGTGATTGAATTTTCTTCACAAGCAAGTGAATAAAGATTGTTGGAAGTTTAATTTTAAGGGTGCTGATGATACAATATAGACCAGATTTAAAGATGCTTCAGCAGCTAATGCCACCATGTTCTTTGATGATTTTATTGTTTTTGAGCAATTCTCAGATTTGGATGTGATATAGGATACTGTTCACAAGTTTGTTACATTGTCAGCTAATGAAATATTCAAAAAGAAATGGTTTAAAGACTTTGGTCACATCTTTATCAAAGAATCTTCGAAGTTTTATAGATTAGAACTTTTGGTTTCAAAGATTGTTAGGGCTTTTCATAGAGCTGTTGTTGATGGTTTTGTTTCTCTTATAAAGTATTGGTGTTCTCTGGACAGTACTAAGACTTTGGTTATTTAGGATTTAGTGGACTCTGGTGCAACTTTTGATCATGTTTGTTCAGCTTTCTGTATCATCAGAAAATCTTATAGTGTGCTAAAATGTGTGAAATCTCTGAAAGCCAAGAAAGCGAACATTAGGTCTGTTATAGATAAAAAAATGGAGAGCTTTAAAACAAATAAGGGTCATACTATCAGAAGTGTATTGAAGTGTCCATTTTACAAGGTGGTGTTTGACCATCTAGTTGTCAATGATGAGCTGGTTCTAGAGTTTAGTTTGGTTAAGTCTAAGATGAATGCAATTATGAAGAGTTGGACTCAGAAATGTCAAATTGTCTCTGATGTTTTTAGTGAGTGGCATTGTCAATATCAGCCTTTGGAATATGTTTTTGATAGAGCTTTTTCTGGTGTAATGTGTTCAATTGGATTTTATGAATTTTTTGGGGTGGTGTCTAATCTACCTGATGGCAAAGCTGCCAGTCTCTTGGATATCTCAAATGAACTTTGGAAGCATTGTGATAAATCTGTTCTGGACATGCTCTTGGTACTTTTGAATTCATGTTTGGTTGGTAGATCTGTGCCCAGTTCTTGGAAAGAGGCTTGGGTCTTGATGATTTCTAAGTGGGAAAACATTCTGACAAATACTTGTCCTATTGCTTTGATTGAGATGGCTCACAAGATTCTTTTCAAGATTCTCTCTGATAGAATCTCCTCAGCTTGTAGTACTTTTGATGTTCTTTGTGGGAATAATTTTTTGGTTTTGAAGGGCACAACAATTCAGTCTCTTATTTTTGTGATCAGGTCAGTTATTGAAGATGCTTTGGAGAAAGACTGGAAGCTCTGACTAGTTCTGCAGGACATGTAGAAGGCATATAATTCAATAGGCTGGGAACATCTTGAGAAAAGTTTAGTCAGGATTAAGATGTGTGACAGATTCATTTGATTTTTTGGTAGTATTCATAGAAATTGTATCAACCAAGTTATGATGGACTTTGGTTTAACGAATGGTTATCATATACATGATGGACTAGATCAAGAAGAGGTTTTTTCCTTCCTTTTGTAACACATATTTTATGATCCTCTGTTGTGTGAAGTCAAACATCAGGAGAGTGTGTGTGGATACAGAATCAATTCTCACTTTATTTCCAAAAGTGGTTGTACTGAATCTCAGGCTGGATTTTCTTTTTTTTTGCTGCTGGTGCCTTTATTAACAATATGATTTGGGTTGGCAACAGTCAGAATACTACCCAACACATTCTTGATGTTGTTAGTAAATTTTTCCAGATTAATAACATTTCAATCAATAATAACAAAACTGTAGCCATTCCCATTAATAATAAAGTCAGCCACCCATCTCTTTTTATTAGTGGTTTGCTCATTTCTGTGGCCCGTAAAGAAAAATCTCATCAGTATCTTGGTATTTTTCTGTCGACTGAGGGTCTTTCTAAGCCTAGTTTGACTAAAGCACATTTGGACATTTGTTTCTTCACTAATTTGGTCTTGAAAAAAGCTGTTTCAGATAAGCAGTTTTTCATTTTATAATTGGTTATAAAATACAGTTTAGCTTTGTTTCTATTAGTGTTTGCAACAAGTGGGATGCTTTAATTTGCAAGGGCTTAAAGCTGAAATCTGGTCTTCTGCTTGATTTTTCTGGTAATACTATTTACTATCCTTCTTTTTATGATTTAAAGTCTTTTTTACAATGTCAGTCTGAGAGTAAGATTGCTTCACTTATCAGTTTCACAAACTCTGGTAGAATTCTGGGTCATTTGTTTAGTCACAGGTTTCATAACTTGCAAGTTCTATGTTGGTGCTCCCTCCATCCATTGAGTTTTCCTGCTTGTATTTATGTCAGTGCTTCTAATAATTTTTTGTTAGGTATGGTTTGCATTCTTCATGACTGCAATTTGTCTTTGGGTGGCTCTTTGACCAGCTCTTTTTGATTTCGTGATGGGGTGCCTATATCTACTGTTCTGGGCAAGTCTTTGTTTTTCAAGTTTTTGCTTTCTCTCTGGCATTATGACATAGCCTTTATGAACCAGTTTCATGATCATCATGGTAATGTCTTTAACTGGTGCATCTTTAAGCAATGGAAGAAACTAGATCTTTGTGGGCCAGTTCTTGATTAGTTCAAGCTCTCTGTAGTATTTCTCATTGGTCTGCCCTTTTCTTTTCCAGCTTTGGGTAGTGTTGACTCTCTGAACATTTGCGGGTCCAGTGATTTTTTGTCTGTTTGCAATCATCTTTCTCAGGTTGGCTCTGATAGTTTGTCTGTTTATACAGATAGTTCTTTCAAGAATTTGGACACAATTGGTTGTTGGGCTGGTGCTGCTGTCTTTTTTGAGGACATTAATTTGGGTTTGAGTATTAGTGTTCATGGTTTGGTATTATCTACTTTGGCAGAGTTACAGACTATTATCTTGGCCCTGGAGTGTATACCCAGGTCTTGCTCTGTTTGCTTGTTTTTAGATAGTCAAGCTGCTTTGGATGCTTGTAAATTGAAGCTAAATTTGATGCATTCTGATTTTTGCAATTGGTGTTGGGTCAAGCATCAGCATATTAACAATATTATTTGCAGTAAGAACTTAAAGGTCACTTGGTGCAAGGTCAAGAGCCACTTTAGCATTTTGGGAAATGACTGTGCTGACAGTCTTGCTGACACTTCTTTTTTCTCTGGGTGGTTTCTTTCTTCTTACATTGGTGAACATTTTTTGGTGGCCAATGGTGGTACAGTCTCTGGTAATTCTAGGCACTTTGTTCAGGATGTGTTTCGTGCTGTTTATCATGTACATTGGAAGGTTGGTTCTGGTTCTGGTTTTTTGGTGGGTGGTTTGCTTTTAGATGTTAATTGGCTCAGCTTTTCTCAGGTATGACATCTTAATTTGCATATGGCCATGGGTTTTACCAGCAGGTGCATTGCTAATACTTGTACCTACTTTGCACCATCAACTTCCTATAGCTGTTCGAAAATGTCTCTATAATAAGTGCTATTTCAGTGTTCTATGCTTGTATTGTGGGGAGGTGGAAATGTCTGATTATGTGTTTTCTTGCACAATCAATATTTCTGCTTATCACAAGATTTTGGAGTTCTGTGCATCCTCTTGAAAGGAACTTTCTGGTCATTCTCTTCCTCTCTTGAGTGTTTTGCAGCTGTTGTCATCTTGTGCTTTGGATTTTTTGGTGTTCTCAGCTATTTTTAAGGATTTTGTTTTCAATGGGTGGTTTTCAGAGACTGTTTCTGTCTTCCATGATTCCAAAGTAGCTAGAATTAAAGTTGCTGAGTTTGTGCACTCTCTTTGTCTCACTTTCAGAGATAATATTTGGGTGGTTTATGCTAAGCATTGCGTTTTTATGGAGAAACATAGGCTGATCCCAATAAATGGTTTAGCTCCCATCTCAGTTTCTGTCTTAGCTTTAAAGTTTTCAGCTGGTGTGATTAAATTGCTTGGGATTTCTGAAGCTTTTGGTGTCTATTTTGGCTTTCACAAATCTTGTTTGTTTTTTTTAAGTATTAGTACCTTGGTTTCGGTTGATATATCTGCATAGTGTTGTCCTGACTGGTTCAAGTGGCTGGTCATGTGTAGTAAACACATGATTCATGCTTAGTTTAAATCATTTCTTTGATGTATAGTTCTAAATGGTGTTTGGACTTTGCTTATTAAGTGTTAATAAAAAAAAAAATTTTTTTAATTATAATAGTTTAATTTTCAATATTATTTCTTATTTTTTTTATTTAAAAATTTTTGTAGTTAAAATAATTTCTAAAAATTAGACTGTTTTGAATACATATCATTTAGAATTGATTCTAATTTTGTCAGATTTTTATAATTGTTGTTAAATTAAATAAAAACATATTATGAATATTATTAAAGAAAAAAATTTTAAGATTAGTTAATATTAAGTCAAAAATTATTCTGGTATTTTAGACAATAAAAAGACTAATATTCTGATTAATATTGTTTTATTTTTAAATATAATACTTTTAACTTATATGTAAAAATAATTTATTAAGACTAATAATAAAATTATTTTTAAGAATACAAAATATTTTGTTTATAGAACTTTTCAAACAATTTATCATGTTTATTAAAAAGTCTGATTTAATATTAAAATTTTAGATAGTAATTTGCTTAAAAATATAAACTAAATTTGATTATTATTGGTTTGGCACTTTAATTTTTATATGATAACTAAATTCATTAACAAAATTAAAGCTGAAATATGCTTTTATTTTATAAAAACATTATATTATAAATTGCCAATAACTGTTTAAAAATATCTATATGAGAAATATTATTATAGTGTTTTATATTTATATTGTGAAAAAATTGAATTTTTAGACCACATTTTTTTTGCAAAATAAATATTAAGGCTTGCAAAAAGCTGTTAAATACCCATATAACTATCTAAAAAATATTATCTGGTCTGCACAAATTATTATTGTGTATATTTTAATTACTCTTTTTGTATTTTTTTAATATTACTGTATATTTTGCTTTATATAAAAAATTTGTTTTTAAAAACTGATTTTAAAAGTTTTTTTTGGTTTTTAAAAATACTAAAATTGCTAGTTGTAAGATTGTAAACTTTGTATATAGTTTTAAACTGGTTTATAAGAATAATATTTGGTTTGTTTATTTAAAATATTGAGTTTTTATGAAAAAAAATAATTTAATTTTATATAATAAAATTATACTAATGGTTATTATCAGTCTATTATCTGTATTATTTAATAGTATAATTAAGCTATTTGGGATTACTAAGACTTTTAGAGTTAATTTTAATATATGCAAATTGTGTTTGTTTTTTTTTAAATATTAAAGATATAGTTTCTGTATATATAAAAACATAATATTGTTTTAATTGGTATAAATAACTGGTTATATATAATAAACATATAATTTATATTTAGTTTAGATTACTTAATTTAATATATTATAAATAGTATTTAAATTATACTCATTGTTACCAGACGAAATTAAAGATATTATTTAGCATGAAATTATCTTATAATTCCTATCATTAATTAGCATATATTATCATTTCAAATGATTACTTATTACATTAGCAAAAATATCCGAAATTATCATTTAATTAATAACCCAAATTGTACACAACACAAATGTAACCTAATTGTGATGATCAATTATGCAATACCCCGAACTATGTAATATTCAGAAGTTCGCCGAAATTTGTAGAAATTCGCTGAAATAATTGATAGTTCACCGAAATATCTAATAGTTTGCCAAAATAACTTGTAGTTTGCCGAAATGTATCTTTAATTCAGCAAAATTGTAGAAAATAGCAAAGTTCAAGTTCATAGAATAGTGTTACAACAAGTTGTATAAAAGAAGAGCTTCTCTTTTTGAGAAAATATATCTTACTTTAGATTTATCACTTAGAACCATTTCTACACACAAAAGAAATAAATATCAAATAATTCGAAAAACCAAATTCTTTAAATTATTACACTTGGAGAATCCCCAAAACCCAACTAACATTTTGAAATTGATTAGCTACCAATTTCAATAAACTGTTAGTGACTCCAGGCCTGGATAGAAAACGTTTCTCTTGACAAAAATTCTATTTCTTTTACATTTCTTTTATTTTCTTTTATTTTCTTAATCATAATCATTAGGGTAACCTACAGACGAGATTCCTGTAGAAGAGTTGACTTTCACAGCAAAGTAACTACACATTTTTAGTAAGCTTCCAGACGAGCAATTCCTGGGAAAGAGTTGACGTTTACTACAACGTAACTACATAAAGTAACTGGCAAGGAATTGGCCATTCCACTTATAAGCCCAGCAGTTCAAATTATAGGAGATAATTTGAAAATAAATTCAGTTATTGGACATTCAACTACATCCAGAAAACGTGAATTTACAACAGACAGACATTAACAACATTTAAGAAAAGAGACCAAAAACCTCCAATAACATTTGGTGCTCTCCCACGGAAATAACACAGCAACAAATTCAAAGTGGCGACTGCCTTAGACATCACAACTTTAGAGTACTATCAATCGATTTACACACACTGCAAACAACGATTTGAAATACACAACGGAATTATAGCTTTCAAGAAAACACTTTTTCAATACATCGAAAATCGAATCAATGACTACCTCTTTGGGAACTATAACATTACAACAGTTAAAAAAGATCTTCTTAAGAACATACTACACTATTCCAACACTGAATCAGAAAACATTAGTGCTGAAGCTTGCACTACTTATTTTGAGGAACTCGATTATAATATCATTCAATTCTGTGAAGAAAAATATCTTGTAAATGCACAATTTGCCTTTGAACTCGAATTTGAACCTGAAACCAGTAGCAACAAAAGACAAAAAGATAACTGACCTGTTCATACAACACCCAATACTCCCAAAATATCATTCAAACATTTACAAACACCTGAACAAGGAACCAGCTCAAAACTTTCACTTACTATCACACCTTTTCCAGCTTCATTTGCACAAGCCCAAACACCTAATTCACCCTTGAATCGATTTGCAAGACCAGAAGATTTTACATCACTCAGAAGTCCCACCAGACAACAAGAACTCCTTCAAACTAGTTTCAATCTCCTTGATTTTCTAGCTAAAAACCAAAGTGAACACTCTGAGACAGCAGCAAACGAAGAAAACAACTCTGAAATAACTAAAGAAGAATCAATAAACAGTGACAACAAAGAAAACGAAATGACAACATACATTGCAAAAATCCCTAAATTCAATGGAGAAGATATTGAGACCAGTTCCCAAGAATGGCTCGACCAAGTTACCAAAGCAGAAGATGCAAATGGATGGAATGCTGCCAGAATGTTGAGAACAATTCCTTACTTTCTTAAAAAAACAGCAGAAGAATGGTTTGAAAACCTTGCCGCCCCATTCAATGATTGGAACGCTTTTAAAACAGCCTTCCTTGAACAGTTCACTGACAATAATACCTCCATCACTCTTCACAATTGTTTTCGAAATATCAAACAAGAACCCTCTGAATCCATTATGACTTATATTGGAAAATTCAACAAACTTCTCAGACGGATTTGCCAACTTGAGACAAATGATTATTATTCCGATGCTCAAATCTTGGATCAATTTATTGCTGGTCTAAAAGATAAACTAATTAAAAAAATTTGCCCACACACACCAGAAGATTTAAACTCTGCCATACAGCATGCGAAAAGATACGAAATGGCCATGGAAGAGACCAATTGTACAAAACTTGTAAATTTGGCAATTGAAGAAACCAGCTCAGCAACTGAGGAAAAAATTGACCAACTCACAAAGAAGATCAAAAACTATTTTACCAACCAACAACAACAACAACCCCAAAGATATCAACCACCCCAAAGACAAAATCAAAATAACTTTGCACCACTTTCCAATAACCAGCCCCAAAATTGCCATTATTGTGGAATCTCTGGCCACTGAAAAAGAGATTGTAGAAAGCTACAGTAAGACCAACAAAACAGGAGTAATCAACGTTACTCTTCACCACAGCAATCTTATTATCAACCATCACCACCAGCTTACTATCCACCAAGACCCCAATACCAAAATAACTATTATCAGCCTGCCCCACAATCAATCCAACAGCAATACCAACAACCACCCACACAACATTATCAAGTACCTACTCGAAGACTGATTACACAAAATCAATTCACACCACAAAACCAATACCAAGTAAACAACAATAGAATCAGTTTAAACAACCAATTGGTTCCCCGAAATTCCACTCAACCAAGACCCAACCACTACCACACTCAACCCAGTTATTTAACAATGCCAGAAGAACAGAATTTTCACTATACTGCACTCTCGGAAGATAGAGCTGCAGCACAACAACAACAAAACCCTTCTCATAAACACACCACTATTCCACCAGCCCAAATTGCTGAAAATGCCAATCTCTCTGATATCTTTCCTTTTGAATTTGAAGCAAATAAATTACCATTCTTGCTTAGCAATACAGTGGCTAATGAGCAAAAAGCCATCACTGCAATATACACAGAAGCTGAAGTAGAAGGAAAGCCAATTCGCTTGATCCTAGACAGTGGATCCGCTGGAAGCATTATCATCTACCAGTTAATGCAACAGTTGAAAAGAAATGTCGACCGACCAGCTCAAACAGTAATCGTCACTGCTAATGGCATAAAAAAGACACCAGTAGAAGAAATTGACAATTTTCCGTTCACTCTTGATGGAATCACCATTCTAGTCAAAGTTCTTGTAATGGATGCACCCCAGTACCAAGCTCTTGTCAGAAATAATTGGCTTCAAAAAGCCAATGCTAATCTGAATTGGGAAACACAAAAGTTAACAATCTCCTACCAAGGACAACACGTCTGGGTACCTGCCATTTGTGGTACATTCAACAAATGCTTTGAAAAAGCCCCGGCTTTTGAATTTGAACCAGAAGAAGAAAAACCAATAATTGAAACATTCATGGCTCTTGGATCAACGTCCAACTGGGCTGATGAAACAAAACAAGAACATTTTACTCCACACACTAAATCCGAAACCTCTGGATGGAATATACCTTACTCAAAACCTAAACTAAAGAAACGACGCCCCTATATTCCCCTTAAATATAGAGACTGCCACAAAAAACTATCGTCAATGAGAGCCTGCATTTCACCTGAAGAAGAATATGAGAATCATACTTGTTATTACTGTAAGGCTTGCCACAGAGAGCGATAGGGCCATCTAATAAAAAGGAGTGGAAAATGGGACAACACTCTTTGTTTGACTTGTGGAGATATGCTACCAGAAGAATGCAATTGGATTGATGTAGCAATGAGAGAAGGTGTTTGCAATCAGACCTGCCAATATGCTTTATCAATTTCAAAAAAAGTAAAAAGAGGAACACCCTTTAATGCAGCATACAACAGTGCTCTCAACAAACTTTATTACTACCCTTATGATGCTGAGATGATTTTTGACTTAGCAATGACATTAATTAATGGAGCTACCAAAGAAGATGTTCGTCAAATGAAGGAAGCGGAATACATTGAATACACTATAGAATTAGCTGGATTCGATTATGAAAATGAAGTAGAAGTCTACCACCAAATTGCAAGTCACACCTATCCAACCCAAGAAGCTCAAATTCAACGATTAGAGCAAATGAACATTAGGCTATGTGAAAAATGCATTATGTCTTGCGATGAACAATAGTGTCTTGAATGCTATGCTCTTAGTATCCCCTTGCCCAGCGAAAATGATGAGAATGAAATTGAATTTGGAGAACCTGAAGAAACGGAAGAAATTGAAACAACACCCATCTACCTTATCAAAAATCAGCCTGCCTTACAACTTAAATACTTCAACAACAATGAACAAGGAATAAAACCCGAAAAAGCACACAAAATTGATGCTGGATATGACCTAAGATATCCAGGCAAGGATACTCTTGTTCTCAAACCCAAATCTCTCACAAAAATCAACCTCAAAATTGCACTTGAAATCCTGCTAGGAGCAATGGTTTAAATCGCCTCCCAGTCCTCTCTGGCAAGCAAAGAAATCAATGTCAGAGGAGGAATAATCGATGCTGGATATACTGAAAACATAACAGTGATGCTTTAAAATGAAACTGACAAACCATTCAAGATTGAACATGCTGAAAAAATTGCCCAAGCTATTTATCTACCCCTAATCAACATTTTGGGTTTACAACTAGTTAATCAAAGAGAGCAATTAAGAAAGAGCAATAGAGGAACCCAAGGTTTTGGTTCAACTGGATGATTCACAGTTCCAGTTAATATAGCTCTTAATACACAGAACAAATCCCACCAGATTCTCAGACTTTCACAACCGATTACCATCTCACTCTTTGGAGAACATCTGGAAATCTACACCTGCCCAAAGCCAACAACCACACAACAAATTTTTGAGTCTAATGAGCAAGTCTGCTTGGAACATAATATTTCGATCCCAAACATTTATATTCCAGAAGAAACAAAGAAAGTCCGAGTTACTTTTTACAACCCCAATAATTACCCCATAATTTTATTAAATAATTTAGAAATTGGAGTTATTCACAGTAATATATTTCAACAAGAATTACCCCAAACAGTTCCCGATTTCTCTGAAATTATTGGACATTCAATACCAAAAATCAACCCAAACCCCAGCTCCGAAAACTACCATGTTGTCATGGAAAAACTATCTCAAATTAACATGGGACAACTTGAACCACAACAACAGACTCAGCTCAAAGAGCTAATTACAGAATTTGCTGATATCTTTGCCGAAAACAACAATGACTTAGGAAGAATTGATTTGGTTCAACACCAAATCTATACAAGAAATGCCAAACCCAGGCGACAACAAGCCTACTGAGTTGCTCCAGAAAGTCACCAATTTATCCGAGAAGAAGTACAACGGATGCTTAACAATAGGCTTATTCAACCATCAATAAGCCCATGGGCCTCACCCGTGGTCCTAGTTAAAAAGAAAAATGGAAAGATACGATTTTGTGTTGATTACTGACAACTCAACAGTGTCACCATTGGGGATGCCTACTCTCTTCCCTGAATTGATGACATGTTGGATGCCCTTGGAAAGTCCAAATACTTTTTGACATTAGATTTAGAGAGTGAATACTGGCAAGTTTCTATGGACCCCAAAGACCACCCCAAAACAGCATTTACCACTCAAGGAGGAAATTACGAGTTTAATGTAATGCCTTTTAGATTATGCAATGCACCAGCAACATTCCAAAGACTCATGGATGTTGTTTACAAAGGCCTCCTTTGGAAATCAGTAGTAGTTTATTTTGATGACACTCATGTTTATTTACCATCTTTCGAGCTACATTTAATTCACTTACAAGAAGTTTTTCAATGATTATGGAAAGCAGAATTGAAACTGAACATTGAAAAATGCTACTTTGGAAAAACAAGTTTAGCTTTTCTTGGTCACATTGTGAGCAAAGATGGAATTAAACCAGACCCTGGAAAAATCAGTACTGTCAAGAACTTCAAGACTCCATGAAATACCACAGAATTAAGAAGATTTATTGGATTAGCATCCTATTACCGAAAATTCATCAAAGGATTCTCAGAAATTGCAAAACCCCTCAACCAGCTCACTACTAAAAATGTCGAATACAAATAAACAGAAGAACACCAAAATGCCTTTGAGATACTTAAAGAAAAACTCATAACAGCTCCAATCCTCACCTATCCAGATTTCAACAACCAATTCTGATTAGCAACTGACGCCTCTTATACTGCCTTTGGTGCCATCCTATCACAGTTAGATGACAATGGAAATGAGCAAGTAATTGCTTATGCTAGTAGAACATTAAAGCCAGCTGAAAAGAACTACCCCACAACAGAATTAGAAACCGCAGCAGTAATCTGTTCCCTACATCACTTTAATCTTTACCTCAGACCCAAAGAATTTGATATTATCACTGATAATATTGGACTTAAATGACTTCAGAACAAAAACACCCAGCTGAATGCAAAACAAACCCGATGGACAGGATTTTTAGTTAATTACCAATACATTGTACACCACAAACCAGGAAAACTTCATACCAATGTTGATTGTCTCTCAAGAATGAGGCAAGATTAGAAAACAAAACCAATACCCATTTGAATTAACAGCATCAAAACAACAAACAATGAACCCTGAAAACTACAACAATCTCAAACAATATCTGGAGACATTAACAATCCCAACAGATTGGTCCCCAGACAAAAAACATCAGTTACAACAACAAGCCAAACAATATTTTCTACACAACAACATTATCTATTATCGAAATTTCAAAAACCCAACCAAACCACTCAGATTAATACAAGAACAGAAAAAGGAGACCATTTTATACAACATGCACTCAGATCCTTCATCAGCATACTTCGGAAAAGATAGCACCACCCAAAGAACACTAGAATATTACTTTTGGCCTCGAATGAGAAAAGACATTCACAAATATGTCAAATCTTGTGATAGTTGTCAAAGAAGAGGAGAAACTTGCCCTACAGAACCTTTAAATCCAATCAAAATTGGACAGCCTTTTGACAGAGTTGGTATCAATTTAGTCGGACCACTATCTATCACCACTTAAGGAAACCGTTATATTGCAGTAGCTGTAGACTATTTTACTAAATGGCCTAAAGCCAGAGCCATTCAATGAGCAGATGCGAAATCAGTAGCAAAATTCATCTACAAAGACATCATTTGTAGACACGGATGTCCAATTGAACTTTTATCTGATCAAGGAACACACTTTGTGAACAACCTGATACAAGAAATTTGCGAACAATTTAATGTCAAAAGACCTCTGTCTTTGCCCTACCATCTACAAACAAATGGACTTGTGGAATGTTTTAACAGAACATTGTGTGAGTCATTAGCCAAAGTCTCAACCAATTTTGAGCAAGAATGGGATCTCTTTATTCCATCAGTGTTACTAGCATATAGGACATTAAAACAAGATACCACGAAACACACACTATTTGATTTAACTTATGGAAGGACGGCAACATTACCAATTAGTTTCACAGTGGAAACATACCCAGCATAACCGATCGATGAAAACAATTTCTAAGAAACGCTTCAGCAAAGAGTCTACACTCTGCTTAGCACATTGGAAAGAAAATGACAAATAGCAGCCACTCATATTGAACACTCCCAAGCTCAACAAAAAGAACGGCATGATAACAAATTGTTTTCAGCCACCAATGAATTTAAAATTGGAAACAAAGTTCTCTTACACAGAACTAAAGCTGAAAAACAATGGAATAAAAAATTTGAAAATAAATGGGATGGACCATTTTTTATCCATGAAGTCCTAGACAACGGATCATACAAGCTAAGACTTGATAACAAAATCCTAGCAAAAGTTGCACATGGAGATTGTTTGAAACACTATCATTTCAGAAACAATCCTGAACCATTAATTCCACAAATTGGTACACATTCCCCTTTGGTCAGTCCCGAAGACATTTCCCGAAACTTAGAACCAATAGTTGTCATTGAACAACCTTCCAACCTGAACACTTAATTTAATTTTACTAGTTATTTTCTTATAATTTAGAAACAATCTCACAAAAACAAAACAAAAATAACATAAAAACCCATACACCAAAAATAATTTTCTTTTATTTCAAATCGCTTATAATGACTATTCTCAAAACATTCAACAATTATCCCAAAAACTAATGTTAGCTTTAAAAACAATAC
>JAAOMT010000187.1:159274-194086 GCA_016748015.1 Geosiphon pyriformis
CAAAATCCTAGCAAAAGTTGCACATGGAGATTGTTTGAAACACTATCATTTCAGAAACAATCCTGAACCATTAATTCCACAAATTGGTACACATTCCCCTTTGGTCAGTCCCGAAGACATTTCCCGAAACTTAGAACCAATAGTTGTCATTGAACAACCTTCCAACCTGAACACTTAATTTAATTTTACTAGTTATTTTCTTATAATTTAGAAACAATCTCACAAAAACAAAACAAAAATAACATAAAAACCCATACACCAAAAATAATTTTCTTTTATTTCAAATCGCTTATAATGACTATTCCTCAAAACATTCAACAATTATCCCAAAAACTAATGTTAGCTTTAAAAACAATACCTGAATTATCCATTACTGTTACTAAAAACCACATTAATTATACCCAAACAGAAGTAGTTACAAATTTAGCCCCAAATTCATGAAAATATCACCCATATAAGAAAAACACAAGAAGTTATACTGGAATTCACCTGCCAGAACTTTTAAAGCTTGCTTTAAGAGAAAACCTAATGCTCACTCCAATTAGTATTCCACCAAATGCTACAAGTCAACAAAGACTTTAATTGTGTCTCAATGAGGAAAACACTGAATATCCTCCAATCTATAGATATTTCCACATTAGAAAAACACTCTACGAACGGAAACTGGAACTTACAACAGCAAACCTCACAAAAGAAACTATTCAAAAACAACTCCACAATGAATTCAAGACAACAGCTGGACCAACAAACAGTCGCTACAAGCTCAGAGCTGCTCTTAGACTTTATGACCTATTCCACACCTGTGAAAACATACTGCAAAACCCAATTTTTCAACCTTTGAAAATTCAATATATTGGAAAGCTTACAGAACTGAAATTTCAACAATTTTCAGACCAAATTTCTTCAATAATTTTGGATTATTATCTGGAAATAACAGACAGTATTTGGACTTTGATGAAGCTCAGTCTTAAAGAGGAGGTTATGTTATCAGACGAAATTAGAGATATTATTTAGCATAAAATTATCTTATAATTCCTATCATTAATTAGCATATATTATCATTTCAAATGATTACTTATTACATTAGCAAAAATGTCCGAAATTATCATTTAATTATTAATCCAAATTGTATACAACACAAATGTAACCTAATTGCGATGATCAATCATGCAATACCCCAAACTATGTAACATTCAGAAGTTTGCCAAAATTTGTAGAAATTCGCTGAAATAACTTATAGTTCACCGAAATTTATCTTTAGTTCAGCAAAATTGTAGGAAATAGCAAAGTTCAAGTTTATAGAATAGTGTTACAACAAGTTGTATAAAAAAAGAGCTTCTCTTTTCAAGAAAATGTATCTTATTCTAGATTTATCACTTAGAACTATTTCTATACACAAAAGAAATAAAAATCAAATAATTTGAAAAACCAAATTCTTTAATTAGTACACTTGGAAAATTCCCAAAACCCAACTAACGTTTTGAAATTGATTAGCTACCAATTTCAATAAACTGTTGGTAACTCTAGGCCTGGATAGAAAACGTTTCTCTTGACAAAAATTCTATTTCTTTTATATTTCTTTTATTTTCTTTTATTTTCCTATCATAATTATTAGAGTAATCTATAGACGAGATTTCTGTAGAAGAGTTGACTTTCACAGCAAAATAACTACACATTTTTAGTGAGCTTCCAGATGAGCAATTTCTGGGAAAGAGTTGACGTTTACTACAACGTAACTACATAAAGTTACTGGCAAGGAATTGGCCATTCCACTTATAAGCCCAGCAGTTCAAATTATAGGAGATAATTTAAAGATAAATTCAGTTATTGGAGGTTCAACTACATCCAGAAAACGCAAATTTACAACAGACAGGCATCAACAACATTTAAGAAAAGAGACCAAAAACCTCCAGTAACACTGTATATTAGTTAAGCTAAATAATATTATATTAAATTCAAAATTTTTTTTATGTATAATAAATAATATTTTTTATTATTTGAATTTATAATTATTTATTAATATTTATTATTTAAGTTTAATATAAAAAACTATTTTTTTTTGCCAAATAAGTTAAATAACTCTTAAATTCATAAAATTAAATAATAAATATTATAAATAATATTATATAAAAAAAAAACTCTTTCTTTCATTGATCCCCTGGTCACAATGAGAACTTTGAGTTGTCACTGAAATAGCCTTCTTTTTCCCTTTCTCTTTCACCTTTCTCCAGTTATTTCTTCAGACATTCCCTCTTTTGTTGCTATGGAACCAGTGGGCTTTGCTGCTGGTGGTTCTGGGTCCATTTCGGCTGGGTTGAGGACCCAGTCTGGTGTCAAAAATAAGCGCTTGGTTGGTCCTCATTCTCATGGTGCATCCTATAAGAAGCTGAAGAAATCTGTGGTGGTTGACGGGTTGGTGGAGTCGTCTGCTGGTGTTTTGAATGTTATGGATGAAAGTGGTGATGGATTTAACATTGGGCGATCGTGGGCTAGCAAAGTCAACAGCAAAGTGGACAGCGTGAATAGTGTCTCGGACTTGGATAATGTGGAAAACGTTGTTACTAAGGAAACTTGCTATGCAGAATCAGATGTTTCGGGTTTGAACGACAACATGAATGATGCCATACCAAGGAAGACGCATACTCGCACCTATGTTCTGAACAGTAAGCCACCACCTCTTTTTTTCAATGTTCCAAGTGATGGTGAGGATACTTTGTCTCTCCTGAGTCCCAAATTTTATGGATCCAATTGCCTTCCTCTAATCGGGTCATGTGCACCAGAGAAACGGAATTTTAATTTGTCAAAATTGTTTGCATTAGATATTGAGCTATCTGCCATTCCTGGCAAAACTAATAATGATAAAATGATCAGTTTGAAAAAAAATTTTTATCACATTGATGGGTTTGGGAGAGCCTCAACTCCCTCAAAATTCCCAGGAATCATCAGATCCTCATTTACATCTGAAATTAGTTTAAATAAGGCTAAGGAATTGGCAATCAGTGAGAAAATTTTAGTCAATGATAATCTGAGAAAATCAAGTGTCCGTTCAGATTGGGAAGTAATAGTCAAGGAGATCTCAGTGGATCTTTCCAGATTGGCGGTGGAGTCAGTTTTTTCCAAATTTGGCAAGGTTGTTTCAATCAAAATGCAGCTAATTGGTCTCTGGCAAAAGGCTCTGGTCGAATTTGAGTCATCTGAAGTAGCTAGTCTGGTTGCTTCCAAATAGTCAGTTCTCATGGGAAAGGATTTGGTGTGTGTGGCTTTGGCAATCAATGATAAACAAACGTGGATATCGAGAAATCAGCATCAGGCTTTGCTTTATACTCTTCCAGTTGGCACCAATGTCCATAATCTCTCCTGTTTGTTGGAGTCATATGGTGGAAAGACTTGTTACATTGGCTGTAATCCTAATTCATATGTTTGTGATAGATGTGCTGTAATTTGTTTTGGTGATGAGGCATCTAAGTTGGCTGCTATTGATACTGTTCCAGTTTTCAAAGGTGTAAGTTTGCATTGGGCTGGTCTTTTTTTGGCCAGTTGCACTCATTGTAAACAATTTGGTCATGTTATGGTCAACTGCTCCTTGGGTGAGTATTCTGGTGTTTGAGGGAAGAGGGTGGTTTCTGAGCAAGATTGGATTCGTCTAGCTGGGATATATAAGAAAAAGTCAGCTTCTATTGCTCATCCGGTCTCATTTGGTGGTAAAACATAGGCCCAAGTTGCTGGTGGCTCTCCTTTTCATGTGACTTTTTCTGATTTGATTGGTGCTGGTTTGCATTTTGGTTTGGTTTATTCTTCAATGGTGACTGACTCTCCTACCATTTCTCATTTGAATGACTGGCTGGCAATTTTGGAGCGCTCTTTGGAGCTTTTGACTGACCACGTTTCTGGCATTTTGGTTCGACTGGAATCCATTGATTTGGTTCCTGTAATGACCCCTTCTCTGAGCCTTCTTTCTGTTGTTTCTGAAACTTTGACTTCTAATGTGAATTCTGATATGATTATGAATACTGCTTTGGTCTCATCTGGTACTCCTCTATCTGTTATTTATAATGCTGTTGTTGAGTTCAGCTCTAGTAGTTCCAAAGTCCTCACTGCCAAAGTGGGTGGTTTGGAAACAAAATTGATTGCTTTGGAGGCCTTGGTTAGTTCAGTTTTGGATAAGTTAAATATTCTGTGCTCTGGTTCAGATTTGTCAGTTCCCCTGTCTTCTCAATGACTTACTTAATTTGGAAAATTGCCACATGTAATGTCAAAGGTATGAACAATTCTGCAAAACAGGAAGATATCATTCATTGGCACAAGAATATAAACAATTTGATTTTTATTGTTACCGAGACCAAGCTAAAGGGTAAGGTCTGTCCATGGATTGCAACTAGGTTTGATGATGTTCGAGTCTTTACCTTAGATCAAGATTCTGGTAATCTGGGTTCGGGTGTTGCTATTGTTGTAAACAATTCTCTGGCTCGCCATGTGTATAAGGTTTCTGAGGTGCCTGGTCGGCTTCTCTCGATTAAGTTGCTTTTTAAGAACAAACTTTTGGTATCAATTTTGGGGCTTTATGCTGGTGCTTCTCTGGCAGCCCATTTTTCTCAAGCTAGTGAAGTCAATTTTCTGATAGCTAGGGCTGTGAATGAGTTTTCTTTTGTTGTTTTGGGTGGTGATTTTAACGAAGATGGCTTTCACAAGTGTGCTAGTTTTAAGAAGTGTTTGGATTTGGGAATGGTTAATTCTCTGGCAGGGAATTCATTGGCAAAAAATCCTACCTGGAAAAATTCAAGGGGTGTTGTAAGAATTATTGATTATGTGTTCATTTCATCAAATTTGGTCAATGTGATAGTGAGCCGAGACATTTTGGATGTTAGTGAGTATTTTGATACTGATCATCAAGCGGTTTGTGTGTCTGTGGGTTTGGGTGGGCTTTTGAATATGCATTTGAACTCTTTTTGTAGGAGGCAAATAGAGATCGATGAAAGTTTAACATTAGGGGTGCTGATGAAAGTAAATGGGACAATTTCAGGTGTGTCACTTCGGCCAATGCAGTAATGTTCTCAGATAAGTTTGCCACCTCTGTAAGATTCTCAAATTTGGATGTAATGTGGGATGTCATTCGCAAGGTCATGGTGCTTTCAGCTGATGGTACTTTCAAAAAAAAATGGTTCAAGAACTTTAATAAAGTTTTCTCCAAGGAATCCTCAAAGTTTCACAAATTGGAGCTTTTGGTTTCTAAGATCATCAAGGCATCGTGTAAGAGAGATATTGTTGGTTTTGCTTCTTTCATGGATTGTTGAGCTTCTTTGGACAGTGTTAAGGCTTTAATCGTTCGGAATCTGATGGATTCTGGTATGGACTCTGGTCATGTTCTTTCTGCTCTCTTGAGCGCTCGGAAATCATATCATGCATCTAAGCTTGTTGAGTCTCAGAATGCCAAGGAGGCTAACATTAGATCAGCCATAGATAAGAGAATAGAAAGCTTTGAGGTCAATAAAGATCATATGATAAGGAGTGTGCTGGAGTGTCCATTTCGTAAGGTGGTGCTTGACCACTTGGTTGTTGATAGTAAGCTGGTTTTGGAGCCTGATCAGATTATGAGCAAGGTGGACATGATCATGGAGGATTGGACTAGGAAGCATCAGGTGGTTAATGATATGTCAAGCAAATAGTGTTGCCAATATTAGCCTTTGGAGTATGTTTTTGATGAGGCTTTTTCAGAGGTGATGTGTTCGATTGGTTTTGACAAGTTGTTTGGGGTGGTTTCCATCCTTCCTGATGGCAAAGCTGTTGGTCTGTCGGATATCTCAAATGAGCTTTGGAAACATTGTGATAGGTCTGTCTTGGAGATGTTATTGGTGCTTTTGAACGCTTACTTGGCTGGTGAATCAGTGCCTGGTCTATGGAGAGAGGCCTGGATTTCAATGATTCCCAAGTCTTATGAATGGGAGGATGTTCTGACAAATACACATCCTATTGTTTTGATCGAGACAGCTCGCAAGATTCTTTCCAAGGTTTTTTCTGATAGGATTTCTGCTGCATGCAGTACTTTCAATGTTTTTTATGAGGACAATTTTTTGGTTTTGAAGGGTATGACTACTCAGTCTCCCATTTTTGTGATTGGTTCAGTAATTGAGGATGCTCTGGAAAAGAACCATAAGCTCTGGCTGGTGTTGCAGGATATGAAAAAGACTTATGATTCAGTTGGCTAAGAGCATCTTGAAAAAAGCCTGGTCAGGATTAAGATGTGCAGCAAGTTTATTCGGTTTTTTGGTAGTATACACAGGAGTCGCACCAATCGAGTAATAATGAATTTCAGTTTGACTGGTGGTTATTGTGTGTATGATGGCTTAGATCAAGGAGAAGTTTTTTTCCCCCTTCTGTAGTGCATTTTCTATGATTTTTTGTTGTGTGAAGTCAAATGTCAGGAGAGTGTGTGTGAGTATAGGCTGAATTCGTACTTTATCTCTAAAAATGGATGTGCTGAGACTCGGGCTGGACTTTTTTCATTTTTTGCCACTGGTGCTTTTGTCGATGTTACAATTTGGGTTGGTAACAGTCAAGCTGCCACTCAGCACATTCTCGATGTCACCAGTGAATTTTTTTGGGTCAATGATATCTCTGTTAACAATAACAAAACAGTGGCCATTCCTATCAATAGCAGAGTCAGCAGTCTCTTCCTTTTTATTAGTGGCTTACCCATTTCTGTTGCCAAGAAGGGGGAACCTCATTGGTATCTGGGTATTTTTTTTTCAACTGAGGGTCTTTCGAAGCCGAGCTTGGCTAAGGCACATTCAGACATTCGCTTTTTCATTAATTTGGTTCTGAGAAAAGCTATTTCAGATAAACAATTCCTATACTTGATGTTGGCGGTTCTCCAGCCCATAATCAGTTATTGAACACAATTTAGTTTTATACTGGTTGGTGTTTGTGCCAAGTGGGATGTTCTGGTCCGCAAGAGCTTGAAGCTTAAGTCTGGCCTTCCACTTGATTTTTCCAGTGATACACTGCACCACCCTTCATTTTATGGTTTGAAATCTTTCTCGCAGGTACAGTCTAAGTGTAAAGTGGCCTCTCTTGTCAGTTTTGTGAACTCTGATGGGATCTTGGGTCGCTTATTTTCTCACAGGTCTTACGACTTGCAAGTTCAGTGTTGGCATCCTGTTCATCCGTTAAATTTCCCTGTTTGAGTTAATATCAGTGCTTCCAACAACTTTTTGGCAGGCTTGATCCATATTCTTCTTAACTGCAATTTGTCTCTGGGTGAATCTTTTGTTAGTTTTTTTTGGTCTAGCAGTAGTGCACCTATGTCTACTGTTTTGGGCGAATTTAGGTTTTCCAAGTTTCTTCCTTCTTTCCGTCAGTTTGGCATTGTTTTTGTTAATCAACTTCATGATTGTTATAGTACCATCTTTGACTGGTATACCTTTAAGTAGTGGAAGAGGCTGGACCCCCATGGCCCCGTTCTGGAATAGTTCAGGCTTGCTACTGCGTTTTTCAATGATGCTTCTCTTCTTTCTGATGATCAGTTTGTCTCAGATGGTGTTGTTTATTAAGATATTCTTGGTTCTGCTGATTATGCTTCTGTTTGTGGTCGTCTTTCTCAGGTCATTTCTGGTAGCTTGTCTGTTTACATGGACAGATCTTTGAAAAGTTTGGGTACTGCTGGCTGTAGAACTGGTGCTGCTGCTTTTTTTGAGGACATTGGTTTGGGTTTGGGAGTTGGTGTATTGGGCTTGATGTCATCCACCCTTGCAGAATTGCAGGCTATTGCATTGGCCTTGGAGTGTGTCTCTTCATCCTGTTCTGTTTGCATGTTTTCTGATAGTCAGTCTGCTTTGAATGCTTGTGAGTCAGAAATGGATCTTGTGTGTTCTGACTTTTGTAATCAGTATTGGGTTGAGCATCGGCATATTACTAATGTTATTTGTAGTAAAAATTTGAGAGTTAGTTGGCACAAGATCAAAGGTCACTCTGGCATTTCTGGTAATGAGTGTGCTGATGAAATTGCTGGTGTTGTCTCTTTTTCCAGTTGGCATCTGCATCCTTGCTTGGATGAACATTTTCTGGTGGCTGATGGTGGTGTGGTTTCAGGCAATTCAAGACATTTTGTTCGTAATATTTGCCAATTGATTTGTCGCACATGCTGGAAAGTTGGTTCTGGTGCTAGGTTTTTGAAGGATGATATACTTTTTGATGTTGACTGGTTCCGCTCTTCTATGGTCTGGCATCCTGACTTGCATATGGCCACTGGCTCCACTAGCAGGCCCTTGGCTAATGCTCGTACCTATTTCATAAAGGCTCTGCATCACTGGTTACCTGTTGCTGTGAGGAAGCATCTTTATAATAAATGTTACCCTAGTGTGCTGTGTTTATATTGTGGTGATGTGAAGTCTTTGGATTATGTGTTCTTTTGTAAGGTCAATGATTCTGCTCATAGTCAGATATTGGATTCTCACATGGCTTCTTGGAAGGCTCTTACTGATTTGTCACTCTCCTCGTCGGCTGTAATGCAGCTTTTGTCATCTTGTGCTTCTGATTTCTCTGTGTTTGTGGCTCTATGCAAGAGTTTTGTGTTTAATGATTGGTTTTGCGAGGCTGTTTCTGTGTTCCGTGATCCCAAAATTACAGGACTGGAGGTGGTTAAGTTTGTGCACTCTCTTGGTCTTGCCTTTAGGGATGATGTTTGGATGGTTCGTGCTAAGCATCGTGCTTACATAGAGAAAGCCAAGTTAATTCTGTTGGATGGTTCAACACCTGTTTCAGTCTCTGGTCTGGTTTTGGGGTTTTCTGCTGGTGTTGTCAAGCTGTTTGGCATCACTGAGGCTGTGGGCATTCATTTTGGTTTTCATAAACCATGTTTATTTTTTTCTGGTGTAGGCAGTTTAGTTTCAGTTCGTATATCTGAGTAGTGTTGTTCTGATTGGCCCGAGTGGCTGGTCACATGTAGACAATGCATGATTCACGCCTAGTATAGATCATTTCCTTGATGTGTAGCTCTAGGTAGTGTTTGGACCTCACTCGTAAAATGAAATAAAAAAAAAATATTATTATTAAGCATGTAATTGTTTACATAAAATCAAATTTTTTTATTTTTTTCTGAAATAATATTATCAGTTTTTATTTTGTGTTAAATAATATTAGTTTTTCAAATTTATTTTTATTTATAAATATATTAATCTATTAATTAAATAATACTTAAAATTGTATTTTTTTTTTCTAATTATTCTAATTAAAATAGATAATATTTTTTTTGGCCTAAATTTGTAATGTAAAATTCATATATTTACACAATAAAATAAAATTTAAAATATTTGTTAATAAGTAATTTTTAATTTTAGACTTAAATATTTAATAATATTATTAATTCAAATTTTTATATAGTTTTTTATTTTATTATAAATTAAAATTCTAATATTTTTGTGGTTTTTAGTTAATATATTTATTTTAATAATAATAATATTAACAGAAATTTGAGATATTATTTAACATAAAATTATCTTTATAATTTTTATTATTAATTAGTATATATTATTATTTCAAATTATTACTTAAAAAACAAATATATATCATATTATTATAAAAAGAAAAAAAAAAATTCAAAATTTTATGTCTTATATAATTTTATATAACATGTAATTTTGAATTTTTATTAACCAATTAAAATATAAAAATGTTAAAATCTTATAACTTTAAATAATACATGATTTATTAACTAATTAAAATATAGAAATATAGTTTAATTTATGATACTTTTAGTATACTGAATTTTTTATGTTTATTATATAACTATATTCAAATATATTACAAAATCTTTAATGTTAATTTATAGAAGTTTTATAAATATAAAACTTGTTATATTGTGATATAATTAAGAAAACTTGTATATTAGAAAAATTTAATAATAAATAAAATTAAAAATACAATATTAAAAATATAATAGATTAGGAAATAAAAAACATGAATAAAAAATATATTAGATTAAAAAATAAAAAACATACTAGATCAGAAGATAAAAAACATATTAAATTAAACACAAATTTTTGGTTATTTTTATATAAATAAAATAATATAATAAGTTGAAATGTTTAAATTAATATATTTTTATAATAATTTTAATTATAAGTTTGATTATATTTATTATATAAATTTGATTATATTATATTATATATTTATAGTATATATATTTATAATTATGTATTATAAATATTATATTATTATAATATAAAATAATATTATTATAGAATATTTTATTATATATTTTATTAAAAAACAAGAAAAAATGGTTTTATAATAATTAATAATAATATAATATATGTTTATCTTCTTATTATATTATCAAATTATTTGAATTATTATTTAATTAATAATTTAATATATAATGATTAGATTATATAATATATTAAATTACATAATATTTAAATTTTATTAAAATGTTTAATAATTTAATAAAATATTTAATAATCTACTAAAATAATTTATAGTTTGCAAAAATAACTTGTAGTTTGATAAAATATATTTTTAATTTACTAAAAAATCAAAAAAAAAGTTAAATTATAGAATAGTATTATAACAAGTTGTATAAAAAAACTTTTTTTTTTGAAAAAAAAATTTTTCTTAAAATTAATTTTCTATTAGATATTTTAACTTAGAAACATATTCTTACAAATTAAATTAATAAAAACTTACTTTGAAAATCTAACTATCTAATTATTACTATTTTAAAAATTAATTTTTTTATACTAATATTCTGAAATTAATTAATTATTAATTTCAGTAACTATTAGTAACTTTTAGGTTTAAATTTAAAATAACTTTTTTGACACATTTTAACTTATTTTAATTTATTTTTTTTATTTTTTTATATTATTAAATAGTCTGCAGTTAAAATTTTCTGTAGAAAAATTAACTTTTATAGCAAAATAAATAGATCTGTGGCTCCTCTCTTGGCTTAATTGATTATGGCATAGATGAAAATAATGGACCCCTCCCTTTTTCTCTTAAAATCTCTTTGGAAAAAAAATGGGTTGACCCAAAAATTGTCAAATCTCAAGTTGAAGTGTCTGTCAGAAAGTTTTTTGCTCTTGATATCAATCTTAGTGCTGTGAAAAGGAAATCAGCAATGGCAAAGACTCATTTCATCAGAAAAATTTTTTTATCAGTCAATGGTTTTGGAGAGGCCACTACTTTCTCAAAATTTGAAAGGATCATTCAATCAACATTTACTTCAAAAAAAGCATAAAAATAGCTGTTTCATTGGCCAGAGAAAAAGAGATCATCGTAAACAGTGATCTTAAGAAACAAGGATTTGTTCAGATTGGGCTATAGTAATTAAGGAAATTCTTATGAATATGCCAAAGAAAATGATTGTCATCGCACTAGTTGAGTTTGGTAAAATTAAGTTGATCAAAATTCAACTGATTGGAATGTGGCAAAAAGCTGTAATGAAGTTTGCTAAATCAGACCAAGCTAATTTGTTGGTCTCTAAGTAGTTATTCCTGATTGGTAAAGATTCTGTGTATGTAACTAAAGCAGTAGGAGATTGTGAAACTTGGGCTTTAAGGGATTGATTCAAAGCACTTTTGTTTACTTTACTAGTGGGAACAATGGCACATAATTTTAAGACTCTTTTGGAAGGGGCTGGTAAAAAAACCTGCATCATAAATAGATCTCTGAAAACTGGTAATAAAATTCACTGTGCTGTGGTTGGTTTTGAATCTGATAATAATCTGGAATCTGCCTTTTGCACAGAACCTATTTATAATGAAATAAAACTGTTTTGGGCTAGGATAGATTTGATTTATTGTGTAAAGTGTGGGTGTTTTGGATATTCAGCTTTTGAATATGATGCTTTGGAAGTACTTGTGCTGCCATTATCTAAGAAGTTATATAAAAAAATTGCTTCAGAAGAAGCTCACTTTCAGCTTGCTAAGTTGTATAAAAAAAAAGATGTTCCAATCTCTTATCCTGCTGTCTTTGGTGGCAAATCTTGGGCCCAAGTGGTCTCACTAGCTAATTCTTCTGGTGGTACTCACTTCAAGTCTGGTTCTAGTTCTTCTTCTCTTGACATCTCATATTTGAGTAGTACTCTTCCTTTTACTTCAGATAATAACTCTGGCTTGAGTGATTGTTTAGTAGTATTAAAATACTCCTTAGAGCTTTTGTTGAATCAGATTTCTGTTTTGTTGAAAAAATTGAGCTTTGTGAAGTTAATACCTTTGACTGTATCTCTTTTTGCTTCTCTTTCAGTTGCTTCTGTTTTTTTAGCTCCTGTTCTGGATTTGGATATGGTTTTAGACAATGTGTTGGTGTTATTCACTTCTTCTGTTGGTTCAGACTTGGTGGCCAATTTCAGCTCTAGTAGTTTTAAGATTCTAACCACCAAAATGGGTAGATTGGAATCCAAAATGGTGGCTTTGAAGGCTTCTATTAATTCAGTTTTAGGAAGGTTGAATTGTCTGTGTTCTGGTTTGGGTTTGTCAACTCTCTCTTCATTTCAATGATAAGTTTTGTTTGGAAAATTGCTATGTGCAATGCCCGAGGTATGAACAATTCTATGAAACAGGAAGACATTGTTTGTTGGCATAAGAATATGAGCAATTTGATTTCGATCATTACTGAGATTAAGTTGAAGAATAGAGTCTGTCTGTAAATTGCTGACAAGTTTAATGATGTCCGTGTTTTTACTTCTGGTTTGAATTCTGGACACTTGAGTTCCAGTGTTGCTATAATTATAGATTCTTTTTTGGCAAAACATGTGTGCAAAGTTTCTGAAGTGCCTGGTCAAATCCTATCTATTAGACTTCTTTTCAAAAATAAACTCTCTGTGTTGGTCTTAAGACTTTATGCTGATGCTTCATCTAAAGTTCGGTTTTTACAGGCTGGTAAGATCAACTTTCTTATTGCAAAGGCTGTTAATGAATCTTCTTTCATCATCTTTGGTAGTAACTTCAATAAAGATGGTTTGCAAAAATGTGCTAGTTTTAAAAAGTGTATCAGTTTGGGGCTGGTCAATTCTTTGATGGGAAGTTCATCTGTGGATTGTTCTATATAAAGTAATACAAAAAATGCAAGGAAGACAATTGATTATATTTTAGTTTTATCAAATTTAGTCAGTGCAGTTGTAAGTTGCAATGTCTTAGATGTTGGCAATCACTTTGACACTAATTATCATGCTATTTCTGTTTTGGTGGGTCTGAGTGGTTTGCTAGACACTTAGTTGAACTCTCTTTGCAAGCAGACAAATAGAAATTGCTGGAAGTTTGATTTTGATAATGCTAATAATGCAAAGTGAGACAAGTTTAAAGATGCTATAACAGTCAATGCTGCTGTGTTTTTTGATAATTTTACCATCTTCAAGCATTTCTTGAACTTGGACATGATATGAGATACAATTTGCAAAGTTATATCGCTTTTGGCTGATGAGATATTCAGGAGAAAATAGTTTAAGGGCTTTGATGGTGTTTTTATCAAGGAATCTTCTAAGTTTTATAAACTCAAGCTTTTGGTCTCAAAGATTGCTAAGGCCTCTCATAAAGGGGATAGTAATAGGTTTGCTTTCTTTATGAGATGCTGGGATTCTTTGGACAATGTTAAAGCTTCAATTGTACAGAAATTTGTGGACTCTAGTACGAGTTTTAATCATGTTTGCTTAGATCTTTTTAGTGTATGAAAAACATATCATGCCTCCAAGCTTGCTGAGTCTTCGTGAGCTAAAGAATCAAGAATAAGATTGGCTATTGATAGATGAATGGAGAATTTTGCAGTCAACAAAAGCAACACAATTAGAAGTATGCTAGAACATCCTTTTTGAAAAGTGGTTTTGAACCATCTGATGGTTAGAGATAAATTAATTCTGGAACCTAATCTGGTTAAGGCCAAGGTTGACATTGTTATGGAAGACTGAACCAGAAAACACAATATAGTAAAGGATTTTTCTGATAATTGGTCTCGTCAATATCAGCCATTGGAGTACATTTTTGATGATGCTTTTTCAAATGTGATGTGCTTGGTTAGTTTTAATGAGCTACTTGAGGTGGTTTTTAATCTGTCTGATGGCAAAGCTGTTGGTTTTTCTGGGGTGTTAAATAAGCTTTGAAAGCATTGCAATGAATTGGTCTTAGATATGCTTTTAGTGCTTTTAAACTCCTGTTTGTTTTGTGAATCAGTGCCTAATGCTTGGAAAGAAGCTTGGGTCTCAATGATTCCAAAACCATATGAGTAGGAAGGAGTTTTTATAAACACCTAATCTATTGCCTTGATCGAGACCACTTGCAAAATTCTTTCCAAAATTCTCTTAAACAGGATTTCTTTGGCATGTAGCTCTTTTGATGTCTTGCACGGAAACAATTTCTCAGTTCTAAAAGATACGATGATGCAATCTCACATTTTTGTCATTGGTTTGGTTATTGAGAATGCCTTGGAAAAGAACCGTAAACTTTGGCTGGTCTTGTAGGACATGCAAAAGGCTTACAATTCTGTTGGTTGGTTAGAATAAAGATGTGTAACAAGTTTATTAGATTTTTTGGTAACATTTACAATAATTGTGTTAACAGAGTGATGACAGATTTTGGTTTAACAAATGAATATCAAGTGCATAATAGTTTGGATTAGGGTGAAGTGTTTTCACTGTTTCTTTGGTGCATATTTTATGATCTTCTTTTGTGTAAAATCAAGAGACAGGAGAGCATTTGTGGATATAGGCTGAACTTTAATTTTGTTGCCAAGACCAGTTGTTTGAAATCTCAAGCTGGATTAACATCTTTTCTTGCTGCTGGTGCTTTTGTTGATGACACAATTTGGATTGGTAACAGCCAAGCTACAATCCAACACATTCTTAATGTTGCTAGCAAATTTTTTCGGATCAATAACATATTTATTAACAATGACAAAACAGTGGTGATTCCCATTAATTGTAGAGTTACATGTCCCAATTTGTCTATCAACGGTTTGCCTATATCTATTGCCAAAAAAAGAGAGTCTCATCACTATCTGGGAATTTTTTTGTCTACTGAGAGTTTATCAAAGCCTAGTCTGGCTAAGACCAATGCTAATGTTAGATTTTTTGCCAATCTGGTTTTAAGAAAAACCATTTCTGATAAACAGTTCTTGTATCTGGTGTTGGCAATTCTCCAACCTATTGTCAGCTACAGAACACAATTCAGTTTTGTTTCTATTAGTACATGTGATAAGTGAGACTCTTTGATTCACAGAGGCTTAAAGCTAAAGTCTGGTCTACCTTTAGATTTTCCCAATAATGCACTTTATTATCCTTTATTATATGGCTTGAAAACTTTCAAGCAAGTCCAAGCTAAGAGCAAGATTGCTTCTATTGTGTGCTTTGCAAATTCTCTTAGGATTTTGGGTCAGTTGTTTTTGTACAGGTCTCATGACTTGCAGGTTCTGTCTTGGAGTCCACTTCATTTATTGGTGTCCCCAACATATATAAAAGTCAGTGCTTCTAATAATTTTTTGGCAGATGTGGTTTGTATTTTTCTTGGATGTAGTCTGTTTTTGGGTGGTCATGTGAACAATTCTTTCCATTTTCATGGTGAAACTCCCATGTCTTCTGTTTTTAGCAAGACTGATTATTTTAAGTTTTTTCCATCTCTTTAGAGATATGGTATTGTCTTTGTTAACCAACTTTACAGTAAAAATAGAGCTGTTTTTGATTGGAAGACATTTAGGCATTGGAAGAAGCTAAACCCATGTGGTTCTATTCTTGAATTGTTTAGACTTTCTGTTAACTTTCTCAATGGTGTTGCTTTTTTCTCTGCCTGTTTTTTTTCTACAAGTGCTGCTGAGTCTTTAGATATTTTGGAATCTAGTAAGTTTAGATTAATTCATGATCAGTTGCTGAATCTCGGGACTGACTGTTTTTCTGTCTATATGGATGGATCTCTGAGGGGCTTGGGAAGTGTTAACATAAGAGCTAATACAACAGTTTTTTTTGAGAACATAAGCTTGAGTTTGAGAGTTAGGATATCTGGTTTAATGTCTTCTACTTTGGCTAAGCTGCAGGCCATTGCATTGGCTGTTGAGTGTGTTTCTTTTAATAGCTCAGTTAGTGTCTTTATAAACAGTTAGACTGCCTTGGATGTGTGCAAATCAGAATTGGGTCTGATTTATCCAGATTTTTAGAATTGCTGTTGGGTTGAGCATTGGCATATTGTAAACATTATTAGGAAAAAGAATTTGAGTATTAGCTGGCACAAGGTGAAAGGTCATTCAGGTGTTATGGGCAACAAGTGTGTTGATGTGCTTACTGATGCTGCATCTTTCTCTCCCTGGTGTTTTATTCCTCATGTAAAGAAACATTGTATTTTAGCTGAAGGTAATGTCATTTTTGGTAACTCTAGGCATTTTGTTCATGGAGTCTTTCAGTCTATTCTTTGTGCATACTGGGAGGTTGGTTCAGGCTTTAGGGTTTTAGATAATAATTTGTGCTTAAACATTGATTGGCTTAATTCATTATTGGTGTAGCATTCAGACTTATACATGGCTGCTGGCTTTACCAGTAAATCTATGTCTGGCATTCACACATATTTCATGAAAGCTTTACATCATTGACTGCTGGTTGCTGTTTAGAAGTAATTGTATAACAGATACTACTTGAGTGTGCTGTGTCTATACTGTGATGAAATTAAAGTTTCTGATCATGCTTTTTCTTATGTGGTCAATAATTCTGTTTATAGTCACCTATTAGATGCTTACGTTGCTGTTTGGGGTGCACTTTCTGGTCTTTCTGTCTCCTCTTCAAGTGTTTTTTTATTACTGTCTTCTTGTATCTCAAATGTCATAGTTTGCACAGCTCTTTGCAAGAGATTTGTTTTTAAAGAATGGCTTTGAGAAGCTATATCTGTCTTTAGAGGTACAAAGTTAGCTAGTCAGAAGGTTGTTGAATTTGTCCATAACTTGTGTCTTGCTTTTAAGAACAAAGTTTGGTTGGTCTGCACTAAACATCAAGCCTGCATGGAGAAGAATGAGATAATACCACAGGACAGTTTGGCTCTGGCTTCAGTTTCAGAGCTGTCTGCAGTGCTTTTTATAAGTGTTGTTAGATTACTGGGTATTGCTAAGGTGATTGGTATTGGTTTTGGATTTTGCAAGTCTTGTTTGTTTTTTTTAGGTATTAGGGACTTAGTTTCAATGCATATAAACACTTAGTATGATCCTGATTGGCCTGAGTGGCTGGTTGCATATAGAAAACACATGATTCACGTCTAGTTTAGATCAGTTTACTTGATGTATTATACTAGATAATATTTGAACCTCATTTGTAAAATTAATAAAAAAAAAAAAAAACAATAAACATATTTTAAAGCTTTTACAACAACTTTTTAAAACTATTTAACAAACAATAATATTATTAAAAATAGCTATTAACAAAAAAAATAATAATACAAAATTACAAGCAAAAATAAGATAAACAAAAATTTAATTAAAACTGAATATTTACAATCTTATATAGTATTAAACAAATAAAACTTTAATATATAAACAATAAAAAAAGTAAAAAAAGTCTTAAATAATTTAATTATAAAACCAAATACTAAAAAATAGATATTTAAAACCACTATAACATAAAAAAAAAACTTTTATTAACACATTAATTTTTAAAAATTAATAAAAAACTAGATTTATAAACACTATATATAAATAAAACCAATTGAATATTTAATAAAAAAAATTTGTAACAAGTAAAACAATTTATTAAAAGAAACAATTTAATATTATACTATAAAATAATTTACTAATTATACTTAATATTTAAATACTGTTTAATAATTATAATTAACAATATTAAACAAATAACTAATTTTCAGTTGAAAAACTACAAAAAGCAATATTTAACACAATATTAAATATTATACTAAAAAAATAACTTTTAAAAATATATATAAATTTGCAAAAGCTTAATTTTAAAAAAAATAATGTTATTTAAGTAAAAAAACTGATCAAAAATTTATTAAAAAATGATAATTAACATATAATAACACAAAACAATACAAAATAACTAACAATAATATAGAATAATTAGTTATAATATAAAAAAATAAAGCAATAATTAACATAATAAACAATAATTAGTAATAATAAACAATTAAAAGTAATCTTATAAAATTAAAAAAAATATAAAAACAAATAATTATAATAAACAAAAAAAGACAGAATTAAATTTATTTTAATTTTTAATAATATCTTTAAATTTATTTATTTTTTTAAATTTTTTCATATCTTTTATTATCTTAATAAAAATATTATTAATTTTTTTAAAATTTTCATAATTTTGAAAACTTGTACTTAATATTTAATTTCTTATTAAAAACATTATTTATCTTTATTTTAAGTTAAATACAATTAGCATAAATACTTTTAAAACTTTAATAATTTGGATCAATTACTTTTAATTATAGTAATTAACAGAATACTAATTTTTTTATTTTTTATTTTTTAAAAAATGGCAACATTAAAAATTGACTGTTTTAGAATTAAACTTTGTAATAATTTGGTAAAAAAAATAAATATTAAATATTAAATTTATTTTGTTAACTTACCAAAAAAATAAAAAAACACTATCAAACTTTAATAATTATAATTAACTAATATAGAATAAAATTATAACAACATAACTATAATGTTATAATTTAAAAATTTAACAAAAAATTATAAAATAATATAAATTATTCAATTATAATATAATACAGTATTAATTTTAAAAAAATAATAATTAATATAATAATAAGCACTATTTTATAATAGCAACAAATACTAATTTATAATAATAGTAAATACCAATTAGTAATAATAATAAACACCAGATTAAGATATTAAAAAAAGTATTACAATGTGTTTTCTTATAAAACTACAAATATATATTGTTATTCATTGTTACTTATAGAATATAAGAATTAAATATTAGTACATAAATTAACTAATCAAAATAGACATAGTAAAAATGGAATTCCAGAATTCCTTTTAGAGGAATTGCAGAATTCCAGAATTACAAGATTCTCATATGAAGAATTACAAGATTTCTGGAATTCCAAGATTTCTGGCTAGAAAATTGAAAAATTCAAGGAATCTTGTACAATAAAATTTATGTATATATAGCAGTAGTATCAGAAGCTAGAAAATTAGTTAAGCAGACTTAGAGTTAATTAGACTTGCAGGTCATAATTATTAAATACTCTTCCTTCAAAAGATAGAATACTATAACTTGAAATAAAATTACTTTCATATTAATAAAATTATTTATTATCCTTAAATTTATGTTATTATTCACTACTTAACCTGCTGGCACAATAGCTCTTGATCATGGCTATTAACAAAATACTTATTTCTTATTTTATTTTCTTTATTTTTTTATTTTATTTTATTTTTTTTTGTTATTCACTAAATTGATTAAGAATTAAGTATTAAGTATCAGACATTATAGAGACTGGTAAAAGACCTGTGAAACAAGAGTAAAACACTCATAAATTTGAGAATAGCTTACCAAGAGGATTACTGGCCACTATGCTGAGAAAAAAATTTGATAAAATTGTGATTCTAGAAGGCTACTGATAAAACAATAAATAAATTTCTGTTCATTATACAAAGGACTCAACAAACAACTTTCAGAAATCACCCATCAAAACACTTAATAATCATCTGTAATATTTAGTGCTCTCTGTGAGGTATAATCTAACAGAGAACCAGCAACAATCATGCCAGAAAGTGGCAGACCAAAAGAAAACAAGAGAAAATCACTTAGGATTTGCAAAATCCTTATTTTAACATTACCTTTGAAAAACTAGCTAAATTGAAACTTCAATTATTTAAAACCTGAGTGTTAAAACCCTGAACATTTGAAACTTACCTTTGATAAATTTGTTAAAAACTCATTAAATCAAAACTCTAATTATTCAAAACCTGATTGTTAAAACCTCAAACATTCGAAACTTATTTTTGATAAACTCATTAAAACTTTGATTATTTAAGACCTAATCATTAAAACCCTGAACATTTGAAACTTACCTTTGATAAACTCATTAAAACTTATTAAAACTCTGATTATTTAAGAACTGATCATTCAAAAACCCAAACATTCAAAACCCGATAATTCCAATTCTGCTATTATACAAAAAAACTTATTATCAATAAAACTCATTAAATCTTTAGCAATTCAAACTCCAGAAATTATTCAAAAACCTGAACATTCAAAGTTTAATAAATTCCAAACACCACTATTATACAAGAAAACTTACTTCTAATAGCCCAATAAAATCTAATTCTCACAGTACCAATAAATCAGAAAAACTCACCTAATGGTTTTGAGTCAGAATATTGAAATGTAGTCACAATTTACTCCCATGTATTATATATTCAAAGAAGAGCCAATCAGCAAGAACAAATGGAAATCAGAATTAGAACTTAATCTCAATTCAAACTATGCTGATAATGACAATGATTCAAACTCTGCTAATAACAATAATGATTTAAACTCCACCAACAACAAATTCAAACTCTGCTATAAACACTGAACAATATATCATGCTTTTAGATCTTATAATAGAGCAGGAATTAACTAAATTCAATGATAATAATAAGAGCATTTATGTTTGAACATACACATAATACAGATGCAAAATTTGAACTTGGATATTTTGGACAGACCACTATAGTTAAAAACCCCAGTCACGTATAAAAATTAGAAAAAAATAGCAATAAAAATTACAGCAACAATATTGATACAAAAAAGAAATTTAGAAGATTTCACAGAAGCTCAATATTAAAAGAAAAAATAATATTACTCATAAAATATAAAAATTAAATATTAGTACATAAATTAGCAATCAAAATAGACATAGTAAAAGTGGAATTTCAGAATTCTTATATGAGGAATTACAGAATTTTTGGCTAGAGAATTAAAGAATTTAAAGAATCTCATACAATAAAATTTATGTATATATAGCAGTAGTATCAGAAGCTAAAAAATTAGTCAAGAAGATTTAGAGTCAATTAGACTTGCAGGTTATAATTATTAAATACTCTTCCTTCAAAAAATAGAATATTATAACTTGAAGTAAAATCACTTCCATATTAATGAAATTATTCATTATCCTTAAATTTATGTTATTATTCACTACTTAATCTGCTGGCACAATAGTTCTTAATCATAGTTATTAACAAAACACTTATTTATTTTATTTTATTTATTTATTTATTTTATTTTATTTTTTTTTGTTGTTGACTAATTGATTAAAAGATTAAGTACTGAGTTATTGATGTCAAGGATAGCCTGGTAAAAGACCCAAAAATAAGAGTATAAAATTTATAAATTAATAAATAGCTTACTAGAAGGGCATGACTACCAAAATAAACTGGTCACCAAGCTGAAGAAAAAAATTGGAAAACTTATTACTAAGGAATTGCACACCATTGAATCTCTGTTTATTATACAAAAAACTTAACAACAACCTTCAAAAATCACCCACCAAGACACTTAATAATCACCTGTAACATCATAAAAAAATACAAAGAAAAAAAAATAGAAAAACAGATAAAAAAATAGACCAATAGGAGAATAATACTTAACATATAAGCATAATGTTAAAAACTATAACATATTGCTCAGCAATATGTACAGTACTAGCAAATTAGACATATTGCTTAGTAATATAAACAATGTTAGTAAATTAGGGTACACAGCTCAGCATTATAAACAATGTCAGTAAATTAAAACATATTGCTTAAGAAAATATAAGATCTTGTAAAACAAAAAATATGTATATATAGTAAAAGTATTAGAAGCAGAAAAGACAAAATTTATTTTAGAATTAATACTTATAATCAATTAACTATTCCATATCCCTCCCTTCAAAAAATAGTTTTCTATAACTTGAAGCAGAATCCAATTACATATTAATAAAAATATCAATTATTACTTGAATTTATGTTATTGTTATTTGATTAAAAAATACTAATTATCTCTATTCTATCAACACTTTATGTTAATAGAATTCAATACTTAGTCACATTAGAACAATAACTCTTAATTACAACTATTAACAAGATATTAATTTCTATTATTTTTTTTTATTTCTTTGTTTTATTTCTTTGCTGTTTACTAAATTAATTAAAAAGATTAAGCACAAAGTAATTTGATATTAAAAATAGCTTAGTAAAAGACCCAGAAATAAGAGTATAGAATTTAAAAATTGAGAATAACTTATCAGAAAGGCATAACTGCCAGAATAAACTGGCCACTATGCTAAAAAAAATTGATGGAATAATCATTTTGAAAGACTACTGAAACAATTATTAAATCTTTGTCTATTATACAAAAGACTTCACCAAAACCTTCAGATTACCAAAATCTTTAGATATTACCAATACTCTCCAAACTATTAAGTACCAAGTTATGAGTTTGTTATTTGTATTAACACTCCAAATAATTATTTGTAACAATATATATATAGTAGCTTTAATATTAAAAAAAACAACAATTTATTTAACAGTTAATTTTACCAAATTTTAATCTTTTATTTTAATTATTTTTTAGCCTTTACTTTTAATAAATATTTTAAGAAACTTTTAAATTAAAAAAAAATCAAAAATAATATTAAAAACTAAATTATCATAATTAAAAATATTAAAAAACTCAATAGTATTATTTATTAAATAAAACTATTATTTATTAGTTGAATTTCTTAAAAAAATAATTCTTAATCAAAATTATTTATGTTATTACTAATTAATAAAAGCTTTATTGTAAAAATTAGAAAAAATATTAAAGATTATTAATATTCTATATTTCTAGATTAAAGAAACATATTAGACAATTGCAAAAATAATCTTAAAAAAAACTCTAAACAATTTCAGTTTAGTTTCTAAAAAAAAATACATAAAAACACACACAATAATTAAAAATTAAGAAATAACCTAAATTATAATATTAAAAAAAAGTTTTTAGTATAATATTAATATTATTACACAAATAAAATTAAGAAACTCACAAAAAACTAATTGTAATTAAAACAAAATATTAATATTTAATCTATTAAGAAAACCAATATGTAATAGTAAATATAATATTTTTGTATCTTATAACAAAAAAACTTAATAAGTAAAATAAAAGATAAAATTAATCTTTAAAGACTAATATATTAATTTATTTGAAAACTAAATAATATTACAAAATTTTTAAGTTTCTTGTATTCTATAATTAACTCTTTTTATTTAATTATAAGTGCTAAATATTATAATACTACTTATCAAATTTACTTGTAATATTATTTATTTTCTAATAGTTGATAATTTGAATAATAATTTGTTAATATTTAGATTATTTTAACACCAAAAAAATAGTTATATATATATTATTTACTAAGAATACCAATATTGTTACAAATTAAAATAACAAGTTAATAGATAATAAAAAAGAACAAGATTATAGAATAATAGAATTAATTAAAAAGAATTTAACTTTAAAAAATAAATTAAATAAGTATAAATTTAATGTATGAGATTATTTTTATAAAATATCTTAATTACTAATCTTTTTAAAAAATAATTAGAGAATCTAAAAGTAAAGAAATAGTTTATACTATTAACAAATGATAACACACTGGTATAATTCTATGTTTTATATTAACACTCTTAGAATTTAATATTAAATATTAGATATACAGTTAAATTTGAAACAACTTATACTTTTGGTAAATACAAATTGCTATAAATTATTACAAATTATGAGTTTTCTCAAGTTTAAATATATATAATATATATATAATAAAAATAGATATAATATTATTAAAAATAAATTTATTTGCATATTTTTATAAGAATCTTTAAATAGTTCATGCAATATTAAAAAAACTTATAAGAATTATTTGTTTTTGTTTATCTTGTATTTTTTTATAAAGTATATATTTAACATAAGTAAACTTACTAATTGTATCAAAAAATTTTTTGCTATTTTTAAGCTTTATAAACTGTTCAAGATTTGTAATAATAGTTAGTGTATTTTTAATACTCATTACTTTTTGTATTTTTTGTTTTTTATTAAAGCTATTATGCTTTGTTTTATAATTTGTTATAATATAATTTATAATTTTATTATCATCCAGATGTTCCAAAATAATTGTATTGTATTTTTAGATAGATTTATTAACTCTTCAATTGATAAATATGTATGATTTGACTATATACAATTGAACTTTTTATAGCAATTTTTAATCTTTCTAATACTATTTTTTGATTATAATTAGCTATTATTTCCAAATTTGCAGTTTTATTCTGAAAGTTGTCATTTGTATTGATTGAAAAAATACCAATTTTGTGTTAGCAATAAGTGATTATTTTATTTGAACTATTTTTTCATGTCCTATAAATTAAATACATTGCTTAAAGTTAATTAATTATATAAATATTATTAGCACTATCATTAAAAAAATCTAATATATGATAAAAAAAATAGGAATAGTAATATGCCTTAAAACAATAAATAATTTTAGCATTTATAGACTGAATATGTATTATTAAGTTAAATACAAATCGTTTTATATAAATATTTACAATAGATCTTATATTATAATTGTAATTAACAAAATTATCTACTAATAACAATATGTTTTGGTTTTTTTTATGTAGCTAATAGTTCTAATTAACAAGCTATTGTTGAAAAATATTACCAGTTATTTAAGCATGAGTGTTTGAATAATATTGAAAACCAAGTTGCTCTCCTGTTTTTTTTTGAAAACAGTGTAAACATTTAGCATAATCAATAATAAGTGGTGACAAATACTCAGTTTCATTAGTATTGATTGTAAAAATAAATGTTAGTTGTACTTTTAATTGTTTGATATCATAATATTGTAGCAAAATTTTGATTTAATAATATAACATAAAATAGTACAGTTTTATTTATGTTGAAAATATTGTATAATTTTTAATTAGCAAGAAATATTATTATATATACTTACTTATTTTTAATATACTTAACATTAACTGATAATATATCATCATAAAAGTAAAGTAAATACAATCTAATATAATCTTTAAAACTCTCAAGCCAGTTATTGAATAGTTTTTGGCACTCATTTTTTGGAATATCTAATTAATCATAAAACTTTATACCAGCAGCTCAAATTATATTTGTAATAAGTATTATTCTATACAATTTTGCCTCTTAAACAAAAATAATAAGTGCTTTATCAAAATCAAAATTAAATACTATACATATATGCTTACTAATTAAGTTACATATTATATTTGCTTATAAACAAAAATTTGGTTTATCTTTAATTCAAGCTAAAACTAAAGACTGTTTTATGTATGAAAAACTGTTTTTTTTAAAATGCTTTGCAGTTTTTAATTGGTTATTATTATTTGTATAATATTAATTAAGCACTATAAGCTTATTATAAAGTATAGTATTCTTACAACTTTGTAAAATACAAGCTAAAGAGATAGTATGTTTTTTGCTATTAAACATAGTAAAATCAAAAAACAAAAGAAAAGTATAATTAAAAATCTAATTAGATAAAGTTAATTCAAAAATTCGACTTGATTACTTATACAAATAATAATAATTTAAAACTTTAATTTGATTACTTATACAATTAATAATAATTTAGAGCTTGGAACAATTTAAAACTATGACTTAATTACTCATATAATTAATAATAATTTAGAACTTGGAACAATTTGAAATTCCAATTTGATTACTTATATAATCAATAATAATTTAAAACTTGAAACAATTCAAAACTTTGACTTGATTACTTATACAATCAAAAATAATTTTAAACTTAGGACAATTTGAAACTCTAACTTAATTATTTATACAATCAATAATAATTTAGAACTTAAGACAATTTGAAACTCTGACTTAATTATTTATATAATTAATAATAATTTAAAACTTGGAATAATTTAAAACTCTGATTTAATTACTTATATAATTAATGATTATTTTGTTAAATAAATAATTTTATATTATTATATAGCATTTTTAGTCATAAAAATATTGGTGTGTTTTACTGTAATTTTATTAAATTTAACAGAATTTAAACTAAATTTAGCATCTGAAATAACTTATATTGACAATAAAAAGTTATGGATTATTGAGTATTACAAATATAGGTTATAAATATAGAAATTTTTTTAACTACCAAATTGGTAGATTTAAAATATTATGGCTTATTATAGTATTATAGATAATTATTTGAGGTGTTAAAACAAATAACAAATTTGTAACTTGGTGTTTAATAGTTGAGAATATTAATAATTTTTAAAGGTTTTAGTTGAGTTTTTTGTATAATAGACAGAAATTTAATTAATAATTTCTTCTATAAATTTTTTTTCAGCATAGTAGTCAATATATTTTGGTAGTTGTGTCCTTCTGGTAAGCTATCTTTAAGTTTTTTTTACTCTTGTTTTTAGGTCTTTTATTAAGCTATTTTTAATATTAAATACTAAACACTTAATTTCTTTAATTAATTAGTAAACAACAAAGAAACAAAACAAAAAAAAATAAAATAAAATAAAAGAAAATAAGAAAAAAAAATAAGAAATTAATATTTTGTTAATAACCATAATCAAGAGCTATTAGTCTAGTATAGTTAAGTACTAGATTCTATTAAATTCTTCTGAAATTATTTTTTCTGTTTTTAATACTTTTGCTATATATACACAATTTATGTTATATAAGATTCTTTAAAATTTTTTAATTTTTTTGAAAAAAATTCTGGAATTTTTTTTTTTACTATGCTTATTTTTGATTAACTATTTTATCTATTATTATAATTTTTAATTTTTATGAATAATATTATTCTCTTTTTTTAATATTAAGCTCTGTTAAGATCTCTTAAATCTTTTAACTTTCTTAAATCTATATTAGTACATAAGTAAAGTTCCAATGTAATGGCAGTTTTTCTAAGATATCTGAAATCAAATTTTGCATCAGTATTTTGTATATATTCTAACATAATACTTTTATTATTATTGTTGAACTATTTAAGTTTCTGCTTCTTTAAAAGATTTGAAAACACAATATATTGTTTGAAATTGTAATCAGAATTTGAATTGTTATTGTTGTAATTATTGTTATTATGAATGAAGTTGAAACTATTGTTATTATTATTATTAAAGTCTGAATCATAATTGAATTTCAATTCTGATTTTGAAACACACTTGCTAATTGGTTTTTTTTCTTCAGAAATTAAATAGATCATGCATAATAGTAGATTGTAAATAAAATTACAATCATCACAATATTTAAAGTTACTAAGAATTAGACAATGTTTACAGAATCTAGCATTTAATTGTTTTAAATGCTGCTTTTGTTTTTTTCAAGTGAGTGCTAAATCTTGATAATAAGATGGTTTTTTCCTTGGCTCTAAAAAATATAGAACATACCAACTATTATTTGTTTTTTTTGTAAAAATAATAACTTGTGATTCATTTTTTTCTTGTTATCCCAAGAAAGTATTGGTAATAACTTGTTGTAATTATTTTCAGTCTATAAAACTTAATAGATTTTTTAGGTAGGTTTTTTTTTAAATTTAATTAGTGGTAATTAAATAGTGGTATTTGTTTTAAAGTGGGAGACTAAGCTAAGAATTCTTGGTGTCCATTCTGTCTTTTCTGCCTCTAATGCTACTGCTATATATACATATCTAAGATTCCTCAATTTCTTAATTCCTTGTAACAGGAATCCTGGAATTCCTGGAATCCTGTGATTCTTGATGAGAAAATTCTGAAATTCTTGGAATCCTGCAATTCCTTTAAGAGGAATCTTGGAATTCTACATTTACTACATCTATATTTGATTGGCTAATATCTACTGACTAATAATACTATATTTTCTATATTCTATAAGTAACATTATTTCTTCTTTTTTTAATATTGAGCTCTGTCGAAATCTAATTCCTTTAATTCTCCTTCTTGAATTATTTCTTGAACTTCTTTTTCGAGTATTACTTGTGTTATTTTAGTTTGTAGTTCTTCAAATTGAGCATTGGTCATTTTTCCCAATTGATTACTCATAACTGTATTTATTGCTGGGTTGAGTAAAATTTCTGGTCAGTCTTGAAATCCCATATATATCTGATAAATGGCTTGAGCTTGTGTAGTTAGATTGTTCTTTCCCACAAATTGTTCTAGTTGTCTCAGTATTGTTGTGTCGAATAAACATTTTGTTTTGTCAGTGTACAAATTCTGGATATTTATGTGTTGTTCCAAGTGGAAATAACAATAGTTTTTTGGAAATTGTTGTATCCACCAAGTCCAAGTTTCTCTAGTAAGTTCTTAGTGTAATCCGACTATTTGTTGTTCTTTTATGGCCAATTTTATCTTGGTCATGATCTTGTTAACAACATTTTCAAGTCTTTTCTGTGCTTTGTTTTGTGGTATCTTTGCCATATTTTTGTAACGAATAGTTTGTTGATTGATTGTAATTTCTATCTCCTGGTGTTGGATTAATTGAAAAATTTGTTGGGCTAATAAATGGATATTGTCTGTAATTTCCATTTTTCTGATCTCTTTTGTCATGTCGACCATGTTCTTATATATTCTTTTGTCAATCAATTGGATATGTTGTTGTCAATGATAATGATTGGTTCCAGATCTTGTGGAATCTTATCTGGTTGGATTAGTATTCTCTGTACTCCTAATTGTGGAATATTATTGGTGGATGATAATGCTGTATGATGGTATGGTTTCAGTCAATCTTCATGTGCTGCTTTGGTCAAGATTTTGTTATTCAATCTTAATTTGTAAGCTTTATTTCCTAGAATTTTTTTTATGTGAAATGGTTCATCCCATTTAGGGTCAAATTTTCCACTTTATTGTTTTTCTGCTTTGGTACAATGTAATAGTACTTTGTCTTCAATCTTGAATTCAACTGGTTTATCTGGTAGTTGCTTATCATGTCTTTCTTTTTGTTTCTCTTGTAACTTTTGTATGTTATCAGCTGCTCTTTGTCATTTATTTTTTAATGTTTCCATTAAGTCATATGTTCTTTTTAATAATGTGTTTTTGAAATTCTTTTTTGTTATTGGTTTGGTTGGGTATGTGGAGATTTCTATTTCTACTGGTAGTATTGCTGTTCTATTATATACTAATTCAAATGGTATTGCTTGTGTAGTATCTTGCTTCATTGTCCAATAAGCAAATAGTACTGATAGTATCAACAAATCCCAATCATTCTGGTTTTCTTGACTGAGCTTAGCTATTGCTTTACACAATGTTTTATTGAATCTTTTGACTAATCTATTGGTTTGTAGATGGTATGGTGATGATAGTGGTCTCTTAATTCCGAATCTTTGGCTCAATTTTGTTAATGTTCTGTTCACAAAATGAGTTCCTTGGTTTGATAATAATTTCTTTGGACATCTGTGTTGACAAATTAAATCTTGATGAACAAATTTAGTATTACTGGAGGTTTTTGGTCTCTTCTTAGCTCTTGTATGTTGGTTGTAATGCTGTTAATTCATGACTATGGGAAGTGTTTGAACCTCTGATAACTGAATTTATCTTCAAATTATTTCCTATAATTTGAACTGCTGGGCTTATAAGTAGAATGGCCAATTCCATGCCAGTTATTTTGTATAGTTATATTGTAGTAAATGTCAACTCTTTCCCAGGAATTGCTCATCTGGAAGCTTACTAAAAATGTGTAGTTACTTTGCTGTGAAAGTCAACTCTTCTACAGGAATTTCGTCTGTAGGCTACCCTAATGATTGTAATAAGAAAAATAAAAGAAAAATAAAAGAAATGTAAAAGAAATAGAATTTTATCAAGGGAAACGTTTTTCTATCCAGGCCTGGAGTCACTAACAGTTTTATTGAAATTGGTAGCTAATCAATTTCAAAACTGTTTTAGTAGGAATTGGTTAATTTTACAAGGGAAAATGATTAAGGATTTGATTTTTCGAATTATTTGATATTTATTTCGTTTTTTGTGTGTATAAAGAATAATTCTAATTGTTAAATCTGAAGTAAGATATATTTTTTCGAAGAGAGAAGCTCTTTTTTTATACAACTTGTCATAACACTATTCTATAAACTTGAACTTTGTTTTTTTCTACAATTTTGTTAAACTAAGACTACATTTCGGCAAACTACAAGTTATTTCTGTAAACTATTAGATATTTCAGTGAACTATCAATTATTTTGGCAAATTTTTACAAATTTTGGCAAACTTTTTGAATGTTACATAGTTTGGGGTATTGCATGATTGATTATCACAATTAGGTTATATTTGTGTTATATACAAATTAGGTTATTAATTAAATGATAATTTTGGATATTTTGCTAATGTAATAAGTGATAATTTGAAATGCTAATTAATGATAAGAATTATAAGGGTAATTTCATGCTAAACAATATCTCTAATTTTGTCTGGTAACATAACCTCCTCCTCAAGACTGAGCTCCGTCGAAGTCCAAGTACTGTCTGTAATTTCCAGATAGTAATCCAAAATTATTGAAAAAATTTGGTCTGAAAATTGTTGAAATTTCAGTTTTGTGAACTTTCCAATATATTGAATCTTCAAAGATTGTAAAATTAGGTTTTGTAGAACGTTTTCACAGGTGTAAAATAGGTTATAAAGTCTAAGAGCAGCTCTTAATTTATAATGACTGTTTGTAGGTCCAGCTGTTGTCTTGAATTCATTGTGGAGTTGTTTCTGAAGAGCTTCTTTTGTGAGGTTTGCTGCTGTAAGCTCTCATTTTCGTTTGTGAAGTGTTTTTTCAATGTAGAAATATCTATATATTGGAGTATAGTCATAGTTTTCTTCGTTAAAACACAGTTGAAGTTTTTGTTGAATAGTAGCATTTGGTGGAATACTAATAGGAGTGAGCATTAAGTTTTCTCTTAAAGCAAGCTTTAAAAGTTCTGGCAGATGAATTCCAGAATAACTTCTTGTGTTCTTTTTATATGGGTGATATTTTTGTGAATTTGGGGCTGAATTTGTAACTACTTCTGTTTGGGTATAATTAATGTGGTTTTCAGTAACAGTAATGGATAATTCGGGTATTGTTTTTAAAGCTAACATTAGTTTTTGGGATAATTGTTGAATGTTTTAAGGAATAGTCATTATAAGAGATTTGAAATAAAAGAAAATTATTTTTGGTGTATGGGTTTTTATGTTATTTTTGTTTTGTTTTTGTGAGATTGTTTCTAAATTATAAGGAGATAACTATAATAAATTTAAGTTAAGTGTTCAAGTTGGGAGGTTGTTCAATAACAACTATTGGTTCTAAATTTTAGAGAATATCTTCAGGATTGATTAAAGGAAAATGTATACCAATTTGTGGATTTAATAGTTCAGGATTGTTTCTGGAATTATAGTGTTTCAAACAATCTCCATGTGCAACTTTTGCTAGAATTTTGTTATCAAGTCTTAGCTTATATAATCTGTTGCCTAAAACTTTATGGATAAAAAATGGTTCATCCCATTTATTTTCAAATTTCCCACTCCATTGTTTTTCAGCTTTAGTTCTGTGTAAGAGAACTTTGTTTCCAATTTTAAATCCATTGGTAACTGGAGGCAATTTGTTGTTATGTCATTTTTTTTGTTGAGCTTGGGAGTATTCAATATGAGTGGCTGCTATTTATCGTTTTCCTTCCAATGTGCTAAGCAGAGTGTAGGCTCTTCATTGAAGTGTTTCCTGGAAATTGTTTTTATCAATTGGTTGTGCTAAGTATGTTTTCACTGTGAAACTAATTGGTAACATTGTTGTCCTTCCATAAATTAAATCAAATAGTGTGTGTTTTATAGTATCTTGTTTTAGTGTTCTGTATACTAGTAATACTGATGGAATAAAAATATCCCATTCTTGCTCAAAATTGGTTGAAACTTTGGCTAATGATTCACACAATGTTCTGTTGAAACATTCTACAAGTTCATTTGTTTGTGGATGGTAGGGCAAAAATAATAGTCTCTTGACATTAAATCGTTCACAAATTTCTTGGATTAAATTGTTCACGAAATGTGTTTCTTGATCAGATAAAAGTTCTATTGGGCATCCATGTCTACAAATAATGTCTTCATAGATAAAGTTTGCTATTGATTTCGTATCTGCTCATTGAATGGCTCTGGCTTCAGGCCATTTGGTGAGATAGTCTACAGCTACTGCAATATAATGGTTTCCTTGGTTTGTGATAGAGAGTGGTCCAACTAGATCAATACCAACTCAGTCAAATGGCTGTCCAACTTTGATTGAGTTTAAAGGTTCTGTAGGATGAGTTCCTTCTCTTCTTTGACAACTATTATAAGATTTAATGTATTTATGAATGTCTTTTCTCATTTAAGGCCAAAAGTAATATTCTATTGTTCTCTGAGTGGTGCTGTCTTTTTCTAAATGTGCTGATGAAGGGTCTGAGTGCATGTTATATAAAATGGTTTTTTTTTTATGTTCTTGTATTAATCTGAGCAGATTGTCTGGGTTTCTGAAGTTTCGATAATAAATAATATTGTTGTGTAAGAAGTATTGTTTGGCTTGTTGTTGTAACTGATGTTTTTCATCTAAGAACCAATCTGTTGGGATTGTTAATGTCTCCAGATATTGTTTAAGATTGTTGTAGTTTTCAGGGTTCATTGTTTGTTGTTTTGTTGTTAATTCAAATGGGTGTTGTTTTTATGTTCTAATCTTGCCTCATTCTTGAGAGACAATCAATGTTGGTGTAGAGTTTTCCTGGTTTGTGGTGTACAATATATCAGTAGTTGGCTAAAAATTTTGTCCATCGGGTTTGTTTTGCATTCAGTTGGGTGTTTTTGTTTTGAAGCCATTTAAGTCCAATATTATCAATGATAATATTGAATTCTTTAGGCCTGAGATAAAGGTTAAAGTGGTGTAGAGCCCAAATTATGGCTGCTGTTTCTAGTTCTGTGGCAGGGTAGTTTTTCTCGGCTGGTTTTAATGTTCTGCTAGCATAAGCAATTACTCGTTCATTTCTGTTGTCATCTAATTGTGATAAGATGGCACCAAAGACAGTATAAGAAGCATTTGTAGCTAGTCGAAATTGGTTACTGAAGTCTGGGTAGGCGAGAATTGGAGCTGTTGTCAGCTTTTCCTTGAGAATTTCAAAAGCTTTTTGGTGTTTTTCTATCTATTTGTATTTGACGTTTTTAGTAGTAAGCTGGTTGAGGGGTTTTGCAATTTCTGAGAATCTTTTGATGAATTTTCGGTAATAGGAAGCTAATCCAATAAATCCTCTCAATTCTGTGGTATTTTGTGGAGTCTTGAAGTTTTTGACAGTGCTGATTTTTCCAGGATCTGGTTTAATTCCATCTTTGCTAACAATGTGACCAAGAAAGGCCAGACTTGTTTTTCCGAAGTAGCATTTTTCGATGTTCAGTTTTAATTCTGCTTTCCATAATCATTGAAAAACTTTGCACAGGTGTTTTAAGTATAATTCAAAAGATGGTGAATAAACATCAGTATCATCGAGATAGACAACTACTGATTTCCAAAGGAGGCCTTTGTAAACAACATCCATGAGTCTTTGGAATGTTGCTGGTACATTGCATAATCCGAAAGACATTACGTTAAACTCATAGTTTCCTCCTTGAGTGATGAATGCTGTTTTGAGATGATCTTTGGGATCCATGGCAACTTGCCAGTATTCACTTTCTAGATCTAGTGTTGAAAAGTATTTGGATTTTCCAAGGGCATCTAACATGTCATTGATTTGGGGAAGAGGGTAGGCATCTCCAATAATGACACTATTGAGTTGTCAATAATCAACACAAAATCGTATCTTTCCATTTTTCTTCTTAACTAGAACCACAAGTGAGGCCCATGGACTCATTAATGATTGGATAAGCCTATTGTTAAGCATCTATTGTACTTCTTCTCAAATAAATTGGTGACTTTCTGGAGCAACTCGGTAGGCTTGTTGTCGCCTTGGTTTGGCATCTCTTGTATAGATTTGGTGTTGAACCAAATCAGTTCTTCCTAAGTTATTGTTGTTTTCAGCAAAGATATTGGCAAATTCTGCAATTAGCTTTTTAAGCTGGTTTTGTTGTTGTGGTTCAAGTTGTTCCATGTTGATTCGAGATAGTTTTTCTATAACAACATAGTAGTTTTCAGAGCTGGTGTTTGGGTTGATTTTTGGTAGTAAATATCCAATAATTTCAGAGAAATCGGGAATTGTTTGGGGTAATTCTTGTTGAAAGATATTATTGTGAATAACTCCAATTTCTAAGTTATTTAATAAAACTATGAGGAAATTGTTGGAATTGTAAAAAGTAACTCGGATTTTCTTTGTTCCTTCTGGAATATAAATATTTGGGATCGAGATATTATATTCCAAGCAGATTTGTTCATTGAATTCAAAAATTTGTTGTGTGGTTGTTGGCTTTTCACAAGTATAAATTTTGGGGTGTTCTTCAAAGGGTGAAATGGTAATTGGTTGTGGAAGTCGTAAAATTTGGTGAGATTCTTTCTGTTCGTTAAGGGCTATGTTTACTGGAACTGTAAATTGTCCAGTTAAACCAAAACCTTAGGTTCCTCTTTCACTTTTTTCCAATAGTTCTCTTTGATTGACTAATTGTAAACCCGAAATGTTGGTTAAGGGTAAATAAATGACTTGGGCAATTTTCTCAACATGTTCAATCTTAAATGGCTTGTTAGTTTTGTTTTGGAATATTACTGTTATGTTACCAGTATATCCAGCATCAATTATTCCTCCTCTGACATTGATTCCTTTGCTTGCTAGAGAGGATCAGAAGGTGATTTGAACCATTGCTCCTGGCAGGATTTCGAGAGCAATTTTGAGATTGATTTTTGTGAGAAATTTGGGTTTGAGAATGAGAGTATTCTTGTCT
>JAAOMT010000073.1:0-74931 GCA_016748015.1 Geosiphon pyriformis
GACTAGTACTACAACAAGTTGTATAAAAGAAGAGCTTCTCTCTTCAAGAAAATGTATCTTCTCATATCTTACCATAGTATCTTACTTTAGGTATCTTAATTAGAACAAATCACTTTTTACATATCTCAAATAAAAATTAAATATTTGAAAACCAAATCCTTTGATTATTACACTTGAAATTCTCTCAACACAACTAACATTTTGAAATTGATTAGCTACCAATTTCAGTAATCTGTTAGTGACTCCAGGCCTGGATAGAAAACGTTTCCTTGACAAAATTCTATTTCTTTACGTTTCTTTTATTTTTCTCTTTCTTTTCTTATCATAATCATTTGGGTAGCCTACAGACAAGATTCCTGTAGAAGAGTTGACTTTCACAGCAAAGTAACTACACATTTTTAGTGAGCTTCCAGACGAGCAATTCCTGGGAAAGAGTTGACGTTTACTACAACGTAACTACATAAAGTAACTGGCACGGAATTGGCCATTCCACTTATAAGCCCAGCGGTTCAAATTATAGGAGATAATTTGAAGATAAATTCAGTTATCGAAGGTTCAACTACTTCTTCTAGTCGTGAATAAAACAGCAAAACAACATCAAAACCTTCAAAAAAAGAGACCAAAAACCTCTGGTAACAATGAGAAAAATAGCCTTAAATTCTGAAAAAATTGATAACATAATACCATAAATTTTAATCCTAATGCTGAAATTAATATTTGAAAACAAAGCAGTAGCTCTTTTAACAACCATAGTTAAACCAAAATGTTTTATGAACTTATTCATATAAATATTAAACAAACATAAACCAAACTCTAATAAAATGTTTTTAGCATAACCAATTGAATTAGCCACTATGAAATCAGGAAAGTATTTATTAAAAAATTAAAACAAAGTGCCAGCTATAGCCAATTTGTTGTTCAGAAATCAAGTAGCTAAGTTAAATCATATAAGAACAAGACTCTGTAAATCTAAATACTTCCAATATCTAAAAATTTTCAGTTAAAACAATATTCTTTTTTGTTTAGTAATTGTTCTATAAAAGCAATACCAAAGCATTTCAGAAAACAGGCCACTCTAAAAAATTTTTCACTTCCAAGAATTTCAAACATTGGTGTTCTATTAGAAAATTAAAAAGCATTTGACAAAACATTAAAAAAAATAAGCCATAAAATAAAAAATTTTCACAATTTCAGCCAAAAAATTATTCATAGAAATAATATTTAATTTAATAGAATAGTATAATAGATGTATTAACAACCAGTTAATAATTTGCAAATCTATATACTAATAGATAAAAAGTTGTCTTAAAACATTAGATACATTTGTAAAACTTAAAACAACTGATAATTTACTTTTAGTCTGTACTTGGCCAAAAGTTTTTATGCCATAAAAAAATAAATATAGCAATGTGTTTATAAAAAAATTACATGAAAGATTTGTTTTGAGTTTTAGATTTTTTTTGATTATAGCATTCTATTTAATGCAAATACTTTCAGAAATATAATTAAATTGTGTTTTGTAACTAATGATAGACTATAGAACCAAAAAAACCAAATAACAAAATTGTTTATCAGAAATAGTTTTATACAAAACTATATTTAAAAAAAATCAAACATCTAATTAAGCTTTAACTAAACTAGACTTTAACAGCTTATCTGTTAACAAAAATATATCCAAATACTAATAAGATTCACTTTTTTTAGCAATTGTAATTGATAAGCCACTAATAAGCAAGAAAAATTTTCTGACTTTTTGATTGATAAGAATAGCAATTATTTTATCATTGTTTATAAAAATATTATTAATTATAAAGAATTCACTAATTTTGTTCAGAATGTATTATGTTGTTGTTTGATTATTACCAACTCAAATTGTGTTATTTACAAAAGTTTCAACAGCAAAATAAGTGATTATTTCAGCTTAAGCTTTTACTTTGTTAGATTTTGCCACAAATTTTGAATCAATTCTATATTCACATAAATAATCAATCCTTTTAATTTCACACAGAAGGTGATTATAAAAAATTTTCCAAAAAAACAAAAAAAAACTTTATTTTAATTGAGTTTATTGTTATCTAAGTAGAAAAACCAATTCAAGTTATAAAAAAATGTGATCAAAAATGTAATAATACAAAATAATGTAAAAGAACACAGAATAATATGTAATAACTCAAGATAATATAATACAAAACAAAATTTAATAATGTAATATAGCACAAAATAATGAGGATAATTAGTAATATCATAGAAAAATAAAGCAATAACAAAAATAGCAAACAATAATTAACAATAACAAAACAATTAAAAACAATCTTATAGAACTAAAAAAAATATATAAAAAAAAGTAGTTATAGAAGATAAAAAGACAAACAAATAGACAAGAATTAACTTTCTTCTACTTATATTTATTATATATCTCTTATTATATCTTATATTTTATATTACTGAAATAAAAAAAATATTAACAAAACTTGAAATCCCTATTTGTATAATTCTTATACTTCATATATTGTAACTAAATTACTCTTGTTTTTATCTTTGTTTCTGGTTAGATGCTCTTAGCATAAATAGCCTTAAATTATTATGACTTGGACTAATTATTTTTAATAATGGCAATTGATAATACTAATTTATTTTCTTTTACTTTTTTTTATTTTTTTTTATTTTTTTATTTTTATTTTTATTTTTATTTTTATTTTTATTATCTCTTATGGAATAACAATATAAGAAAATTGACTATCTGAAAATAGACTTCATAATAGCTTGGTAAAAAAAAAAGTCTTTTTTAGAATTAAATATTAATATTATCTTGTAAGCTTATCAGAAAGATGAAAAGACACTGCTGGACTTTAGCAACTGTGTTCAACTAGTTTGAAAAAAATAGTTTATATATAAAAAGTTGTAATATTATGAAACTATTTCTCTGTGTTTTATAACCAAAAAACTTTATAAATAAATTCACATTAATTAAAAAAATCTTTAGAGACTGATAATACTAATATACTAAACAAGCTTATTGGAAAAAAACTATCAAAAACTTCCTAGAAACCCAAATTTTGAGCACCAAATATTATTATCATATACTACCAAGTTTATTTATAACACTATTTAGTATCTTATAATTATTTAAAAAACCAAAATCTGTTATTATTTTGTTGGTTTTATTTAAATAAATACTTCCAAAAAACTTAATAAATCTAACACACATTTTAATTTATTTTAAACTAGCTTTTAAGTGATATTATCTAACTGAATTATATGTTTTACACATATTTTAAAGAATTAGCCAAAGCTCTCAATTTTTTTTTAAAGTATTTTTAACTATTAAGCAGATAACAAAAATAGAAGATTGAGTTGTAGTATTTTTTAAAACTAAAAAATTGTTATCTCAGAAAATGTTGAATTTGCTACAAACTAATAAAATACAATCTGATAAAATTTTAGACAAAATTTTTTTCACTGTTTCAATCAAAACAATAGACTGTGTATTTATAAGTATTCTATTTCATTCATAAAATTTGGGGATTATTGAAACCTAGTTATTTTTTTAAAGAGCTGAAACATTATTACAAACCAAACAAAAGTTCAATAGATCCAAAAGACATTTTAATACTAAGTTATTACAATGTTTCTAAAGTTTATTCATGCTAATTTTTTTTATTACATTAGAAAAAAAATTGTCTTCTACATATTCTAAAAATACATATTAATAAGACTATGATTCTGGTATTGTTTTATATATTTTTTACTCTCTTATTCAATTTATCATGATTTTATTTATTTTAAGCTTTATATTATTTGGTTCTAAAACTAAGTTATCTTTAATAACCAAATGGTCAAGTACCACTTTATGGAAAGATTATTCTAAAACACTTTTTATTATACTTTTTTTATTTAAACTAAAACTTTTTATATACTTTTCAATTGCTTTTTTGATAGATTTGTCCTTAACCAATTCTGTTTTACTGTACTAGGATTTTTGATAATGTTTTTTGACTACTACTAAGTATTTAAGAATCTCCATAAAACTAGCACCTTTACTAATTAAACTGGTAAACTTAAAAGCTTGTATGCTATTAAAAACTAATCAGATCTTAATAAAACAAGTAAAATTCGAGCTGTTGTCTAAAGTTAAAGTCTTAACCAACTTAGCAACTAATATTTTAAGCTTGTAGAACTTAAAAGTTTGTCTATTTTTTGAACAATTGAAAACATTAAACCAATGTTTAAAGAAAATCAAATCTGCCAAATTGACTATTATTATTTTCAATAACTCCTATATAGAATCTAAATTATTAAGTCTTTTTGTACTTATAAATTCATCTAAATATATTAACATTTTGGCAGAAAAACATTTCTTAAAATGAATTCACTTGGCTGTATCTGAATTCTTAATTTTAAACTTTCAGTGGTTTTTGTTAACTTGCTTTTGGATTGTATTTAGGCATTTATTCAAAAAATCACACAAACTAAAAAAAACAGAGACAGCCATATAATCTGTTTTAAAAAAATTTGACATATTGTTAACACTTTTATCTATTACAGCCATTAAAAAATGTTTACTAACAAAAACAAAATCATAATTTTTCTTACTTTCTTTAAATTATTTTATGTTGAGAGTTTAATAAAAGACTATCTAAAAAGAAATTATATAGACCCAAATTCAAATATTTTCCATAACTATCATTCTGTCTTATCTTATTTTTATTGAAATCTCCACTTAATACTACATAAAAACTCGAATTGACAGTTTTGGCAATATAAAAGTTTATTTTGTATGCTTGACTAAATCTTATATTAGCTAAAACACCAGCATATAAGCCCAAAATTTTTACTTAAACTTTATTGGCAAAAAAAATGGATAGAAATAAGACATTCAAAAATCTCAAAAACTTTATACATATGTTTGGCAAGATTATTATATATTATTATTACTACTTCTAAATTCAGATAATCTACATCTAATCCAAAAACAAAAACTTTTAAACCTGAAAATCTGTTTTTGATTTAAGGTCTAGTCTGCTTTTTTAACTTTGTTTTTGTATTAATAAAAACCAAATTATCTGAATTTTTATGCTACTTAATAACATCATTTTGTTTAGCTAAATTGTTTATTCTTCTAATATTACAGATTGCAAATTTCCAAACAAAACTGGTTATTGATATAAAAAAAGTGCTTTAGAGTCTAAGCCAGTATACAACTGATCTAATTTATTTAAAACCAAATTGACAGATACTTCAAAAACAAATATCTTAAATTCTAGACTTTTAATTTTGATGGTTAATACTTTAGAACTGCTTAAATTTAAAACTGAAATCTCAGTTATTACCAATAAAGGAAAGAAAAATAAAATCTGTAAATTATTTAATACTATATTAGAGTTTGTAAAAAGAGATACCAATAAGAAAATATTTGTAGTCAGATTTAAAACCAAACTCAAATTTGAAACTGAAAAGTCTATCAAAATAAGAGAGGGAAGAACAGACACAGAGAACACCAAATCTATTTTATTCAGCTTGCATAAAATTATTGATATCTAATCTGCTAACAGTTTTAAAGAGCATTTTAAGAAAGTTAGCTGATTATTAAAAACAAGTATGTCTTAAAAGATAAAAAAAACACTGCCAAAATAAAAGCTACCAGAAAAAGAGGATTTGAAGAAAAAATCAGAACAAATGCTAATAAAATCAATTATTGAAGAAATTACCTGTATCCAAAATTTGCCATTAAAAACAACAAAATAGGTAATAAAATTTTTTTTTTGTGTATAAATAGACCAGCTAAAGACAATTTTTATCTGATATAATCTTTTTATAATTTTTTTTAAGATAGAAACTGATGGTGTTACTCATAAAAAGAAAACAGATATAGAAAAATAGTAGGCCAATAAGAAAGTAGTAGTTAACACATAAGCACATTGCTCAACAATATAGAGCAATATCAGAAATCATAGCACATTGCTCAGCAATGTGGAGCAATGTTAAGAAAATATAGCACATTGCTAAGCAATATGAACATTGCTTGAGAAATTATAGAATATTGCTCAAGAATATGAGCAATCTCATAGAACCTAAATTATGTATATATAGTGGTAGCATTAAAAGTAGAAAAGACAGATCTCTCAGTTTAGATTTTATCTAAACAACCTTTCCATTCACAAATATCAATAAATAATTATTTTTTATTTTAAATTCACTCCCACTATCAACACTTTATGTTGATAGTAATTGATACTTAACCACACTGGAACAATAGCTCTTGATCATGGCTATTGATGGAATACTAACTTGCAATTGCTTTTGTTTAAATTTTGTTTATTTTTTTTTATTTTCTTTGTTTTATTAAAATTGATTAAGGATTAAGTGCTGAGATACAAACATCATAGGACTGGTAAAAGATCCATGAAACAAGAGTAGAACACTTATAGATTTGAGAATAGCTTACCAGAAGGATTACCGGCCATCACACTGAAAAAGAAATTTGATGAAATTGTGATTTTGGGAGGCTACTGAAAACAATTGTTAAATCTCTGTCTATTATACAAACAACTCTACAACAAACCTTCAGATCAATAAAACCTTCAGATATCTATGCCAGAATACCACTCAAGCACCAAGTTATGGATTTGTTATTTGCTTTGAGACCCCAAATAATCATTTGTAACATTTGGTGCTCCCTGTGAGGTATAATCCTACAGAGAACCAGCACCAACAACCCCATCTAAACAGTAGCAAAATCTGAAGAAATAGAAACAAACCACTTGGAATTTGCGAAATTTTTATTCCAACACTATCATACTCATCTTGGATTAACAAATAATAGTTGGCCAACAGAATCAGCTTTCAATTGCTACATCAATGAGAGAATTGTATACCATTTAGGAGGCCAAGGAGATTCAGAATCCGCCTTCAACAACTTCTTTAGTGAATTGCTCCAAAGCACCACCTTTCCACAAAACTACCTATTTGTATCCCTAATTACAAAAATAAACAGGGAAATTGAAAAATACACCAAACAGAAATTTTCTATCACTTTTGCCAACAAAGAGAAAAGAAGGTTACAAACACCAGCAGAAACACCAAAGCAAATTCAACTACTTACTTGGAAAAAACAAAGATTTGATTTATCTGCTAATCTATCATATTATCATACATCCGGAAGCACTATCAATATAATAAGCATAGCTACAGCAAGCATGACAATGCTGCTAAACAAAATCTCATTCCAAAGTAAACAAAAAAAAGCAGAGTTATTAGGAACATATAGTGATTTTTTCAAGGGATTTAAATCACAATCCCCAATGCTATCAGAAATTTGATCACCACCACCACAACCAGATTTCAGAGCCATTAGTCCTTGAGAAATAAATGACTCTAAAGAAGAAGAGAGTAGTGATCAGGAAGTTAACAAGCAAAACCTGATCCTAGAAAATTCAAAAATTAAAACTCCAGTTAATCAAACTCCAGAAAATCAGAATAATTAAAACTTCGACATAATTAACCAATACTTACCTTCAGTAATTGTGATCAAACCACCACCAGCTCCACTAATTGCTGAACAGCAACAACAGTCACAACCACTACTCTAACAACAAATCCAGCAGCAACCACAACAACAACCAATGGCTTATGCTCCAATCACTAAAATAGAAAAATTTACTGGCAAAGAAGATGATATCCAAGTATGGCTTAATGATGTAGAAAAAGCCATCACAGCTAATGGGTGGAACAATGCCAGAGCTTTTCAAGCAATTCCCTATTTTCTACAGGATACTGCTGACTTGTGGTATCAGAGTTTAGCTGTTAAATTTCAAACATTCCAGGAATTTAAAACTGCATTCTTGGGATATTTCAGTAATAATAACAGCATTAATCACCTGGCCAATGCTTTTACTACAATTAAACAGGGAGAAACTAAAGCAGTTACTACTTACTTAGGACACTTTCACAAGAACTTGCACCAAATTCAAGCAATTTAGGCTGATTATTTTACAGTACCACAGATTCTAAACCAGTTCATCCATGGACTGTACAGTAGCCTTCTACAATACATATGCCCAATGCACCCACAAACTTTCCAAAATGCAGTTACTAATATGAAAGATTTTGAATTGGCAAAACTTGAAGCAAACCATGTTCAAGTTATTAACCTAGTCATGAATAGATTATCTGACTTGGACTTCAAATTAAAACAACTTAGTGAATTAATTAATCAGAAATTGGAAGGATACTTAGCTAACAATCATGCAATTTATTAACTACCACAATGACACAATAATCCAGGAAACACAAATCATTTCCAAAATCAGTCGTATCCATTGTCAAATCAGCTGTGGCAACAAAAAACGCATGTTTGTCATAACTGTAGTAAATAAGGCCATATTAGAGCTAACTGCCAATTTTATAATAATAACTCACAATCAGAAAATCAATATTAAAACTCTGATTGCCAGTTTCAAGCTCCGAATTATCAACCCAACCTAGCATCATATCAACTGAATTACTTACCTATAACACAACAGCCAATCTATTAACCACCAATTTATTAGCCAATTAACTCTGCCATTTATTAACTGCAGTCTCAACCTATTTATTAGTTGTAGCTTTAGGTAATTTATCAGTCCCAACCAATTCAAACACTGCCACAAAACTTATCTTAAAACAGAACTTAAAGGCTAAGACTAACACAACAAAGCTGGAGATCATCAATGGTAGTTTATTAACTAATCTCCAGTTTCTTAACACAACAATTGGGATCCTGACAATGGAATTCGGGCACTGGGTATGCCCAAAATCCAAATTTCCAACACTATTTAAGTCTTCTGGTTATCCCAAAAGACACCACATCCAACAACCTGGAATCTAGCCAGAAACAGTCACTTACTAACAATATTCCACCAGCAACCATCTCCTATGACAAATCTTTAGCAGTTATTTTTCTTTTTGAACTCGAAGAAACCACAACAGTCTCATTATTCAATAGAGCTGCTCTTGACACCAAACTGATCACTGTTATATACATTGATGCAAAGGTTGATGGTCATACCATTAAGCTGATACTAGATAGTGGATTAGCTAGTAGCATCATTACATGACAACTCATGGACTAATTAGGTCACCAAGTTGATCATGCTGTTAGCATTCGCATAATCACTGCTGAGGGGCAATTAAAACCTCTATTGATGAAATTGATGACCTCTCTTTTGAAATTAATAACATTATTATTCCCATCAAAGTCTTAGTAATAGAAGCAACTTAATATCAGGCATTGGTAGAAAATGACTGGTTATCTAAACCAATACTGTACTTGACTAGATGATGCAAGAACTCCAACTCAGCCAGAATGGTTGACACACATAAGTACCAGCCATGTGTGGCCATTTCAAAACCCTCAACATGCCAGCACCTCTTATCAAATTTGAGGAAAAAGAGAAGAAACCTATCTGAGAAGCCTATCAAGTGTCCTAGGTCAACAAAGACCACAATGAGTTGCTGCTGATACTCTCCTGGGATGACAACAACAAAAAAAAACAGAAGGAAGAACTTATCTGGAATACAGACCAAGCCTGGGAAACCAATAATAACCAAGACAACTTATCAACTTGGGAGTAGAAAGAGACTGACAAAGAAAAAGGAAAAGAAAAAGAAACAACACCTATCAGCACTACTTATAATTATTACACCTACATTACACCCCAACGATCTGCCTATTATTGACCAAAACTCATATGCATCAATTGCAGTAAGAAATTGTTGTCAATAAATGCATGTTGTGGTGATGATGAGAAATATCAAATGGCAACCAAGTTTTACTGTCATCCATGTGTCATAGAATGCTTTGGATGACCAAAATGGCAAGGAAAATGGGACAATAAACCATGTTTTGTCTGTAGAACTATTTTACTTAATGAAGAAATGTGAAATAACATTCCTGGGCATAGAGGAATATACAATGAGATGTGTCAGTATACAATCTTAATCAACAACTGGGTACTCAAGGGAACACTAATTGACAACGCTTGGAAAAGAACATTATAATAATTGGAAGGATATTCCCATGACAAACATGAACTCTGGAGAATGGCATACATGAAAGCAGAAGGCATGACAACCAGCGAACTACTGGAAATCAAAAACAATCCTCTATCTCTTCCTAAACCTAAATACGTCCAAACTTTTGACATCTTTGGCAACATTGAAGACAACTCAGAAGAATTCCATGAACATTACCAGTAATTAGTGCCCACAAAGAAAGAGTAAGAGCAATACTTAGAGCAGCTGAACACTCAACTGTGTCAATATTGTCTAATTCCATGTGACTTCCAATATTGTAATAAGTGTGACCTTATTTACAATCTACCATTATGCATAATCTACACAATCCCAAAAGAAGAAGAACCAATCAGCAGCTGCACATCAGAATTGGAATCAACTTTCAATCCTGATTCAAACTCCAACAACAATGATAACAAAAACAACAGTTCCAGCTTCGCTCAATATGGCAACAAAAATAACAATGATTTGGAATCCAATTCAAATCCTGAAGCATATATTACACTTCTTGATCTCACCAAGGAACAAGAACTGAAATAGTTCAGCGATAATAATGAAGATATTATGCCTGAACACGTGCATGATACTGATGCAGGATTTGATCTAAGATATCCAAGGAAAGATCCCATTAAATTGGAACCACATTCGTACATTTGTATCAATCTGAAAATAACACTAGAAATTCTAGCAACAACAATAGTTTAACTAGCATTCAGAAGTAGTTTAGCGAAAAAAAAAATCAACATCAGAGGAGGAATAATTGATGCAGGATATGTAGGAAATATCATTGCTATGCTACAAAATGACTCAGAAAAGACCTATATTATAGAGCCAAATAAAAAGATAGCACAGACAATATTCTTGCCTCTGGTGAAAATAGCTCAGTTAGTATTAATGGGAAACAGGAAAGAGTTAGGGATTACTGCTAAAGGAATACAGAGATTTGGATCAATAGATAAAATAGACATACCAGTTAATATAGTAGAGAAAGAGGTTATTGACAAAGGAGAAATTATCTCAACCCATTAATCAATTTCTATTCTACCATATGACCAGTATATGTTAGCCCTAAAAAGAGAAGTAAAGAATCAAGCTTAGTTGTTTGAAGCAGAAGCCACCATTTGTGAATTAGAAGAGATTGGACTCACTAATCTCTACATATTAGTCAAAAGCCTCAAAAATATCAAAATTTCCATCTACAACACAATGGGAAGTGTTATTGAAATACCAAAAAAAATTATTATTGGATATTTAACCACTGAAGTTGAGGATCAACCACCAAACCACATTCCAGATTTTCTACAGCTTTGTAGATATGTGAATATTACATCACAAACCATTTATGGACAAAGCAAATGTTATCTGCTCCAACTGAAACAATTGGAACAAATGAATTTGGGAAATTTAGACCCACTTTAACAAATACAACTTAAGATATTACTCAACAATTTCAATAACATCTTTGCCAGTGAAAATAAATTTGGCAGAACTAACATAATCTAGCACCAGATTAAGACTGAAGATGAAATGCCAATAAAACAAAGAGCATATAGAATACCACCAGCTAGTCATGAAATCATTTGTCAAGAAATTAATCAAATGTTTGACAATAGACTAATTCAGCCATCAATAAGCCCATGGTTATTACCAGTGGTACTAGTTTGAAAGAAAAATGGAAAGATTCATTTTTGTGTAGACTATTGAAAACTGAATGGAGTAACTAAAAGTGATAGTTATCTAATTCCAAAGATCCAAAAACTATTTGATGCTTTTGGAGGAAATAAATGGTTCTTGACACTGGACTTAGATAGTGGTTACTGACAAGTAGCCATGCATCCAGCCAACAAAAAAAAAACAGCATTTACCACCAGAGAAAAAAATTTTGAGTTTGAAGTCATGCCATTTGGCTTGATGAATGCTCCAGCAACATTCCAATGGCTTATGAAGATTGTCTATACTGGATTACTGTGAAAATCAGTAGTTGTTTACTTAAACAACACCAATGTGTTTTCCAAAACATTTGATGATTATCTACATCATCTTTAACAAGTATTTGAAAGATTGAGAAGAGTGGAATTAAAGCTAAATGCCACTAAATGCTTTTTTGAAAAAACTGAACTCAAATTTTTGGGACATATTGTAAGCAAAAACAGTATCAAAACAGATCCAAATAAGATAGAGACTGTTAAAAACTTTTTAGTACCAAATAATCCCACAGAATTGAGAGCATTCTTGGGATTTGCTGGATACTACCGCCACTTTATCAAAGACTTTTCCAAAATAGCTCAACCACTGCACTAGTTTCAAACAAAGAATGCCAAGTATAAATAGACAGAAACCCAGCAAGAAGCTTTTGATAAATTAAGAAGAAAGTTCATTCAAGTTCCAGTATTAATCTATTCAGATTATAACAAGCCATTTATTATCACTACCAATCCATTAGATCAAACATTGAGAGCAGTACTATCACAAAAAAAACCAGATGGAAGAGAACATCCAGTAACTTATGCCAGTAGAAGCTTAAGTCCAGCTGAAAAAAACTATGAAACACCAGCATTAGAACACTTAGCAATTTATTGGGCAGTCATGAAATAGAAAGAATACTTAAGCCAAAAGTTTGAAATATATATGGATCACAAAGAATTAACTTTAATCCAGAAACAAGAATTTGGAAATGACTGTCATGTCAGATAAAAAATAGAACTTTCACTATTCAATTATACAATACATTATAAAAAAGGAAAAGACAATGGAAATGCCAACAGTTTATTACAAATGAGACAAATCTAAAAACCACTTCAACCCAAAAATATAACAAAAGATAAATATACAAAAATACCAACAACTTCAACATTATATAAATACCTAATTGTTCAAGAAGAAATTATCTCAAAAAGAACAAAACAACATAAAACAACAATCAAAATATTTTATCAATCATCAAAATATACTGTACCGAAAAAATAGAAGAAATTCAGACCAGCCAACAAGAGTAATTACAGAACCAGAAAAAGAGACAATATTGTTCAATATGTACTCAGATCCAACAGCAGGACATTTTTATAAAGAAGCAACCATGGAAAAAACTAGAAGAAAATACTATTGGCCATCAATATATTCAGATATTATTCAATATGTTCAAAATTGTGATGCTTGTTAGAAAAGAAGAGGAACAAAACCCAGTGAATTATTGAGACCAATTAAAATGAGACAACCATTTGATTGAATTGGAATTAACTTAGTTGGACTATTAACAATTACCAATAGAGGCAACAAATATATTGCAATAGCCATGGATTATCTCACTAAATGGCCAGAAACAAAAGCCATTCAAAGAGCAGATGCAGAATTCATTGCCAAATTCATTTATCAAGATCTGATCTGTCAACATGGATGTTCAAAAGAATTATTATTAGATCAAGAAACTCACTTTGTAAACAAAATATTAGCAGAATTAAGCCAAAGATTTGGAATAAAAAGACTACTATCATTACTATACCATCCACAAACAAATGAGTTAGTTGAAAGATTCAATAGAATACTGTGTAAAGCAATAGCCAAAATTAGCCAAGAAAACCAGGACAAATGGAATTCATTTATACCATCAGTATTACTTACTTATCAGACAATGAAGCAAGATACTATACAAACAACACCATTTGAATTGGTATACAGTAGAACTGCAACATTACCAGTTGAAATAGAGGTCAATACATATCCAACTAAACCAATAACAGAAGATAATTTCTAAGAAACATTGTTGAGAAGAACATATGACTTAATAAAAACACTAGAAAACAGATGACAAAAAGCAGCTGATAACATCCAAAAGTCACAAGAAAAGCAAAAAGAAAGACATGATAAACAACTACCAAATAAACCAGTTGAATTCAAGATTGGAGACAAAGTACTTTTACATTATACCAAAGCAGAAAAACAATAGAGTGGAAAATTCGACCTCAAATGGAATGGACCATTTCATATAGAAAAAATTCTAGGAAATAGAGCTTATAAATTAAAATGGGACAACAAAATCTTAACCAAAGCAGCACATGGTAATCGACTGAAACCATATCACCATACAGTATCAATATCCACCAGTAATATTTCACAATTAGGAGTACAAAAAATACTAGTTCAATCAGATGAGATTCTACAAGATCTAGAACCAATCATAGTTATTAAACCAAACACATTAAATTGAACAACCAAAAGTATATAAAAACACAGTACACACAACAAAAGCAACCAAGAAAAATGAAAATACCAGATCATATTCACACTATAGCTTAACAATTGTTCCAAGCCTTAAGTCAACAACAATTAGACATGGAAATTATTATTAACAACCAGATAATTTGTTATCAAAACACCCAAAGAAAGATGAAAAATACACCATATCAGCGGCCACCAAAGAATAATAAAAACTGAACAAATAACTTAATAGAAAAAATGAAGAACACTTTTAGAAAAATACCTATTATGGCACCAACAGAAAAGTTTACAAAAGAAAATTGAAAGCAATGAATAGAACAACTTCCAATATCATATTGCTATTACCAGTTAGGTCAAAAGTTGAATATTCAGGAGTTGTATATCAACAAATCTAAGAAAATATTCAACCAAGACATAATACAGCAAATTGAAGAATTTATCAGAAAGAAAACAAACTTAATACTATATGTTAAAACAATGTACCAATTATACAACATATTTCAGAACTATCCAAAAATACTATTACACTCTAACATGGAAACCATAACCATTAACCAATGGGGAAGAATAAACAATACACAGATAGAAAATGTGAGAAACAAAGTCGAACAAACAATACTTGAAAAAAAAGTACTAGAATTAATTCAAAATGAAGATTTCAATAGAGCTCAATATTAAAAGGAGGAGATAATGTTACTCATAAAAAGAAAACAGATATAAAAAAATAGTAGGCCAATAAGAAAGTAGTAGTTAGCACATAAGCACATTGTTCAGCAATATGGAGCAATGTCAAAAATCACAGCACATCACTCAGCAATGTGGAGCAATGTCAAGAAAATATAGCACATTACTAAGCAATGTGAGCATTGCTTGAGAAATTATAGCACATTGCTTGATAATGTGACCAATCTCATAGAACCCAAATTATGTATATATAGTGGTAGTATTAGAAGTAAAAAAGACAGACCTCTTAGTTTAGATTTTATCTAAGTGACTTTCCCATCCACAAATATCAATAAATAATTATTTTCTATTTTAAATTCACTCCTACTATCAATACTTTATGTTAATAGTAATTGATACTTAACCACACTGGAACAATAGCTCTTGATCATGGCTATTAACAGGATACTAACTTGCAATTGCTTTTGTTTAAATTTTGTTTATTTTTTTTTATTTTTTTTGTTTTATTAAAATTGATTAAGGATTAAGCGCTGAGATACAGACATCATAGAACTGGTAAAAGATCCGTAAAACAAGGGTAAAACACTCATAGATTTGAGAATAGCTTACCAGGAGAATTATCAGCCACTATGTTGAGAAAGAAATTTGATGGAATTGCAATTCCAAGAGACTACTGAAAACAATTGTTAAATCTTTGTCTATTATATAAAACACTCTACAACAAATCTTCAGATCAATAAAATCTTTAGATATCTATGCCAGAGTACCACTCAAGCACCAAGTTATGGATTTGTTATTTGCTTTGAGACCCCAAATAATTATCTGTAGCAATGGGCCTGAAAAATTACATTTAAAAAATAAATAACCAAACTGCCCATATTTTTCACAATAAACCAGATCTATTTTAGTCCAAAAAAACTTAATACTGCTCAGAATAAACTCTGTATGAAAAGCTAACTCCAATTTTTTTTTGATTTAAAGCCAATTATTGCATAGTGAATCTTATTGTCAATTTTAAATAATTGATTTATGATATAAGTTTTTCTATTAGTTCTATCTAATAAAATACCAAAATTATAAGCAGTTGTTTTTACTAGCAAAATAAACAAAAATGACTTAAACCAATTTCTTAAAATCTAAATATTATGATCTTTTATAGCTTTGACTATGCATACTGAATTTTTTCTAATTAAAAATAACCACTTTGCTACCAATTGATCTGTTTAAGCTAATTTGGCAAATTCTATTACAGTTTTTTGTTACAGTCTAATTAATTATAAGCAGATTGATATTACTTGACCAAACTTAAAAAGAGCTGTGACAATTATTTTTTTTGGTATATTTATAAAAATTTTCTTAATAACTATGGCCTAATTTGAACAAATTTTTTGTCTCTTAACATTATTGTTTATGATGATTTTTTTTCTGGCCAATAATATAGTCTTTTCTATGCTCTTTTTTGATATAAATATTAATTAGATAATTTTTTTTAAATTTTAAAAGAATGATAGTCTCTTCAAAACCATGAATTATTGAAAAAATTTTCTTGAAAAATTAAGTTTTTTTCATTGCTAATTTGTTTTTAACTGCCAAAAAATTAATGTTTAAGACAAAAAACTTTTTAACAAATATTTTTACTTAAATCTTGATTATTTTAAGATTAATTCATTTTTTGTCCAGAAAAATAGATAAGTAGAAAGGGAAAAAAACCTCATTATCATCTATGTTAAAGTTAAAAGAGCCAATTATGAAATTAAAGGCAGCATTAATATTAATTTGCTTAGTCTTGAAAGTATTTGTTTTAGAATCTAACTGCTTTTTTTCTTTATTATTTGTTTTATAACCAGTATTATCATCCAAAAAAACCACTTTAGAAGTATTTTTATTTGTGTTTATTTTAGCAAACTGACTAACAACATGTCTTAAACCAGCAAAACTTAAGTCTGTTTTATTATTTAAGTATTTTATTTTGTCAAAAGAAGCTTTTTACTTCTGTGTTAAGCTTTTACTAACTAAACCAAAAGCTAAAATTTGGGCTGGTCTTCTCTTACCTACAGAATTACTCATGGTAGCAGTTAATTTAACAACAAAAAAGTTTGTTTTTTGGAAAATTATGAAATATAAAAACAAAAAAAAACAAAAAACTTTTTTTACAAAAATTATTCTTTAAAGAATTATGGACATAAAAGATAAAGAAGTTTTAGTTTTTTTTAAGTTTTTATTATATTAAGCAAAAATATTTAATATTAAGTCTTAAAATAAATTTTGTAATTTGTAAATAATTTTAATTAAAAATTATTTGTTTAAAGTTATTAAGCTTAATTAAAAACCAATTAAAAAAAATATTAAATTTATTTAATTTATGTTTTTATTTTTTTATTTTATAAATACTATTTATTATAATATAATTACAAAAAATTTTAAAATAAATATAATTTATGTTTTTATATATATAACTAGCTATTTGAATTAATTAAGATTATATTAAATATTTACAAATTTAAAAACACTTAAATTAAATATGATTTATGCACTTTTTATATATAACCAATTACTTAAATTAATTAAAACACAAATTAAACTAAATTAAAAAAAGCCAAAAGTAAATTTAATTTACTAAATTTATTTATAAAACTATTTAAATCTTAATTATTAAAAACAAATTTACTTAATAATAATCTGGTTTTTTTAATATTATATTTGATATTAAAACTATTTATATATTACAATATTACCAAATATTTAATAATTAAATTATTTAAAAAAAATGGTTTAATATTACTTAATTTATTTTTATTTATGATATTAAATTTTATTTTATTTTTTTTATTTTTTTATATATATATTTAATGAGTGAAGTCCAAATACTAAATAAAATACATCATTATATAATCTAAACTAAGCACGAATCATGCTTTTACTACACGCAACCAGCCATTCAGACCAGTCAGAACAATACTAAACACTTATAAGAACAAAAACTACATCATTAACACCTGAGAAAAACAAACAGGACTTACAAAACCCAAAACTGATGCCAAATGCATCCTTGATATCCAACAACCTAACTACACTATCTGAGAGCCACTCAGATAAACCAGAAATAAAGATGGGAATAGAGCCATCACAAGGAATTAGCCCACACTTTTCCATAAAAGCTTGGTGTTTTGCATAGACCAATCAGATATTCTCCCAAAAAATGAGACAAAGCCCATGCACAAAGTCCACAATCCTTTCACACCCAACCTTAAAATCACCAAAAACCAAAACAAACTCATGACACCAACTACTAAACACAAAGCCCTTATACAAAGCCATGCCAACTCCAACCTTTGAAACACAAGAAGCCAGTAACTGCAAAACACATGAAGAAGAGCGAGACAAACCAGAAAGAGCCTTCCAAGCCAAAGCATAAGCATTCAGCAACTGAGCATGACTGGTGGCATCATGAAGACAAGAAAAAACATGGTCCAAGACCTTGACATTACCACAGAACAAACACACCACACTGGGGTAACTCTTATTATATAAATGCTTGTGCACAGCAACAGGCAATTGCTAATGGAAGGCTTTCATAAAATATGACTAATAGCTAGCCGTTTGCACAGTAGTGAAGCCAGCAGCCAAGTGAGAATCAAGATGCCACACCATAGAGAACCTGGACCAGTTGATATTAGCATGCAAACTATCTACCACAATTCAAGAACCAGACTCAGCCTCTCAGCGAGCACAATGAATACCATAAAAAACATCATAAACAAAGTGCCTAGAATTCCCAGAAACCGCAGTACCATTAGCACTCAGAAAACGTTCATTGATTAAATGAGGCAAATGCCAGACAGAGAAAGCAGCATCTTTGACAAGCACATTAGCACATTTATTGTCTGAAACACCAGAATAGCCCCTAACCTTAAACCAATTTACATTCAAATTTTTACGACTAATTACATTAGCAATGTGGCGACATTTGATCCAACAATGGTTTCTGAAATCAGGATAAACCAGCAAAGATTCAGATTTGCATGCATCTAAAGCAGCTTGGCTGTCCAAAAATAAGTCAACTACACAAAAAGGAGGAATACACTCAAGAGCCAAAGCAATAGCCTGCAATTCTACCAGAATAGAAAAAACCAAACCAGACACCCCTACACCCAAACCTGCATTAATGTCTTCAAAGAAAGCAGCAGCACCTGCCTTTATGCCAACAGTATCCAGACCACTTAAAGAACCATCTGTATATACAGAGAGGTGAGCCACATCAGCATCCAACAGCTTGTTATATACAACACCAAAACCATGAGATTGACAAACATCAGAACCAGCATGAACATTCTCAAAGGAGAAACAAACAGAAAAAGAACCAACATTGCCAAGAAAGCGAACAGATAGATCAAACCAGAAAGGGATTGGGCCACAAAAATCCAGCCTCTTCCAATGTTTAAAGGTGCTCCAGCTGAAAACACCACCAGTGCAGTCACGCAGTTGGTTCACAAAAGCAATTTCATAATGCCTAAGTGAAGACACACATCTGACAAAACAAGGTTCACCAAGAACCTGACATATGGGCATACCATTCTGGATGCAAAAAGCACTAGCCAGAGAGCCACCCAAAGACAGATCACAATCAGAAAAAATACAAACTACACCTGCCAAAAAATTATTTGAGGGGCTGACACCAACACAAGCCGGAAACAGCAAAGGATAACAAGGATGCCAGCTGAGGACCTGGAGATTATGAGACTTGTAAGAAAACAAATGACCCAAAATACCAACCAAATTCGTGAAAGCAACAACAGAGGCTGATTTACTCTCAACCTGCACTTGTTCAAAAGACTTTAAATTATACAATGAAGAATGTTAAAGCACATCATTGGGGAAATCATGGGGCAGTCCAGACTTTGATTTCAAGACCTTGTGCAGCAGAGCATCTTATTTATTACAAACACCAACTGGAATAAAGCTGAATTGAGTCCTGTAACTGACGATGGGAAAAAGAACTGCAGACACCAAATACACAAACTGTTTGTCAAAAACTGCTTTCTTTAAAACCAGGTTCACAAAAAAATGGACATCTGACTGAGCTTTAGCCAGACTAGGCTTTGAAAGACCCTCAGAAGACAAAAAAATACCCAGGTAATGATGAGGTTCTCCCTTCTTGGTAACAGAAATAGGTGAACTACTGACAGTCAAATGAGACATAACAACCCAGCAGTTGATAGGAATGACAACAGTCTTATCATTATTAATCAAAATGTCATTTAACTTAAAGAATTTACTGGCAACATTGAGGATATGCTGTGTGGCAGCCTGGCTGCTACTGACCCAAATTGTATCATCAACAAAAACACCAGCAGCCAGAAATGACATTAGCTCAGCTTAAGATTCTACCCAGCCAGTTTTGGAAATAAAATGCAAATTTAATCTGTAACCACACATGCTTTTCTGCCTTTTAACCTCACACAAAAGTAAATCATAAAATATGTGCCAAAGAAGTGGCGAAAAAACCTCCCCTTGGTCCAAACCATCATAAACTTGGTAATCATTAGTCAAGCCAAAATCAGTTATCACTCGGTTATAATAATTATTGTGAATGCTACCAAAAAATCAAACAAACTTGTCACACATCTTGATCCTAACCAAACTTCTTCTAAGATGTTCCCAACCAACAGAATTGTACACCTTATGTATATCCTGTAAAACCAGCCACAGCTTCCAGTTTTTTTCCAAAGCATCCTCGATTACAGAACCAATGGTAAAAATAGGTGATTGTGTGGTTGTGTTTTTTAGCACAAAAAAATTGTCTCTGTGGAGAACATCAAATACACTACAAGCTGAAGATATCCTGTCCGAAAGTATCTTAGAAAGTACTTTGCAAGCTGTTTTGATCAAAGCAATAGGATGCGTATTTGTAAGAACCCCCTCCTATTCATATGGTTTTGGAATCATTGAGATCTAAGCTTCCCTTCAAGGCCCAGACACTAACTCACTAACCAAGCAAAAGTTCAAAAGCACTAAAAGCATATCTAAAACCAATTTATCACAATGCTTCCACAATTCATTCGAGATGCCAGAGAGACCTGCTGCTTTCTCATTAGGCAAACCCAAGACCACATCAAACATTTCATCAAAACCAATAGGACTCATCATGTTAAAAAAGTCATCATCAAAAACATAATTTAAAGACTAAAATTGGGAAACCCAATCATCAAAGATATCAGTTACTATCACACGCTTCCTGGTCCAACTCTTCATAATTTCATCCACCTTAGATTTAACCAAATCAGGCTCTAGCACCAGCTTATTATCCACAACCAGATAATCCAACACCACCTTATAGAAAGAATGTTCTAGCACACTTCTGATAGTACGACTCTTGTCTAACTCAAAGCTCTCCATTCTTTTATTAATGGCCTGCTTGATACAGAAATCTTCAGCACATTTGAATTCTACCAATTTGGATGAATGGTAAAATTTCTTTGCCTTTACCAGAGCAGAGCAAATAACATCAAAATTAGAACCTGAAAGAAAGAGAGACCTTACTGTTGATGCACCAGCAGAGTCAAAAACACACCATATATCCAAAAGCAATACAAAATTGACATCAGAAATCAAATGAGATGCCTTCACCAGCTTGGAAACCAGCAGTTCCAGCTTATGAAACCAAGAAAAAACTTTGGTGTACACACTATCAAAACCCTTAAACCATTTTTTTTTGAAAGCCCCATCTGCCGAAAGAACCATAATCTTTTGAACAATGCTCCACATCACATCCAGATCAGAAAATCTCCTGGCTGAAGAAAACTCATTCAAGAACATGGCAGTATTGGCCACTGTAAACATCTTAAATTCACGTCATTTAACATCATTTGCAGATTTGACATCAAATTTCCAATGATCCTTATTCACCTGTTTGTGCAGCAAATTCAATTAAACATTGAGCAAACCACCAACACCCACAGAGACAGAAACAGCCTTGTGATCAATATCAAAATAATCCACAACATCATCTATACCATGATCCACCATAGCATTAACAAGATTTGAGGAAACAAACACATAGTCAATTGTCTTAGCAACACCACAAGAATTACACCAGATGGGTGTCTTTGCAAAAAGGCTCCCACCCAAAGAATTCATCAAACCTAAATCAAAACATTTCCTGAAGCTAGTACTCTTGTGAAATCCATCTTCGTTGAAATTGCCACCTAAGATAACGAAAGAAGATTCATTTACAGCCCTTGCAATTCAAGAATTAACATCGTCTACCTGAAAAAAACGTACTGCCAAAGACACTCTAGTGTACAGACCCAAGATTGATACAAATAATTTATTTTTGAAGAGCAACTTAATAGAAAAAAGTCTGCCAGGAATCTCTGAGACCTTACTTACATGCCGAGCTAAAGAATTGTCCATAATAATTGCCACACTAGCACCCAAATGACCAGCATCCAAACCCAAAGTGAAACCCAAACCCCATCAAATTTGTTCATGATTTAAGGACAGATCTTACCTTTCAGCTTAGTTTCAGTAACAATAGAAACCAAATTGCCCATTTCTAAATGCCAACAAACAATGTCATTCTGCTTTGCAGAATTGTTCATGCCCCGAACATTACACATCACAATTTTCTAGACAAAACTACTCATTGAAAAAGAAGTAAGGAGGAAGTATTGCCAGTCAAAACCAAACCATCAAAGCAAGCAGTCAAACTAAAAATGGATTTAGAAAGGCCTTCCAACATGTTCTCTAACTTGATAATGTGGGGGGATACCAAAAAATCCAAAGTCATAGTAGTCTTGCCACTAATGGCCTTATTTGAGCCCACTCTTATCACTATATCCTCTCCTTGATTTTGTGATGGGAGGGTCACCGGTGGCTGACATCCAGGGCTAGGTTAAGGAACTGCCAGCACAAATAAATTCAACTTCTTAGCCAATTCACCAATCTGTTTCACAAGGCTGACGAGACTGCTCTCAATGCTAATCAAACATTTTTCCAAATCATCTACAGCAAAAGGGAGCAGTACATCATTTTTTATGGAACCAAGTTGAGAATCATAACCAAAAAAATCATTCGAAGAAGAAGAACCAACCACTAACACCCAGGTCTTACCACCAAAAGCCAACAGACAGGAGATAGGTGCTGACTTCTTTTCATAAATTTTAGCCAATCTAAACCAATCTTGAGCTGAGAGAAGGGCTCTTTTGCTCTTAGGATTAGAAGACACACCTGCCAACTTACAAACTGAAATTGAGTGACCAAAAGAATTGCAACCAGAGCACAAAGGGATAACCAGACATGACTAGTAGAGACCAATGCTTTTTATTACTGGTGTATTGGCCACTGCCTGAGTTATGTTATCTTCAAAAACAAAACACACAGTGGCACAGTGTGCACGAGTATAATTGACAGAATTGCAGTCGATGATGCATGTTTTCCCACCAATGGAACCAAGAAAATCCCACAGATTATGTGTATTGGTTCTCACAGGGAGAGTGTAAAGCAAAGCCTTAAACCTGTCTCTAAAGTTCCATGTTTGTTTGTCAACATCAGTCTTGGCCACATATACTGCATCTTTCCCAATGAAGATAGACCATTTGGATGCCAAGAGATCAGCCTGAATTTGATTTCCCAAAATGATAATTGCCTTTTGCCACAAACCCACCAATTGCATTTTGATCAACTCAATTACTTCAAATTCGGAAACAGCCACACACACTGCCTCAATAGATGTTCCCACAGGAATTTTCCTAATCACAACTGACTGATTTGTGTGAATGTTGCCAAGGTGCTTAAGATTAGTGTTTATCACAACACTATGATTATGAGCCAATTTTCCCGCAGTCATCATCGCCGATTCAGAAGTGAATGTAGCTCGAATGATTCTACCAAATTTTGAGGAAGTAAAAGCCCCCCCAAAATCATTCACACCTAAAAAAATTTTTCTGATAAAACTCAATTTTTTCTGAGAAAACTTCCTAGCAATGGCCACAAGATTAATATCTAAAGCAAAGAATTTGTGAACAGACACCTGAACGGATGGCTTGATAAGAAGAGGGGGTGGAAGAAGAAAGAAATCATTCAACACATCATTTTTTGCATTGACAGTATTATAATTAATTACACTCAGTGGCTTTCTTAATACTTTCTTGATTTTTACACACAAACTTTTTGGTGTATGATCAGAATCTCCTTTCATGAAAGTACCACTTTCACCATAGTCAACACTGGTTTCTTCAACCAAGCACTTTTTCTCCATGTCAATACTCTTAGACTCTATAGTGTCACCAGTCTCAGAACCTCATGAACAAGCACCAGAAGCTTTAGCAGCAACCCTTTTATTATCAATACTCTTTTCCAATATATCTTCCTTCCTTTTCTTCCTTGATGCAACAGCCTTGAAACCATCTTCAGAACCAAAATCTTTAATAGTCTTCTTTATAACAGCAATAACAAGACCAACAATGGCCTCAAAATCAAAAAACGGTTTGGTTTTATCGTACTGAATGTTGAAAAAACTTCTTTCAAAAAAAACTTTTGACTCTTTTTGGGAATTTGGGATGAACGAGAGAAAGAAGTTTTTTTAACAAATTAATTTTAACAATTTATTTTTGTTTTAAAACCAATAAAGTTCTTAAACAAATAGTTAAAACATTATTAAAACTCTTAATAATATATTTTATAATATTCAAATTTTTTTATTTTAAGATTTTTGCATATATATTTAATTAGAAAAAAAATAATCAAAGTAATCAAAAAACTAATTAGTTTAACAACAAACTTAATTAATGTTATCAAATTAAAAATTTAAGATTTCAAAAAATTCAATTTAGAATTAATTAAAAAATTAACAGTAAAAATAGTTAAAAATATAATAATAAAAAAACCCAAAAAAATCAAAACTTTAATATATAATTTTATATTAATAAAAAATAAATTAAAAATTTTAGAATTATCTATAAATTTGAAAAAATACTTAGAAAAAAAAGATAAAAACATTATATAATTCATAATTAAATAATTTTAATTTTAATACTTATAATAATAATAACATTCAAAAATTATTTACCAAATACTATATTTATATAAAGTATTAGTTTTAAAATTACAAAATACAAAATCTTTAAAAACTTAAATATTATTAACTTAAAAAATTAAATTACTGATTTTAAAGATTATACAACCAAAAAAATATTAAACAATTTAATTTTAAAAATGTTTCTTGAAATAATAATTTTTTTTAGTTAAATAAGAAAAAAAATTTAAGATTGTTTTTCTTAATTAATACAAACCAATAAGTAAAAATAATAATAACAAAAAAAGTTCTTAAAATAAATAATAATATATTATTATAAGTTTATAAACTTTAATTTAATTAATATAATATTACTAAAAACATCTAAAATATTTTTAATATTATTAAGAAATTTATTAAAAAAATATTATAAAACACAATAAAGAAAAAAAAATTTATTGCAAAAAACTTTATAATCTTAAATATAATTAAAAACAAAATTACCAATAGCAATTTTAATAATAATAACCAAAAAAATTTCAAAACCAAAATTTATATAAAATAACTTAATATTGTTTTTGATTTTATTATAAAATTAAGCACTAAAATAAAAATTATTTATTTAAAAAATCTTTAATTTTTTTTTAAATATTACCAAAGACAGTACCAAAAAACAAAGAAGATATTAATTTAATTTTCGAAATCAGATAATCCAATAATATGATTAAATAAAAATATATTTAATAAAATGTCTTATTTTACTTATAAGTTTAGCAAAAATTAGTTAAAAATTAATGTATTAACCAAAAATTAAATTAAATTAAGATTGATTATATGTTTTTATTATTGTTATTTAAAACAAAAATTTTTTTTTATCTATAATTACAATAAAATTAAGTATTATAATTAATATTAATAATATAAAATTAATAAAAAAGCCAAAAAAACAGAAAAAACAAAGTTTTATTTTTTATAAAAAAGAAATTGGTTTTAAGATATTAAAATTAACATTAAAAATTTTTTTTAGCATTTTAAAAGAATTATTATTATAAATAACAAAATTAATTTGGTTTTTTTGGTTATTTAAGCAGTAATAAGTAAAAAATAGAAGAAAAAAATAATTTAATTACTAATTTTTTATTAAATTTTTAAAAAAAACAAAGATTATATTAAAACTATTTTAAATAAACTGTTTTAAAAAATCTTTAAAAAAAAAAAAACTTTTAACTAAAAAATAATGTTTTTAAACCAGCAAAAAATTGGCCAATTATTATTTTATTTAAAAAAAACATTTTTATAAAATATTATTAAATAATCTTTATAATTGTTAGTACTTTATTGATAAAAAAATTATTAATTGTTTTAAATAATAAAAAAGATAAAAAAAGTGTAATTTTTTTAATTGATTTTTAATTTTTTAAGTTTAATTTTTTATTTATTTATTTAATAGATAATAATATAATTTTAAATACTATTAATTATTATAAAACATAATATATTCTTTATAAAGTTGAATTTTTATTTGTTTTAATTATTAAATTTAAGTTTTTTTTAAAAAATAAAAATAGTTAAATATATTATAATAAAATTAAATTTTATTAAAATAATTTTACTTAGTAATTTTTAAAATATATTTAATATATTTAGCTTTTTTTATCTGCTTAATATTATCTTGAATTTTTTGTTAATAAAAACTATTGTTAATTTATAAATTATTTTAGCATTATAAAAATAATAATACTATTATATACTATTTAAAATAAAAAATTTTTTTTTTTTAGAAATTGAAAAAACATATTGGCAAACTTAATTGTAAACTTTTTTTGTTATTAAAATATTATTTAATTATAACAATAAAACCAATTAAAAAATTAAAAATAACAAAAAAAAACTCATTTAAAAACAATAATAATAAATTTAAAGTTTACTATTATTATAATTATTAATATTAATAATTGTTTTTTAACCACTTTAATTTTTTAGTTATTTAAAAATAATAATAATAATAACAGATTCAAAATTTTAAGACTTTTGCTAATAATAATAACAATAATAATATTTTAAACTAATTAAAAATTATTATAAATTTATATTATTTAATTATTTTTATTATTAAAAAAATTTTTGGTTGTTGTTTTTTAATTACATTAACAAAAATAATTTTTTTTTGTTTTAATTATAAACATAAAATTTAAAAAATTAAAAAACAAAAAGAGTTTTAAATTTAATATTAAGTTAAGAAAATAATTAAATGTTAATTTATTAGATAAAAACATATGTATATATATAATTTAAATAATTAACATAATAATAAAAATATTTTTACTTTATTTAAAAAACAAAATCATTATAATATACTATTTATAATTATATAATTGTTATTAAATATTATAATTAAACAACAATTTATTTATAATAAATATATAAATAAATATTATTATTAAAAATATTTTATATATTAATATAATAAAAATAAATTAAGTAATCAAAATAATAAATGCGCCAATAATTTAAAACTAAATTGAAATGGTAGTTTCAAAATTTATTTAATAAACTACAAAACAAACTTAAAAAATATAAAACAAAAAAGGTTTATTTACATAAATATTATAAAAAAATGTAATGATAAATAAAAAAAGTCAATAATCAATTCAGTTTTTGTAAAATTCAAAAAAATACTTGATTTGTTTTTATACGTATAATTAAAATAATTTAAGATATAATCAGGCTAATTGTAATTGATTATATATAAAGTAAATCAGTTCTTAAAATTTATAATTGACAAAAAAAATTTTAATGTAAATACGTATATCAAATTCACATTGAGTACTCCCATATTGATCAGATGACGTCACACGACTAATGCGTCTACAGAACGCTGTTATTTCGCAACTTTATAAAAATTTATTCGCAAGTATTACTGCCAAAGAATTCCTATTTCTAATTCCTTACAAAGTTATTATCAAATCGTGGTCCACGAGGTCCGAGCATGGGAAGCGAAATACTTTAATAAAGACGTGCTAAAATAACTCAGTCAAAACGCAAACCAAGTGAAAAATGACAGAACGGAATACGTCTCAAGGTGTGCGAAACTGGCTCACTACAGCTCGAGAAGATCCATGGACTTTTCCAACCACGATAGGTCAAAACTTCAGTTCCCCTATTCTAAGAATCTTCAATCAGGACTGGCACACTTACGATGCAGATACTAAATTGGGGATTCTGCTTTCACTTTTATGCATAAAAAAGTTGCATTTGCAGACTTTGGAACAGGATATGAGCCAGGTAGAGACACCCAATTTCTATAGAGTTTTTAACCCAAGTTCTTCTTACTATGGGTTTTCCTTTGAAAGGTACGCTCATTTAGGCACCCCAAAAGATATAAAACTTGATTTTTTTAACAGCTCATCAGGAGAAACCTCTTTTAGCTTACCCTTAAGTCATGTAGTTTCGAGGTCTTCATAGCCTCATAAAACATAGGATCTGAATTCAAAGACCAAAGATTTCATTCCTGCACATTATTTGTTTTATATGAATACCCACATCATCCTGCCTGACTTTAGCTATGAGCTTTACAGAATCCAAATAGAGGCTGTTTATTACTCATCTTCCTATTTATTTGCTCGCTATCTTAACCATTAATTAAAATTTAGATTATAAAAACGGGGATTCGTGATCCAGATGAGTGGGTGCGGCTTACATCTGAAATGGTAGCTGATTTTCCCCGAACTGGAGCGCTTAATATTCAAATTCTGGATATTTTACCGGGCGATTCTCGTGTCGGGCTTGAACGGTTAATAGATAAGAGTGAGTCTAAAGTATTTTTGCCTCTTTTATATATATTGATCATATTCTTCCTTATTGTAAATTTATATCGGTTGCCCTTTCCTCGGTTATCTTTGTCTTTTATGCATGAATTGAAATGGATAACCTCTCACAGTTAAAAGAAATGGCATAAAATTTCATCCAATGGAATACGCATACATAGATCTTGATATCTGTGACACTTTTTCAACATTATCATTGAACGCGTCTTCAAGAGAACATTCTGTAAAATCGCATTTCCAGGTCAACACTTCAAAAATAGCACCACAGAATGACAGATTGGCTTTATTAAGAGATCAAGGAAATTCGGGATCTTCAATAGCCTCGGGATCGACAATGAATGTTGCAGGATCCTTTCCGGCGGTATCCCAAAATTCCCCCATTGTTGCACAAAATCCTCAAATACCCGCAAATCGACCGCCCCCTCCTCGACCCCAGCTTTCTCAAAGCTCCTCTTCCCTTTTTATTCCCAAGCGCCGGCCTTCGCAAGTTTCACAGCCATCATTTTTAAGACCAGCTAATAATTCTTCAAGGCCAGCGCCGATTAACACTGCTCGAGGTTTGTTTCCCATCTTCCGCTAATAATTAAACTTGACCTTTTTCTAATCAATCTGAGATTTATATTTTGGTTCGCCTTCGTCTTAACTCAGCATCAATGTATAGTGGACAGGCAGCCCTTGGATCGGCAACTATCACAGAATCCCCTACAGATATCACCACTGGGAAAACATTTCAGAAGCCAAAAAGAATCCAAATGCTTGATATGTCAACCGGAACCTCAATAATGAAAATTCAAGAAGAGACTTTGCTAAAGACCCAGCAAGGTAATCTTATCTTTTTAGCTTCTTCAGGTTAAAGCCTTCCTTTGATAATGATTTGTGGACAATAATTTTATCTTATCAGTGGAAGCCCAAGCGAAAGAAACAAAAAGATTAGAAAAGGAGAGAAGACAGGAAGAGAGGCGACGTGAAGAGGAGGAAAAAAGACTGCTAAAAGAAAGAGAAAAAGCTGATAAACAGAGGCAGAGAGAGGAAGCTAGGTTTGCTAAAGAAAAAGAAAAGCGAGATAAAGCTGCTGCAAAACAAGCCGCTGCGGCTGTCGTTGGAACTTCAACAACTGATAATAATAATGATAATAATAATAATAATAATACTAATAATAATAATGATGATAATATTATTATCCCAAATATCCCACGTAAGAATCTCTCTTCAATTTCTCCAATTTCCTGTTTTCAAGATTCAATTTCTAATCTTTCGCATAATTTCAGCTGCCCAGCGAAAAAAGAAACGGATGAATAGTGAAGTATCTCTTATGCAAATTGTAGCTGACCCTCTTATTCATAACGCGTTCTTATTTATGTCCCTATATAATTTTCCAATGCAATATATTCTTAGACGATACGACCATCCAAGAGGAACAAATATCGGAAGAAGATCTTCACCATAAGAATGACGTCCCTAATATTGTTCCTCCTATAACCCCTGTTTCACCCACAAACACCTTCATTTCAGTAAATCCTCCAACATTCATGACAGAGCCTTCCACAAGTGAACCTGCATCAGCGATCGACTTGCCTGATGCAAACTTAAATGCACCTAAACCCAGCGTTCCCATGGAACCCGCTACAAATGTCAAGCCAAATAATATGCCTCAAAGCATTACAGCGGAACAACTACAGGCACTCGCAGATGGGGTTTTTGAATATGCCAATTATTTGAGTTCTGAAGATCGACAAACTATAATGGATTTCTTGGCTGGAACATACGGTAAGGCTGAGTTCAAGCTTAAATTTGTATAATTCCAAGTTTCACACATTTTTTTCCATTTCAATTTTTGGGCTTACAAATAGAGCGAAAATATTCTGCAGCAAGTTCGACACCAGGAGTTAATGATGTCATACGCGATATTGTTATGCACATTGACCGCACCCCACTGTATGGTGAAGGTAGAGAAATAATCGAAACAGTTGTTTTTGAAATGAACACAACTAAAGGGACATGGCGTAAACTAAAGAGGAAAAAGGTTAAAAGAATAATGCATGATGGATTAAATGGAAAAACCAATGGTAATGAACAGATTGCAGACCAATGAACCTCGCTGAAGGCGATGATTTCTGTGATGCTTTCTGCCATTTGGGAGTATTTTACATTTTTTGAATTCCATGCAGTGAGCTGATTTTCCAGTGTCCAAGTGTCAAATCTGCGAAAGACCAAGGTGGCAAGTTCGTTCGATAAGCGGCACAAAAAGTCATAAATTCAATGGGACTGTAAATCGATCAATCAAACTTCAAAAGTTTTTTTTATAGCTGATAATATACTCGTCTATGTTTAGTAAAACTCGGCACGTAGATTAAGCATTACTTGATCACCCTACAATGCTGGCTTTAGGATTATGAGAATCCTTTAATAATTAATCAATCAGATAATCTTTGCTACAGAGTTCTCTGTAAACCTTTGACAATTAAAACGGGACAGTGTGCATTTTGCTGGCAATAATCCGAGAAAGAACCAACAAATAGCCTGATAATGGAATATACAGAGCTTAATTTTCATATCAGTTTAATAAATGATACAAATAACAAGATATTTAGATACCTCTTCCAGGTAGACAAATCACGGCTTCCCATGATCAATATGTCGGCTTTCTCTTTTTGAGTATAGTCAAGTATAATATTTCTTGTATCGGTTTTTGATTTAATTATTTCAACTTTTGCAGCGATCTATGTGGAAGAAACCATTTCATTAGCCATTTAACTGATAATCATGATTCAACAGAATTTCCTCACTACATTTGCCGCTTTCAATTTTTGAAGATATTCATCAAGGGAATCCTGGGTCTTTTTTTCGATCTAATAAAACAATAATTTCCAATTAATTGAATGAAAAGATATAAAATTATTTTAATGAGTTGCTGTTACTTGCTTCTTTCTCCCAGTTCATAATATATTCAGCCGCATAATCCACATTCATTTCTTAAATAAAATACTTATTTTTATCGCCATTAACAATGGAAATTTCGGTACTTTGCAAGTCACTACATACGGTACCCAACTCAGTTGCTTCAAAGTCCGAACTCAAAGATAGAGCTGAAACCAAATGAACATCATCCCTTTCCGGATTTAAGAAATTTTCAATTATCCAGTCGATTGTATAGGTTGCTTCCTTTGTGGAGGAGTCTAATGCAACTACAACTTTACGCGGCTTCATGGCACAATACTGTTCGCTATCTCTAATGAGAATGATCTGCCTAAAATGTTGACTCGTTTTAAATCATGATGCCACTTTATACATCCAAATATGGGAAGGCTTATCATTTAAGTTTTAGGCAGAAACTTTATAAAGCTGAAATTATGTGTCTTCAAGTGACAAAGCAAACTTGTTAACGGACAACGAAATTTCGAAAGTATAACTGAAAATGACACACCAGTCCGGCATTAAAGGTCATTTTCTATTCACGATGATATTTGGTTCAAAATCAGTGAATAATTTTAAAAACATCATCTATAGAGTCCAAAGAACTCGCCGACTTGTTCGCTAATGCTGTGAAGACAAGGAAGCTACGTATTATTCGTGTGTCCATTGTAAATGGTGGCTATTTTAAGTATTACAGTAATATCACAACAATTGAAATTGAAATCTAATGGTCAATTTATGAAATATAGAGTCTTTGGTACCAAATGGTACTATCGAGGCAGGTGATGACTGGGTATCTGGTTAGTTCTAAGTTTCTTCGAACTGTCCTGACTGACGAGTGTACCAAATAAAAAAAACTTATTTATTTGATCAATAATTCAGATTATGCTAAAGTTCTATCGTTTCTCGAGGAAAAAATTCCGGCCTATATTCTTTTCAGACTGGATTCCAAATCAAGCACTGGAAATTTTGAATGGCTATTTTTGTGTTACGTACCTGACCTAGCGAAGGTAACCAATTTTCACAGAGGCAATATTCAAAAAAAATCCTGAATTTATGAATTTATAATACAATAAGGTGAGAGATAAAATGTTGTATGCTTCGACCCGTGCTACTCTTACGAGAGATTTGGGAGATAATTACTTTGTAGACTCCATATACGGGACTGTGGCGGTGAGTAATGGCCTATTTTTTTTGAATTTCTTTTTCAACTCACCATAGATGCGTGTTTTTTGTTTACATTCAATAGAACGATTTCACATATGAGGGATATTTAAAGCACAAAAAACATCAACTTGCTGATGCCCCTCTTACTGAACGCGAAAAAGAATTGGCAGAGATAAAAATTGCCGAGGTAAACTGTTTTTTATTGAGGGAAAACTAAAGTTGCAGTTTTTGATGTTCATATTTAATGATTGTGTGTTACCAGGTAAATTCATTCAGCTCATCAACGCGCAAATCCCATGCAGCAGGTGTTTCTTTTCCTATCGCCGATGAGGCTTTGGTCGCGTTAAAACAACTTGGTAGTGCTGATCGGACCCATAATCTCGTACAACTTGTACGTAAATTTATTTCATGGTTCATATTGTAAAATACATAAACTTTAAGAATTCATCTGCTAAATTCTAGGTCGTCGATACAATAGGCGAGAAATTTGAGCTTTCTTCATCAGATAATATTGGAGTTGATCAACTTGCTGCCGTTCTTCCTGTTGATGCACCCAGGTTTTCCTTTTTTGCTTACAATTATTCCCACAATGGCCAGGAATTTGATTCAATAGGTAAATCTTGAGGGGTGAATTAATGAATAAATGAAATTTTGCTAAATAGCTAACATTATTTTATAGTTTTTATCTATACCTGCCCATCAACCTCTAAAATTCGAGAACGAATGTTATATTCTTCTTCCCGAGCCTCTATAATTTCTATCGCAGAAAAAGAAGCAAGTCTTGAAATAGTAAAAAAGGTAATGACAAAGGAGAATGAAGATTTCTTTACAAGTAATAAAAAGATGGGTTAAAAATTTATGTTAAAAATTAACCTTTATTTTTCATTTGTAAATAATGTCATTAGCTAGAAACAAATGATCCTAAAGATTTGAACGAATCATTTTTACTCAATGAGCTGCATCCAAAGAAAGATATTGGGATTAAAAAATTCGATCGGCCTAAACCTCCAGGAAGGAGAAATATCCGAACCTGAATCAGTTAATAAGGTTTTTTGACTTATTTTTCCATGTTAATTTAAACAATTTTAATATAAAGCTGGTTTTAACTTGGGGATTTCTTTATTTGTGTCCAATAATTTATATTTTTAGCTAGATTCTACTATTTGGAATTGGCTGCGATACTAAGAACTTTCTGGTTTTTTTTTCGGTAAAAAAAACAAGCCTTTTATTTGAATGTAACGTTATATTATTCAAAGTTATCAAACTTTGATTATTTTTCAACTCTTCGTTTTCTGCTTTTCACGTGACACCAACCTTAATTCTAGTCCAAAATATTTTTAAGGTTTCTTGTAGCATTTATGTTAAGTTTTAAAGAAAAAAAAACTGATTTGTAAATCTTTTAAGTTATAAGGCTTAACAATAAAGCCTTTTGTTTTTGAATGTAAATAATTGTATTTAGTATTATTATTCTTTGAAATTTTAATATTAATTTAAATAATCAAATTCAATTCTATTTTGCTTTAATATATTATTTTTATAATACAATATATTGAATAAAAAAACAGGTTTAAATCACCTGTCAGCTAAACAACATTTATCATTGAAGAATGACATATTTTTCTGCAAAAAATAAATGATCATAGGAGGTAAAACGTATACTTCGAGTATTTGTAGCTAATCAGCGACATAAAAAACGTGGTGTTTAATTTCATTTCCTTTAACACTTTGAATGATTATAAGTTCATTCCGGTTAACTAACCTCTTAAATGAGATCTCAGACTTCTTGTCTCATGCTCTCCTATCTATCAGTCAGGTATAAATCAAGATTCAAACCAAGTTTTTTTTTGCCTCCATTACTAATCTCTAATTCCAATCCTGTGATTTATAGCCTGCACATTCGCCACGAATGGGATTGATCGTCGTTTCTGTACTATTTATCGCTAATGAGGCACAATAATAATAATAATAATAAATCACTGGTCATCACAGAAATCGCAAAATGAGGAGTTTCGCTCTTCCCGAAGGTGATTTTTATTATGAAATTCGATTGTCCAACACTAGTGAATTAAATGACATTTAATTGTAAGAGGAACAAGTCATTCATCATTATTAGGTTTCGAGATCCATTTATGATGTCGGTCACAGTTGCAAGCTTTACAAAATTAGAATATTTTAACTTTTTTAAATTTCGTGAGTATACACTTGATATGGATTAAATGTACAAATTCTACTCAGGCTTTGTAATGGGAGGCAATGACGACTTGCACTTTCGCACAGGATACATTTCCCGATAGCGGATTTGAAAGAAGTGTGGGAAAATGTGTGTGACCAATGGTGGGAAGAAGACACAACCTTTTTACTAGTAGTACATAGAAGGAAACAATAGATTGGATGATCTAATAGGCTAAAAGTAGATTTCCTCGGGAACTTGGCATTTGAGGCAGAATGATAAATCAAAAGAATGCAGCGTGCAGCAGTGTTACGGGAATGAAATCAACCCGAAATGATCAATCAAAGTTGAGTTCAACTGGAAGAACTAAGGTGTAGGATGGCATCAGGAAGAAATACGTAAACGAGCCTAAAAGCTCCGCGATTTTTGCTAGCTGCTGTGTACAGCATCACCAATGTATCGATTGATATCCGAAATAACGTTTGCAGGGAAGAAGCGACAAATTTTATGCAATCCCATATTATACTAAATCAAATTACTTTGTTACCCTAAATTAATTCCAAAAATTATATATTGCACCAAGTTTTTCTCAGAATTTTTTTAAATTTCTCAATCAAATAAACGATTTATATTTGGGTTAATCGAATATTGAAAATTTTCTGCGAAAATGGAAACGTTCACCAAAGCTCTCTCCAAAACCTTTTTAGATTCAAATCAGATGGCCCCAATGGAAATGGATAATGTTGAATTAGAATTGCGAAAAATTGACCATCATAAAATCCTCAATACTCGACCATATCATCATAATGATGAGACAAATCAACCTCACCAAGCTACAATCGAGTTACCATCCCAGACACAACTTCAACAAAAATTAGACTATTTCTCTCATGCGGCAGAATACCTCACACCGACAGGCACGCTATTTAGTGAAAGTAGAAACAGTTCAAGACACAATAGTTTTCGAAATTCGAGTTTTTTGAATACTTTAAAACATCTGACTACCCCTAAATACGAGGAAGAAGATTGTTTTTTCTTACAGGAAATAATCCCTAGAACTTTCCATTCTCGTTCTTCTTCGTCTTCAAGTGATTATTCTGATTCAGAGGATGAACTGGATGTGGATGCGTTATTTTATAATCGACCGCGGTCAAATGTTCGTGTGCGAACATCTGGCGTATTTGATTTTTCATTGAATGATTTTCTGAGACATAACGAATATATGGATGATACGTTGAATTTCGAAGCCTCGGAAACTTATAAGTTAACTTCGTAGAAATTTTCCCTTTTTTAAATGTAAAATGATGTGAAGAGTGGAAATCTTCAAATTAAACATTTTGAGCTTTTCAAATTTCGAAAGTTTGAAATACATTTTCTTTGTAAATAATTTTTTAGTTATTCAAACCTCCCTTTTCATTAATATTTTTTTTATTAAATTGAGTACTGTAGAGTCCGTAATAATACGCGTTGACTCCCACTCAAAATTTTTATTATAAATCTAATAGAACTTTAAAATCTTTCTTGGCTTCTTGGGATAGTATGATGATGATAATAATAATAATAATAATAATAATAATAATAATAATAATAGGATTAATGTCAATTAGACGTAAAACTTAATAAAAACTTATTACAATATGGAATAAAACACTACATAAAAGGCTTAATAATTTGGAACAATACTCGAGCGACGATTTAAAAAAGTGCAATTGTTTTTTTTTTAACAATAGATATCTGAATTGATTGTTTGTTGTTGATTCCTATTATTCTTGGAGAAAAACAAGGGTTCTTTAGTTGCCAAATCTCAGATAATACACATTACAGAATTTTTAGTTAAATCTGGGGAATGACATTTTACTAAATACAATTTCAGAAGTCGTAAATATTAAATATTTTTTATAATTACAAATTTGGCTTTAAGGAACAGCTTAGAAACTATAACTAAAAATATATGGAATAAATAATCTACTTAATAAAAATTAAATAATATCGCAATTTTTAGACTTGTAATCTTTTTAATTATAAATTAAAATTATGATTTTTTGAACTTTCAATTTTTCTATAACAATAGGTTTATTAAATAAATAAATGATTATATATTGATAAACTTTAGTATTATTTTTATTTTTTTAAATTTAATTTAAGATATCCAAATATTTAGCTTAAGAAAACAAAACTTAAAAAACTTAAAACACTAATTTTGCTTAAAAAAACAGAACTACCAACAAATATCAATTAAATAAAAACTAGCAAAGTTCAAAATATTTTAATAGTTACAAGTCAATACATTATAGTTTAAAATATATTAAACCATACTAATTACTAAAAACTTAATATTTTTTATATTAACACTTCAATTATTATAATTAATTTATTTAAAAAAGTATTTTATTTTATTTTTTAACTAATGTCTTTGCAAATTACATAAACCAGATTTTAAAGATTTTTTTGGTATTAAAATATCTTAAAAAACTTGATTTGACAATTTTATTAATATAAAAACCAAATATAATCATTCATAATACTTTTAATAAAAAAATTTTTGTTAAATATAAAAATAATCAATAATAATGCATACTTAAAAGATAATATAATATAAATTTAAGTGTAATAATAATAAATTAAACTGTAATTTAAAAATATGTTTTATATTATTCAATTTTTAATTAATTAAATTTGTTTAGTTAGCAAAAATAATTATTTTTTAACATTTTAATAATAAAAACAATTACAAGATTTAATTTTTAATATAATAAATATTACTAAAATTTTCAAAAATTATTTATTATAAGTAAAATTAATATTTAATATAACTTTTATTATTTATTAAAAAAAGTTTAATTAAAAAAATAACAAAATTTTAATTATTGTAAAATTTTTAATTAATTTTTAATGGCTTAAATTTATAAAGTTTTAACAATATTAAACTTGTAACTAATAAAAAAATATATTAAAACTTTTATAAAACAAGCATTTTTTTATTGCTTAACAAAATAAGATTCGATTACACATATAATTAAATATATTTTATGATAAATTTAGTTTATATTTTGTTTATATGTAATTAATTACTTAAGTTAATTAAAACAATATTATACTTTATTTAAAATATTTTTATTTATATTAATATAAGTACATAAATAACTAATTAATATAACTTAAGTAATTGAATTTTATTGTATATTTAAATTTTAATTTACTATTATCTGATTTATTTGATTTATTATACTTAATTATTTTATGTTTTTTTTGTAAATAAGATTTTGTTTTTGATTTTGCAATTAATTATAAATAAAAACAATAATATAAAATTATGTTTTTATATTTACAATAAATTAATTTAATTTAAAAAAAGTAAGCTGGTAAAAAACAAAAAAAACATTCGAATTTTCATTAAAATTGTTTTAAATAATATTTAAAATAACCATTTTTATAATGCATATAAAAAACCAGAATCTTAATTATTAAAGCAAAAACTTATTTAAAAGTTTTAATAAGAATAAAATAACAATATTTAAATATTTTTTTTTAAATTGAAATTACTTTTATATATACATATTTTCTATTTTTAAAATAGTTTTTAAAAGTTTGTTATTTTTATTGTTTTTTATATTATTCTATTATTATATATTATTTTATGTTATTTTTTCATATAAATTGTTTAATTTTAAATTTAATTTGCAAATTATTTAAAATTTTGTTCAGATTTTTTACTATTTTATTAATATAATTTTAAGTATTAATTAATAAGATTAAGAATAGTTAATTCTAGTTTTTTTTTGCTAAATATTTTGAATTTGTTGAATATAATTTCTAAATTTATATTTAACTTTTGTATTGTTTTAAATAATTGGTGCAAAAACTTTAAAATATTTATATTAATAATTTTTCTGATTTTTTTAATAATTTCTTTAATGTTTATATTTTTAATTTTTATGACTTAATTTTTTTTTAAAGTTTTAAAAAAGTGATTTCGAAAATTTTTTTTGTGATTGGTTATATTAAATATGTAAATAATTTTAATTTTATAAGTAATATTACTTTTTTTATATATTAATTCAAATATTAGTAAATTTTTAAAGAAAAATATTTTTAAATACTTGTTAATTTTTAGATATATTTAAATTTTTAAATTATTTATTAATAATTTCTTAGAAAAAAAAGAAATTGTTTTTAATATTCTTATTATGTTTTATTTATTTGTATTTTTTTCTTTGATAATTTTGTTAAGTTATTCTTGAAAATTAGTTTTAACAATTTTTTTTGAAAATTTAAAATTTTTGTAATGTATAAAATTATTATTATATTATTATTATTATTATTATTATTATTATTATTTTGCTTTTTTTTTAATAAATTTAAAAATGGTTTTTTTATTTACTAAATTTTTTGAGTGGTCACTTTGGTTTTTTACTAAATAATTAATAATATTGGCATTTATGTAGATTTGTTTTTGCTATTAAATTAAATTTTTTAATAATATAAAATCTTTTGATTTTAAAAAACAAATAAGTAATAAGTTAAATATTTGAGTTTAAACAAGTAAATTTAAAAATAATATAATTAAAAGTAGTAGTTTAATACTGGTTTTTTGTTTAAGTATTTATAAATATATAATAGTAATTCTTAATATATTGTAAATTATTTAGCTAAGTTAAAATATATTTTTTTGTTTAGATTTTAAATTAAAAAAAAATTGTAAATAAACTAAGTATTTTTTTTTATAAAATTAAATGATATTATAATTAAGTTTTTAAAAATAAGTAAGATAAATATTAATACTAATAGTTTTTGGTTTAATTGAATAATAGATTAAATTTTTATAAAGATTTTATTTAATTTTTAAAAAGATTGTTATTAATTTGAATTTTAATATACTAAAAAAAAGTTTTTTACAATTGTAATTTTGTTTTGGATTTTAAATTTTTGTTTACAATAGATGTAAATTAATTAATAATATTTTAGAATTGTTATATTAAATATAATTCTTATTTTAAATAATATTATTATTGTGTTAATTTTTAAGAAAATATTAAATATTATCACAAATTTTTGTTCTTTTTTTTATATTGTTAATGTTAAGTTGTTATTAAATTTTTCGTTAATAAAAATTAATAAATTTTTAATAAGCTAATTTATTTTTAAAATATTTTTTTATACTTTGAATTATTTGTGTTATTAAATTTATAATAAAATAATCAATTTTATATTAATTATTTATAATAAAAGTTAATTTTTTTACAAAAAATTTTATTTGTAAACTTCTTAATAATATGTAGTTATTTTATTATAAAAGTCGATTTTTTTACAAAAAATCTGACTATAAACTACTTAATAATATAAAAATAAAAAAAGTATCTTGTTTAAATTTAAAATTAACTAAGTAATTACTAAAATTAATAATTAATCAATTTTAAGATATTTAATTAAAATTTATAAATTTTAAAACAATAATAATTATTAAAAAAGTTTGATTTTCAAAATAGATTTTATTTTATTAATTTATAATAACTAATTAATTATTAAAAAAATAATTATAAACTAAAATATATATTTTTAAAAAAAAAATTTTTTCTTTTATATAATCTGTTATAATATTATTTTATAATATAATATATTTTTTTGTTAATATTTTTACAAATTAAAGTTACTAATTATTTTGAATATTTTATTAAATTTCTAAATATTTTGATAAATTTTTAAATATTATATAGTTTAAAATATTATATATTCTAATTATTGAATTTATTTATATTTGTATATTATACAAATTAAATTATTAAATAAATAGTAATATTTAATAATCTGATTAAATAATAAATTAAAACAATAATATATATAAAAATTATAAAAATAAAGATTAAACTTAATAAAAAAAGTTATTGTTTTTATTTATTATTTCTGCATATTATTTTTGTTAATTGTTTTTTTAAAAGCTGTTTTTTAATAATTTTAGTTTTGTTTGAGTATATTATAAATATTTGTTGACAATAATATTTTACAACTTAATTTTACTATATATAAATATATTTAAATTACAATAAAACTAATAAAAAAACCAGACCAAAAAATTTTATAACTTACTTTTAATTTAAGTTTGATAACAAAAATCTAATTAAAACAGTTTTTAATTATTTATTTGTTTTAAAAAATTAGTTATTATTATATTAATAATATGTTTTTTTTAATAATTATACAAAATATACAATATTAAAACAAAGATGAACATCTATAATTTACAGTTTAAGATAACAATTAATTGAAAATACACACTATTATACTTAATATTTAATGTAAATGTTTTTAATATATTATAATAGAAAAAAATAAAGAGATAATACTTCTTTAATATTTAATATATTTATAATAGTAATTAATTACTTTCTTTAAATTTTATTTAATGCTATATAATTATTAGATTCTGAACTTAATTTAACAACAAAGCCAACATTTAATCAATAAAAACAGAAGATTATTGTTCTGTAACATATTCAAGAAGTATGACTTAAAAACTGAAAAGTTGAAATTAGATTATATTAATAAACAGAATATCATGTTTTTATTTTCTATTTTTGTCAAAATTATATAAAGTATTAATATCTAATGTGGTTATATTTCTTGTAGACTAAAGTTAATCTTACTACAAAAGCAGAGTAATAATTTAAGACCAATTTGTTTTGGTGAAAATTTTTTTTTTCGTTTGATGTGTCCAGCTTTATTTAGCAGAATGTTGGTCCCATGGTCCTTTTAGCCATGTGATCAAGCATAGGACCTGGTCCTACTTAAGAATCATCCCATAAAAAAATGATATAAAATTGATTCAGTTTTGGATCGGTCCCATTTTTAGGTTCTGGATCGGTCTCATGAACTAAGTCCTTGGATCCATTCCAGCGGTCTTTGGACCGGACGGACCGATTAACATCCCTATTCGAAAGCATTATGTGCTAATGCACAATTGGATTTCAAGTAAAATATCCTTAAAATAATCAAACTTGGCTTTTAAAACAACCTTCTTTCGCCCACATTACAGTACAAATAAATGAACTACTCAATTAATTTGAAGTAGCTGTGTTGTAAGTAACGACTGGGTAATTAACAGAGCAATTCTTAAAAAATCGAGAGTTCGTGTTCTTGTCTCCTTTCTAGTGCAATAGTTGGGAGAATAGCTACTAAATTCATATTTTAAATAACTATTAATATAATACATGAAATTTTTAATTAGCAGTAATTTTATTAGATAAAATTGATAAAATCCAGTATCGATAAATTATTTTAATTTGTATCGAGTAGAATTGATGCCCTATTTGCTCTATTTTTGGTATGCAATAGAAAAGCCTTTGACGGTGGATATCACCTTCAGACTAACGTATCAAATAAGTAACTGATACTTTCCCCATTATGTGTCCTTCGAATCGCCTCGGCTAGAGTTTGAGACACGTCAATAACAACTAACTTTGACGTTTGTGCCAATTTCTCAGCTGAAATGGGGAATGAATTCGTGACGACCAACTTTTTTAAGAGAAAATCGTGAGATAAATATACCGTAATTGAAGGAAACAAAGAAAATTACTTGTATAAATATTTTGTTTCGTACCTGATAAATGCTTTCACAATTATGTATTTCTTTCATACTATCACCACTCAAAATTCCATGAGTCGCTATTGCATACACGCGTTTTGCATTACATTTATTCATCAAATGATCGGCAGCAGCTATAAAAGAACTAGCCTTGTCAATCATATCATCCTATTAATTTATAAGTGAGATCAATATAAATAAAGTCAAGTAAATAGAATATAATTCAATAAAAATCACTTACAACAATAAATGCCACTTTCCCAGAAACATTACCCACTAGTGTGATTGTGCTACTGCTATTGGATTCAACATCATCTAAATCTGCTGTTAGAACTTCACCAATAACTGATGTATTGGAACTGTTTGATGGTGAAAGTAGTTCATCTTCTTCTTCCTCCTCATCATCATCGACTACTGGACCATTTATGATTGCTGTAGTTATATTATTGGGGATGGAACACTTATCAGTGTGGAATTCATTGGAATGACCACCATTGTCGCATGTATTTAAATGGTAGCGAGGACGCGTTCGCTCTGTGTGAACAAGAGCAAAATCAATCTTTAGGCGATCGGCAAGAGATGTTACTCTGTTGGGAACGAGAAATTAGTGAGATGGCAATGATCAAGATAACTATGATTATGTGGCTAATAAATAAAACAGGTTGTAAGACCTTTTTGCGCCACCAGCATTTTTACTGACGACTACACCATCCGAGTATTCAGGAACGGTGTTCTGTATCCATTTAGCAATTGTAGGTTCGGCGTAGAGGTTGTCGACAGGTTTATTAAAAAAACCTTGTATTTGAGATGCATGAAGATCCAATGTAATGATGTGATCCACACCAGCTACGCTAAGCAAATTTGCGACCACTTTGATAGTTCATTGACGAAATTAGCATGATAAATATGAATGGAAATCAGTTGAGATATCGCTTGCATTAAGCGAGACTTTATGAAATTAGGATCCGGTACTGAGCTAATAGAGAAAAGATGACTTATAATGGCAATAAGTACTTTTCGCAGTAATAGCCCCGCGATACTTTTTCTTTTTGCTCTGTTTGCAATAAGGAAAATATGGCATCACGGCTAAATCAAAGTATATTAAATCAAGAATTAATTTAAAGCTAGTCACTGGAGAAAATGATCCAATAAAATACTTTAAACTTACCAGTTATGCGACTAGCCGATGCACCCTTACAGGCAGAGATCATGATAAGTAACTCCATTAAATGGTCATTGATATGTGTCGATCCAGATTGTATGATAAATACATCTTCATTACGAACCGAGCATCCTTTCAAATCGTAATTTATAAAAATCAAGATTAAAAGTGATCAAATGGAATTATTAGTAAAAAAATTTTTTAAAAAAAAGATCCCCAATTAACTATGCTTTTAAGAAAGCTTTCAAATCAGATAAAAAACCCCTTCGTTTATAGAAGTTACAGTTTAATCTAAAAAGGACAAGAAACTGACCTATTTCCACCGAGGTTTCTTGGTTCGAAAATTTTTTGAGAGAAGCAGGCGAAGGCGAGCCTATACCTAGTTTTTCACATATTAAATTGGCAAGTTCGACGTGTGAAGATCCTGAAAAAACTTTGGTTCTGCGCATATCTTGCAAAGTTGTTGCTGTCACTTGTGGTTGAGAACATTTTTGACTTGACATTTAATATTCTTTTTTGTCCTACCACGTGTTACTGCAACTCGGAAAGGAAAAATACAAGGCGTATCAATAGCGGAAATCGGAACGTTTCTCTTGGATTTGGTTTAGATTTTGCGGCTGATCTTTCCTGGAATTGTTTAAATCCTGAGGACCAACGATTGATTATCATTTTTGATTTGAATTTAGTTAAATTTTTTTAAATACATATGAATTTTAAATTTAACCAAATATAAAATTAATTCTTTTGTATTTATTTTACCTATAAAGTAATTTAGAGTTTTATTACTTTAAACAAACTCACTTATTCAAATTCTGGTATTTTTTTACTAAATTTTATATTAAAAGTTTGCAGATTTCAAAAAATTTAATATATTTTTACTTATAAAAAGCCCAATATTATCATTTTATTTAGAAAGCATATATTATATTTGGTTTTAGTCTTAATATATTTTTTATAAAGCATAATTATTATTTTAATTTGAAACTTGAAAAATAAAAATCTGTTTTTAATCTTTATATTTAACTTGTTTTATTAATCAATAAAAAATATATGTATTATTAAAAAATAATTTTTTTTTCTAATTTTATGATCATGATCAAAACAAAAAATAAAAAGTTTCAAATACTACTTTTCTTATAATAACTAATAAAGTTTTAACAAAAAAAATTTTTTGTTATTAAAACAGTTAAGCAAAACATCTTAATAATATTTCTCTTAAATATTAATAGTAAAAAACTGTCTTTAACAGCTTTTAAAGCATTTTTTTTATTTTTGATCAGTGATTTTTCTTTAATTAAAGTTTTTTTTAAAAAACATACTTGAATTAATTTTAATATTGTTTTTATTTTTATCAAGAATTCCAAAGTTTTTAATAATAAATTATTAATAAGCTGATTTTTTTTGTTCTTATTATTAATATTATTATTATTACTTTATAAATAACCAAAAAAAATAAATATTTAAAAAAACAGCAATAATTATTTATATTTGCTAATATTATACCAAATTTTTTTGTGGTTTTAAATAAAAATTTTTTCAAAATCTTTCAATAGTAATCAGTTTTTTTTTAATATATATAATAATAATAATAGCATATTTTTCAAGATAAATCAAAATTAATTATTAATTATACTATTAAATATAATGTTTTTTAACAAATTATTAAGTTATTTAATTTTAAAAATTAAATTAATCAAATAAAAATTAAATTAATCTTTTTTTTTGTTTTTTGATACTGTTTTTGATAATATTTAAAAAACAATTTCCAATTGTTAAAAATTTTTTAAATAAATAGTTTTTACTTTAGTATTTAATTTTATTTTCAAAATTAGTCTTTATTAATTCTTTGTTTTATTTGTTATCTGATTTTATTAAACTTAAATGTATTTTAAAAAACAATATTTAAATTGTTTTGTATAAACTTTGTTTTTCAGATTTTTTTAATTATTATTATTAAAATTTTTATTAGTAGTTCTTTTTTTTAACCACTGTTACTCATAAAAAAGTATAAAAAAGAAAGTAAAAAAAACAAATAGAAAAATAAAACTTAACAAGTATGCACAATTTTAGAAAATTATAATATATTGCTTAGCAATAAATACATTGTTAATAAATTATGACATACTGCTTAGCAATAAGCATATTGTCAAAAAAAATAGAACATATAGTTCAAGAAAATACAAAATTTTATATAACAAGAATTATGTATATATAATAAAAATATTAAAAACAAAAAAAACAGAATTGATTCAGAAAAATTAGTTACAACTTATTAATTATCTAATATCTCTTTTTTTAAAAAGTAGTTTTCTACAACTTAAAATAGAATTAAATTACATATTAATAAAATATTAATATTACTTAAATCCATATTATTATCACTTAATTAAGAGATATTAATCAATTCCATACTATTAACACTCTATGTTAATAGAATCTAATACTTAATTATACTAAACCAATAGTTTTTGATTATGGCTATTGATAAAATACTAATTTTTTATTTTTTTTTATTTTTATTTATTTTATTTTATTTCTTTATTGTTTATTAATTGATTAAAAAAATTAAGTGCTGAGTATTTAACATTAAAAATAGCCCAATAAAAAACCTGGAAATAAGAGTAAAAATTTAAAAATAGCTTACCAGAAGAGCACAACTGCCAGAATAAACTGCCTATCATGCTAAAAAAACTATTAATTGAATCTCTGTCTATTATACAAAAGACTCAATTAAAACCTTTAAAAATTACCAATATTATCAATTATTGAACACCAAGTTACAAGTTTGTTATTTGTTTCAACATCTTAAATAATTATTTGTAATATCATATTTAAGATTACAAAATTTTTTGTAATAGCTTTTGGTTTTTTTATTTTTATTTTTGTTGTATTTTATAATGTTTCTCTTAATACATTTTTTAATGATATTAAAAATACTTTTGGTGTTTTTGGTGTTATTATTTTAATTAAATTAAAGCTAATTAACTTATAATAATATGTTATTATTAATTTTAAAAACGGTTTTTTTGCTATTACTATTTTTAGTAATTAATTTGTATTGGTTAAAAAAGATAATATTAAAATTTTTTCTCTTTTTAATTAAAAAAAACTATTATTTTAAAAGATATTTTTAATTTTAAATTAGTCAATTTTTTTTAGTTGTATTATTTTTAAAATCAGTAATTTGATTTCTCAAGTTGATAATTATATTTGTCTGTAGGGCTGGTGCTGCCACTTTTTTTGAGAACATTAGTTTGGGCCTTGGTGTTGGTGTTTCAGGTTTGATGTCATCTACTCTGGCAGAATTGCAGACTATTGCATTGGCTTTGGAATGTGTTCTCGCATCTAGTTCTGTTCAGTTGTTCTCAAATAGTCAATCTGCTCTGGATGTGTACAAGTCTGAATTGAGTTTTGTGTGTCCAGATTTTCACAATTAGTGCTAGATAGAGTGCTGACATATTGTAAATGTTGTTAGATGTAAGAACTTAAGTGTCAGTTGGCACAAGGTAAAAAGTCACTTTAGCATTTCTGGAAATGAGCATGCTGACTTGATTGCTGGTGCTGCTTTTCTTTCTGGTCAGCATTTTATTCCTCGCTTAAATAAACATTTTATAGTTGCTGATAATAGTGTAGTTTCTGGAAATTCCAGACATTTTGTTTGCGATATTTATCGCTCCATTTGTCATGCATATTGGGAAGTTGGTTTTGGCTCTAAGTTCTTGGTTAATAGCTTGCTTTCTGAGGTAGATTGGCCCTGCTCTTCACTGGTTTGGCATCCTGATTTGCATATGGCCACCAGTTTTATTAGCAAACCTTTGGCTGGCATCTGTACTTATTTTATGAAGGCTTTGCATCATTGACTTCCTGTTGCAGTTCGAAAGTGTCTTTATAACAAACATTATCCTAGTGTGCTTTATTTATATTGTGGCAAGATAGAGACTTTGGATCACGTGTTCTTTTGTAAAATTGACAATTCTATTTGATCCCATATATTGGATTCTCATGTCAATTCTTGGGAAACTCTTTCTGGTTTATCTCATTTTTCTTTTTGTGTGTTGCAACTGTTATTATCTTGTGTTTCTGATTTCTTAGTCTCTATGGCCCTTTATAAGGATTTTGTGTTTAATGGTTGGTTTCGCGAAGCTGTCTCTGTCTTTTATGATCCAAAGGTTGCTGGTTTGGAGATTGTTAAGTTTGTGAGATCTCTTGGTCTCACTTTTAGAGATAATATCTGGTTGGTCTGCATTAAACATTGAGCCTATATAAAGAAAGCCAACCTAATTCTGCTGGATGGTTCAGTTCTTGTGACAGTTTCAGGTTTGGCTTCAGGGTTTTTTGCTGGTATGGTCAAATTGCTTGGCATCGCTGAGGCATTGGACATTCATTTTGGTTTTTGCAAATCATGTTTATTTTTCTCTGGTATAGATAACTTTGTTTCTGTTCGTATAACTGTATAGTGATGTTCTGATTGGTCCAAGTGGCTGGTCACGTGTAGTAAATGCATGATTCATGCTTAGTATAAATCATTTCTTTGATGTATAACACTAGGTAGTATTTGGACCTCATTCATAATAAAAAATATTTGCTTTATTTTTGATTTTTTTGATTTTTATTATTGTTAATATTTTACTGTTATAATATTTAAGTTTTGTAAGTTTTTAAATTATATTGTTATAAAAACTAATATTTTATATAAATATTATATCTAATAAAAATTTTTTAAGTATTATTATTATAAATATTAGAATTTAGATTATTTGTCTAAAAATTACAAAATATTATTTTTTTTTCTTAATTTATTATTTAAGACTATTATTAACTTTAAGTTTTTTGTATTATTTTTTATTAATAACAAATTTTATGTTAAAATATTTATTTTTGGCTTTTTTTTTGTTGTTTTTGTGGTTATTTTTGTTGTTGATTTTGTAATTAAATTAAATTTTTTGAAATTTCAAATCTTGAATTTGGTTTTTTTAATGAAATCTGTTATTGAGTTTATTAATTTTCTGATTATTTTAATTATTTTTTTTAATTGAAAATATACATAAAATCACAAAATAAAAAAAAATTTGTTTATTATAATTAATATTTCCAAAAACTTTAACTAATATATTTAAGAACTTTGTTAATTTTAAAGCTAAAATTGATTTTAATAACATAAATAAAAATGAAATTAGTATTATTAAAGCTTTTTTTTTAAGTAAAAACACTTATTACTATTTTGTTGTTTTGTGATAGATATGTAATTCTAATATTAAGAATAATATTAAGAAAACTAAACTGTTTTTTGGTGATTTTATTTTTAATACTTAAAATTTAAATGGTATTATTAAAAAATTTAATGAAATAAATTTACTTTTAACAATTTTTGTTTTAACTTAATTAATATTTTAACTAATTTAAATAGTTGATTACATATAAAAAATATAAAAAATATATTTAATCTAAGTTATTTAATGTAATATATTGTATTAAATAGTATTTAAACACACTTTATTAAAACTTAATAAAAAAATTATTAAAAAACCAATGAATTTATTATTAATTTTATTAAATAAGCTAATTTTTGTATTTGCAATTTTTAAAAATTTAATTTAAATTTTAAGTTTTTTAAAACTTAAAAATAATAATAAAATATTTTTAATTATAATTAAATTAAAGAAATTAAAAAAAATATATGTATTTAAATAATTATATTATTAATTTTATAAATTATATATTAAAAAAATTAAACAATATAATTTTAAAAATGTTTTAAAATAATGATTTTTTTAATTTAACAAAAAATTTTAATATTCTTTTTTATTAAAATTAATCAATAAATTAAAACAAAAAACTTCTTTCTTTCTTATATCCACAAATCCTCAAAAAGCATTTTTTCTGAAAAGAAGTTTTTTTTTTTTTTGTTAGTATTTCACAATTTTTATCTCTAATAACCCATTTTTCGTGGACTTGGAGACTGCTTCTAGTGATAACATGTCTAAAACAAAGACACCAAAAGGTATTTTTTATGGTTCTACAGATGGCTCTTTCTTACAGAAAAAAAAAGTTGTGCTTGGAAATATTAAACACTCTGGTAACAAAAAGGATATCTCTCTGAACAAGATTGAGCTTGGTGGCAATGTGTTTTCTAATGTGGATAGTTTGTCTAGTAATGAAGAAGGTGCTAATATGGCTGACATCAATATTGGATCTCTTTTGAGTTTGGCTGCCAACACTCTTAAAGTAAAGCATGTTAATACTGGTGCTGTTTTTGGCTCACCACTTGATTCTCCCAATTTTAGCATGGATAATAATAAAGAAGTGTCTCTTTCTTCTTGTATCTTAATTTCTCTGAAAAAAAAGTGGGTTGACCCCAAAATCATCAAAACTCAGGTGGAGGTCTCAGTTAAGAAATTTTTTGCTTTAGATATTAATTTCTTAGTTGTGAAAGGGAAATTGGTGATGACAAAAACCCAACTCATCAGAAAAATCTTTTCAATAATTAATGGTTTTGAGGAGATTATCAGATCTATCTTTACTTCAGAAAAAAGCATGGAATTGGCTGTATCATTGGCCAGAAAAAAAGAGATCAACATAAACAGCAATTTCAAGAGACAAGGAATTCATTCAGATCGGGCTGTGGTCATCAAAAAAATTTCTATGGACATGCCAAAAGAAATGATTGTCACTGCACTGGCTGAGTTTGGTGAAATTAAGTCAATCAAAATTCAACTTATTAGATTGTGACAAAAAGCTGTGGTGGAATTTGCTGAACTAGATTAGGCTGAACAATTGACTGCTAAATGGTCTCTTTTGATTGGTAAAGATTCAGTGCATATGGCTATGGCTGTGAGAGATCATGAAACATGGGCATCAAAAAATCAGTTCAGGGCTTTGTTGTTTACTTTGCCTATGAAAACGACTGCTCATAATTTGGGCATTCTTTTGGAGAGAGCTGGTGGGAAAACTTGTGTTATCAATTAATTAATGAATTCTGACAACTGAGTTCACTGTGCTGTGGTTGGTTTCAAATTTAAGGAGGAATTAAAATTTGCATATTGTACTGAGCCAATTTTTGGTGGTGTTAAGTTTTCTTAGGCTAGAATGGATTTGGTTCATTGTAAAAAGTGTGGGCACTTTGGTCATTCTGCTTTAAAGTATGACATGCCAACTGTGTCTACTTCCAGGCCCTTATATCCTGTTATAAAGATACATTCGGAGGAATGTTATCTTCAGCTGGCTAAGTTGTATGTAAAAAAAAGTGTTTCTATCTCTTATTCTGCTGCCTTTGGTGACAAGTCTTGGGTGCAAGTAATTTTGCTTGCCTCTTCTTCTGGTGGTTCTCATTTTAATTCTGGTTCTGAGTCTGGCTCTCCTTCTCCTAATATCTCAACTGATAAGGGTAACACACTAATTGCTTAAAATAACTCTTTAATTAACAGTCATTTGGCTTTGCTAGAATGTTTTTTGGAATTGTTGGCTGATCAAGTTTCAAGTATTTTATGCAGATTAAATGGTATTGAGCTGGTGCCTTTGATGTCTGTATTCCAAATTATGCCACTGGTTGTGCCTGCTTCTGTATTGTCAACTTCAGATACTGATATGGTTTTGGATGTCTTACAGCCACCTCTTCATCTTTTTTCTCCAGTTGCAGAAGAAAAGGTAGTAAATTTGGGTCTGAGCAGTTCAAAGCTTCTTACTTCCAAAGTTGGCAGTTTGGAATCTAAGATGGTGGCTCTTGAAGTTTTTATTAACTCAATTTTGGGGAAGTTAGATCTGTTGTGTATAAATTCAGGTTCTTTGGTATATCTTTCACATCAATAAGTAAGCTCATCTGAAAAGTGGCTACATGTAATATTAGGAGTATATCAAATTTAGCTAAACAGGAAGACATTGTTTGTTGGCATAAAGATTTGGGTAACATGATTTCTATTGTTACTGAAACAAAATTGAGGTTTAATATTAGGCCTTGGATTATAAGTAAGTTTAATGGGATTCAGATTTTTACTACTGGACTGGATATTGGGTTTTATGGTACTAGAGTTGCTGTAATCATGAACAATTGTTTGGCATGACATGTGTCAAAGATGGAGGAGATGTCTGGTCATCTGATTTCTGTGTGTCTTTTGTTTAAAAACAAGCTTTCAGTTACAATTTTGGATTTGTATGCTGATGTGTCTATTGGCACACGTTTTGGTTAAGCTGCTGATATTAATTCTATGGTTTTTAAGACAGTCAATTCCAGCTCTTTTGTGATTTTGGGTGGAAACTTTAATGAGAATGGTTCTGGTAAAAGTGCAAGTTTCAAGTTCTGTTTGGGTTTGGATCTGGCTAACACTTTTGATGAACACTTACTGGTCAAAGCTTCCATCTGGTGCAATTTTAGAGGTGTTGAAAAAGTGATCAATTTCATCCTAGTGAGTGAGAATTTGGCATCCACTATTGCATCGCATAAAGTCGATAATATGTCTGAGTTTTTTAATACAGATCATAAGTTAGTTTCAGTTTTAATTGAATTAGATGAACTACTGGATGCCTATCTTACTAGCATTCACAGGCAAGCCAACTGAGACCAATGGAAGTTCAAATTGGGAAATACAAATAATATCCAGTGGTTGGGCTTTAAAAACCATTCATCTGCTGAGTTGTTGATTAAGTCAAAAACATTTGAGAGGGTAAGAAGCAATAATGACTTAAATACAATGTGAATAATATTAAAAAAAGCCATAATACAAGCTGCTAGTACAGTTTTCTCTAAGATTTGGTATAGTGAGTATGATTGTTCAAGGAACAAACAATCTTTAAAATTCTTTAAATTGGAAATGCTTGTTGCAAAGATTGTGAAATATTGGAATTTTGGTAATCTATTGAATTTCAACTGCCTTATAAAGATCTGGCTAGCTATTAATGAAGTTAAAGCTTTTAAGGTTGATAGTATGGTTTTGAACAGTGTGAGCTCGATGAATTTAATTAAACATTTGTCAGTGGTAAGAAAAAAGTATCAGAAATCTAAATATTGTGAGTCTAAGGTTGCTAAAGATACTACTATAAGAAAAATGATTGATTGTCATATAGAAAACTTCTGTTCTAACAAAGAGAAGATGATAAAAAACATTCTGGAGCATTCATTTTGCAAGGTAGTTTTGGATCACTTGATGGTAGATGATGAGATGGTAGTTGAGCCTAATGAAGTAAAGCTTAAGGTTGATGAAATTATGGAAGGGTGGTGTTACAGTTGAATATTTGGAGTCTCAAGTCAAATAACAAACCCGTAACTTGGTGCTCAAAAGCTATTTCCATTGATGATGTTCTAAAAGTGTTGTATCTGAAGGTTTTGATGGAGTCCTTTGTATAATGAACAGAGATTCAATAATGCGGCAATTTGTCATTTGTTGTCAGTTGTTTTCCTAATTTCTTTTTCAACTTGGTGGCCAGTGTTACAGGTAACAATTTCTGGTGTTGAATTAAATACAAATCCATAACTTGGTGCTTAAAGCTATTCTTATTGTCAATGATCTGAAGGTTTGATATCTGAAGATTTTGTATTTGAAGGGTTTGGTTGAGTTCTTTGTATAATGGACAGAGATTCAATGGTGATAGTTTTATTCATAGCTTCCCGAAACTGCAGTTTCGTCAATTTTTTTCTCAGCTTGATGGCTGGTATTTCTCCTGGTAAGCTATCCTTAATTGAGTGTTTTACTCTTATTTCTGGGTCTTTTACCAGTCATGTTTATCCTGACGTTAGTGCCTCATGCATTAATCCTCAATAGAATTAGTAAACAACAATAAAATCAAAGCAAAAAAATAAAGAAAAGAAAATAAAATAAAGAAAGAAAAGAAATAAGCCAAGACAATTTACAAGTTAGTATTCTGTCAATAGCTGTGATCAAGAGCTATTGTTCTAGTGTGGTTAAGTATCAATTACTATCAACATAAAGTGTTAATAGTGGAAATAGGTTTTGAGATAACAAATAGTTATTTATTAGATGCTTGTGGTTTAGAGAGTTGCTTAGATTAAATCTAAACTAAAAGGTCTGTCTTTTCAGCTTCTAATCCTGCTGCTATATATACATAATTGAGATTCCTCAATTCCTTGATTCTTCACAACAAGAATCCTGGAATTCCTAGAATCCTATGATTCTTTTGAGAGGAATTCTGGAATTCTGGAATCCTGCGATTCCTTGTCGGGAATTCTGAAATTCCTGAAATCCTGCAATTCCTGAAAGGAATCCTGAAATTTCACATTTACTATGCCTACTTCTGATTGGCTAATAATCATGTTAATATATTTCCTATATTTCTATGAGTAATATTATTTTCTTTTTTTAATATTAAGCTCTGTCGAAATCCAACTCATTTAATTCCCCCTCTTGAAGTATTTCCTGGATTTTGTTTTCGAGAATTATTTGTGTTATTTGTGTCTGTAATTCTTCAAATTGAGCATTGATGATCTTTCCCAATTGATTACTGGTAATCATATCTATTGCTTTGTTGAGTAATATTTCTGGTCTATCCTGAAATGCTGTGTGTATTCGGTATATAGCTCAGGTCTGTGTGGATAAGTTGTTCTTTCCCATAAAATGTTTTAATTGTTGTAGTATTTTTCTGTCGAATAATCACTTTGTTTTATCCATATATAGATTCTGGATATTTATGTGTTGTCTCAAGTAAAAATAACAATAGTTTTGTGGAAATTGTTGTATCCACCAATTCCAAGTTTCTTTAGTCAACTCTTGATATAGTGACTCTTTTGTCAACTCTCTTATTGCTAATTTTACTTTCACAATGATTTTGTCCACAGTATTTTCAGTTTTTTTCTGTGTTCTGAGTTGCAATGTCTTTCTAGTATCTTGATATCAAATGGTTTGTTGATTGATTGTAATCTCCATTTCCTGGTGTTAGATCAATTGAAAGAGTTGTTGTGCTAGTGAGTGAATATTGTCTGTAATTTCCATTTTTTTAATATTTTCTGTCACGTTTACCATGTCTTTATATATTCTTTTGATGGATCAATTTGACATGTTGTTGTCAATAATAATAATTGGTTCCAGATCTTGTGGAATCTGATCTGGTTGGACTAGTATTCTCTGTACTCTTAATTGTGGAATATTACTGGTGGATGGTGGTATGGTGTTGTGGTATGGTTTTAGTCGATCTCTATGTGCTGCTTTGGTTAAGATTTTGTTGTTCAGTCTTAATTTGTAAGCTCTATTCCCTAAAATTTCTTCTATGTGAAATGGTTCATTCCATTTGGGGTCAAATTTTCCATTCCATTGTTTTTCCGCTTTGGTACAATGTAAAAGTACTTTGTCTCCAATCTTGAATTCAACTGGTTTGTCTGGTAGTTGATTATCATGTTTTTTTTTCTGTTTCTCTTGTGACTTTTGTATGTTATCAGCTGCTCTTCTTCGTTTGTTTTCCAATGTTTCCATTAAGTCATATGTTCTTCTTAACAATGTTTCTTGGAAATTCTCTTTTGTTATTGGTTCAGTTGGATATGTGTTGACCTCTATTTCTACTGGTAATGTTGCTGTTTTACCATATACTAATTCAAATGGTGTTGCTTGTGTAGTGTTTTGTTTCATTGTTCAATAAGCAAATAGTACTGCTGGTATCAACATGTCCCAATTGTTCTGGTTTTCTTGACTGAGCTTAGCTATTGCTTTAAACAATGTTCTGTTGAATCTTTCAACTAATCCGTTGGTTTGTGGATGGTATAGTAATAATAGTGGTCTCTTAATTTCGAATCTTTGGCTCAATTCTGTTAATGTTCTGTTCACAAAATGAGTTTCTTGGTCTGATAATAATTCCTTTGGACATCTGTGTTGACAAATTAAATCTTGATGAACAAATTCGGCAATGGATTTTGCATCTGCTCTTTGAATTGCTTTCACCTTTGGCCATTTAGTGAGATAGTCCATGGCTACTGCTATGTACCTGTTTCCTCTTCTGGTGATTGTTAATGGTCTGACTAGATCAATTCTAATATGGTTAAATGGTTGTTCTACTTTGATTGGTCTTAATAGTTCACTGGGTTTCATACCTCCTTTTTGCTGACAAGCATCACAATTTTGAACATATTGGATGATGTCTGGATACATTGATGGTCAATAGTATTTTTTTCTGGTTCTTTCCATGGTTGCTTCTTTGTAAAAATGTCCTGCTGTTGGATTTGAGTGCATGTTGAATAATATTGTCTCTTTTTCTGGCTCTGTAATTACTCTGGTTGGTTGTTTTAGATCTTTTCTATTTTTCTAATAAAGTATATTTTGGTGAGTGATAAAATATTTTGATTGTTGTTTGATACTCTTTTGTTCCGTTTGAGATAAATTCTCCTTGAACTGTTAAGTGTTTATATAATGTAGCAATTGTTGATATTTTTGTATGTTCATCTTTTGTTATATTTTTTGTTGGTATTGTTCTGGTTTTGTTATATTTTTGGGTTGAAATATTCTTAGATTTGTCTCATTTGCAACAAACTGTTAGCATTTCCATTGTCTTTTTCTTTTTTATAATGTATAGTATAATTATATGGTACAAGTGCCATTTTCCATCTTGATTGTCTTCTATCTCCAAATTCTTGTTTTTGAAGTGATGTTAATTTTTTGTGATCTGTGTATACTTCAAACTTCTGGCTCAAGTATTCTTTCTATTTCATAACTGCCCAGTATATTGCTAAGTGTTCTTGTTTCAGTGTTCCATAGTTCTTTTTGGCTGGTATTAAACCTCTGCTGGCATATGCTACTGGATGTTCCCTGCCATCTGGTCCTCTCTAAGATAGTACTGCTTCCAATGCTTGGCTGGATGCATCGGTGGTGATGATGAATGGTTTGCTGTAATCTGGATAGATCAGTACTGGAGCTTGAATGAGCTTTCTTCTCAGAATATCAAAAGCTTTTTTTTGACTTTCTGTCCATTCATATTTTGTATTCTTGGTTTGCAGTTGATTGAGTGGCTGCGCTATCTTGGAAAAGTTCTTGATAAAACATTGATAATAGCTGGCAAATCCTAAGAATGATTTTAGTTCTGTCATATTTGTCAGCACTGGAAAGTTTTTTACTATCTTTATTTTCTTTGAATCTGTTTTGATGCCGTCTTTGCTAACTATGTGTCCCAAGAATTTTAGTTTTGTTTTGCCAAAAAAACACTTTGTTGCATTTAACTTTAGTTCTGCTCTTCTTAGTCTTTCGAACACTTGTTGAAGATAATGAAAATGATCATCAAATGTTTTTGAGAATACATTGGTGTCATCCAAGTATACAACTACTGATTTTCACAATAAGCCAGTATAAACAATTTCCATTAACCATTGGAAAGTGGCTGGTGCATTGGTTAAGCCGAAGGGCATTACTTTAAATTCGAAATTCTCTTCTCTAGTAGTAAATGCCGTCTTCTCCTTGTCGGCTGGATCCATGGCTACTTGCCAGTAATCACTATCTAAGTCTAATGTTGAGAACCATTTGTTTCTACCAAAAGTGTCAAATAGTTCTTGTATCTGTGGAGTTGGATAGCTGTCTTCACGAGTTACACTATTTAGTTTCCTGTAGTCTACACAAAATCGGATCTTTCCATTCTTCTTTCAGACAAGTACTACTGATGATGACTATGAGCTCATTAATGGCTGAATTAATCCATTGTCAAGCATTTGGTTGATTTCTTGACAATGATTTCATGGCTAGCTGGTAGTACTCTGTATGCTTGCTGTTTAATTGGCATTATATCTCCAGTCTTGATTTGATGTTGGATGATATCAGTTTTGCCAAATTCGTTTTCGCTGGCAAAGATGTCATTGAAATTGTTGAGTAACATCTTGAGCTGCATATGTTGTAGTGAGTTTAGATTTCCCATGTTCATTTGTTCTAATTGTTCTGGTTGGAGCAAATAACATTTGTCTCGTCCATAGATTGTTTGTGATGTAATGTTGACATATCCACAAAGCTGTGAAAAGTCTGGAATGGGGTTTGGTGGTTGATTCTCTATTTCAGTGTTTAAGTATCCCATGGTAGTTCTGGCTGGTATTACTATGACATTTCCTGTGTTGTTGTAGATGGGAATTTTGATGTGGCTGTAATCTTTGGCTGGTATGTAGAGATTGATGAGTCCAATCTCTTCTGATTTGCAAAGGGTCGGTTCTGCTTCAAAAATCTGATTCTGTTCTTTTTCCTTCCTTTCTATTGCTAGCATGTACTGGCTATATAATGGAATAGAAATAGCTTGACTGGTTGAGATAATTTCTCCTTGGCCAACAATTTCTTCCTCCATTATATTAACTGGTACATCTATTCTACCTGTTGATCCAAATCCTTGTATCCCTCTTGCTGTTATCCTTAATTCCTCCTTTGTTCTTACTAACACTAAGCTAGCTACTTTGACTAGTGGCAGGAATATGGCCTGTGCTATCTTTTTATTTGGCTCAATAGTGTAAGCCTTTTTTGAGTCATTTTATAGCATGGCACTGATATTTTTTGTATATTCTGCATCCATTATTCCCCCTCTAATATTAATCTTTTTTTTCGCTAAACTACTCCTAAACACTAACAGAACCATGGTTGTTGCTGGGATCTCTAAAGCTATTCTCAGATCAATGCATACTCATGCGTTTGGCTCCAATTTGATGGCATTTTTTCTTGGATATCTCAAATCAAACCCTGCATCAGTATCATGCATGCATTCTGACATAATACTTTCCCTATTGTCACTATACCATTTCAACTCCTGCTCCTTGGAGAGATTTGGTAGTACAATATATTGTTCATAGTTTATATCAGAGTTTGGATCTGAGTTGGAATCATTGTTGTTGTCATTGTCATTTTGAATGAAGCTTAAACTGTTGTTGTCGTCATCATTGTCAAAGTTTGAATTATGATTGATTGATGATTTTGATTCTGATATGCAATTGCTGATTGGTTCTTCCTCTTCAGGGATCGTGTAGATTATGTGTGGTGGTGGATTGTAAATAAAGTCACACTTATTACAATATTGAAAGTCACATGGAATTAAACAATGGTTACATAGTTGAGTGTTTATTTCTTCCAATCTTTGTTCCTACTCTTTTCTGGTGGGTGCTAAGTTTTGATAGTGTTCATGAAATTCTTCTAGACTGTTTTCTAAGTTGAGAAAGGTGTCCGGGTTGAGAACCAAAACAATGTCTGTTGGTTCTGGAGGGTTGTTCTTGATCTCCAGAATCTCACTGGGCAAAGCACCCTTTACTTTGGCATTGGTCATTCGCCAGATTTTATCTTCATCATGTGAATAACCTTCTAAGCGAGAGATTGTTTGGTGCTAGGCAGCTGTTATTGGCATGCTGTGACTCACCCAATTGCTAATAAGGATCGTGTATTGACATGAAGTGTCACACATTCCTCTTTGACCAGGAATGTTGTTCCACATTCTTTTGTTGAGTAACTGTTCACTGCAAGCGAAACATGGTTTATTGTCCCACTTGCCTTGTTATTTTGGGTAACCATAGCATTTTCTATGGTATGGTTTGCAGTAGTAATGGGTTCGCATCCAGTAGTCTTCATCTGGTGCGATCTATGCTCTCATGGAAGAGAGTTTCTTCTTACAGTCTTGACATTTTAAGGGAATATAAGATGGCTCCTTCACTGGCTCACATAAGTATTCTCTTTCCCAGCCACTGGTTATTTTTTCTGTGGCTTCATCAGCTTTTCCAGATAAGTCTTCTTTTTTCTTTTTTTCTTTCCCTTTTTTTTCCCAGCTGGTTGGCATTGCTTTGTTTTTGTTGTCGTTATTCCAGGCATCAATAGTGATCTCCCAGATATGTTCTTCTGTTTCTGTTCTTTTTTTCTTTACATTGTTCCTTTTTTCCCAGTCTAGAATTGGCGGTAGCTCATTGTGCTCAACATCGGCCCACAATACTTGATATGCCTTCCAAGTAGGCTTTGGTTTTTCTTCTTCAAAATTGATGAGTGGTATTGATGATGTGATGTTGTTAGATTTGAAATGGCCACATGTGGCCAGTACTTGCGTGTATTGGCCATTTTGGCTAAGTTGGAGTTCCTGTGTGTTTCAGTCAAGCATTGTGTTGATTTTGGACAACCAGTCATTGCCAACAAAAGCTTGGTACTGGGTTGCTTCCATTACTAATATCTTGATTGGTACAGTGATACTGTTGATTTCAATAAGTAGATCATCAATCTTGCCAATGGGAGTTTTGGTTGCTCTATCAGCTGTTATAATTCTGGTGCTGGTAGCACAATCAACTCGGTGACCTAATTGGTCCATGAATTGTTATATAATAATGCTGCCTGCTGATTCACTATCAAAAATGAGCTTGATAGAATGGCCATCAATTTTGGCATCAGTATATATCACCATGATGGGTTTTTTCTCAATAGCGGCTCCGCTGAACAAAAAAACTCCTAATGGTTTCTCAATTTCAAATGAGAATATGGCTGCGAGTGACTCATCTTCTGTAACAGTGGCTGGTGAGATATTGCTGGTGAGTGTTAATTGTTGGTTGGATCCCGAATTGGTGTTGGTGGTATCTTCTAGGATAACCAAGAGACTTAAATAGTTCTGGAAATTTGGGTTTTGGGTGGCACCAGTACCTGAATTCCGAGAACGTGATCCTGATGGTGAGTTGGAAGAACTGGAGATCAGTTGGTGGACAACCATTGCTGATCTCCAGTTTTGTGTGATTCTAGGTCTGAAGTGGCTTGATGTCATATTAACTGAATTTTGGGGTGGTGTCTGAATTGATTGGGGTTGATAAATTATTTGAAATTGCAGCTGATAGATTATTGGTGGCTGCAGTTGATAAATTTGAGGTTGATATACTGGTGGTTAATAGATTGGTGGCTGTGTCATTGGCAGGTAAATAGTTTGATCTTGATTTGGGTAATGATTCGGAGTTTGAAATCTGTGATTAAGGTTTCAATATTGATTTTCCAATCATGGATTGTTGCTATAAAATCTGCAGTCTGCTCTTATGTGTCTTTGTTTACCACAGTTGTGGCAAACACGCATTTCTGGCTGCCATGGCTGATTAGGTGCTGCTGATGATAATGATAAACACGACTGATTTTGGAAATGATTTGTGTTTCCTGGATTATTGCGTCATTGTGGTGGTTGATAAATTGCGCGATTGTCAGCTAAGTATCCCTCTAATTTCTGATTAATTGAATCACTAAATTATTTCAATTTGGAATCCAATTCAAATGATCTATTCATCACTAGGTTCACAGCATGGGCGTGATTGGCTTCTAATTCAGCAGATTCAAAATTTCTGGCATATATGACTGTATCTTGGAAAGTGGTTGGATGCAATGGGCATACGTGTTGCAGGATGCTACCACGCAGGCCACGGATGAATTGATTGAGAATTTGTGGTGCTGTAAAATAATTAGCATCAATTGCTTGGATTTGTCACAGATTTCTATGGAAGCATCCCAGATATGTAGTAACTGCTTCAGTTTCTCCTTGTTTAATTGTAGTAAAAGTGTTGGCTAATCTATTAATGCTGTTGTTATTGCTAAAGTATCTTAAAAATTTTAGTTTGAAGGTGTTAAAATCTTGGGGTTTGTTAACCAGGCTTTGATACCATGAGTCTGCTGTATCCTTGAGAAAATAGAGTATGGCTTGTATGACTCTGACATTATTCCATCCATTGGCTACGATGGCTTTTTTTACATCATTTAGCCAAACTTGTGCATCATCCTTTTTGCCAGTAAATTTGTTAAACTTCACGATTGGTGCGTATGCTATTTGTTGTGGTTGCTGTAGTGAAAGTTGTTGTTGTTGTTAAGGTGATACTGGAGGTGGTTGTTGATTTTGTTGGTTTGGTGTTTGGATAGGCTGGCCAATTGGTTCAACTGGTGGTTGATTGATGACAATAACTGAAGGTAAGTGCTGATTAATTACTTTGGGGTTTTGATTTTGTGGTGTTTGAATATTTGGGGTTTTGATTTTCGGATTTTTTTGCTGAGTTTGAACATTTGGGTTTTCAAATTCCGGGTTTTCAAGGATCAGGTTTTGGTAAGTAAATTCTGGATCTTCTAATTCCTCTTCTTCTTCTTCTTCAGATAGTTTTCACAGGGTAATGGTTCCAAAGTCTGGTTGAGGCAACAGTAATCAAATTCCTGATGGTGTCGGGAATTGCAATTTAAATCCTTCAAAATATTCACTGTATGGTCCTAATAACTCTGTTTTCTTTTGTTTACTTTGGAATGGAAATCGTCCAAATGTTGATGTCGCATTTAGTGTGGACACGCCTACAGATAAAATATTAATAGTGCTTCCGAGAATGTAATAATATGATAGATATGGTGGGGATTCAATTCTTTGTTTCTTCCAGATTGGTAGTTGTATCTCTTTAAGTGTCACTGCTGGTGTTTGTAATCTTCCTTTGCTTTTATCTTGGTAAGTAATTGGATATTTTTGTTGGGTGTGATGTTTAATTTCTTTATTGATCTTAGTAATGATGAAGGCAAAATTGTGATTTGTTGGCAGGTTGGTATTTTGAATTAATTTTCTGTAGAAAGTTTCTCTGGCTGATTCAGTATTTACTGGTGTTTCTAACAAAGAGAAAATCTTTTCATTGATGTAGAAATTAAAGGCTAATTCAGCAGATATATGATTGTGATTTAATCCCAAGTGTTGACAATAGTATTGAAATAGGAATTTCACGAATCCTAAATGGTTTGCTCCTATGTTTTCTGATTTTGCCACTTTTGGATGGTGTTTGTTGGTGCTGGTTCTCTGTAAAATTATACCTCACAGGGAGCACCAAATATTACAGGTGACAATTTTTGGTGTTGAATTAAATACAAACCCGTAACTTGGTGCTCAAAGCTATTCTTGTTGTCAATAATCTGAAGGTTTGGTATCTGAAGGTTTTGTATCTGAAGAATTTGGTTGAGTTCTTTGTATAATGAACAGAGATTCAATGGTGATAGTTTTATCCATAGCTTCCCAAAACTGCAGTTTTGTCAATTTTTTTCTCAGCTTGATGGCTGGTATTCTTCCTGGTAAGCTATCCTCAATCGAGTGTTCTATCCTTACTTCTGGGTCTTTTACCAGTCACATTTATCCTGACATCAGTACTCCATGTGTTAATCTTCAATAAAGTTAGTAAACAACAATAAAATCAAAGCAAGAAAATAAAGAAAATAAAATAAAATAAAAAAAGAAAAAAAATAAGCCAAAATAATTTGCAAGTTAGTATTCTGTCAATAGCTGTGATCAAGAACTATTGTTTCAGTGTGGTTAAGTATCAATTACTATCAACATAAAGTGTTGATAGTGGAAATAGGTTTTGAGATAACAAATAGTTATTTATTAGATGCTTGTGATTTAGAGAGTTGCTTAAATTAAATCTAAACTAAGAGGTCTGTCTTTTCAGCTTTTAATCTTGCTACTATATATACATAATTGAGATTCCTCAATTCCTTGATTCTTCACAACAGGAATCCTGGAATTCTGGAATCCTGCAATTCCTCATCAGAGAATCCTGAAATTCCTGGAATCCTGCAATTCCTGAGAGGAATCCTGGAATTCCATATTTACTACACCTACTTCTGATTGGCTAATAATTATGCTAATATATTTCCTATATTTCTATGAGTAACACCGGATTTATTCTGGCAGTCTTGCCTTTCTGGTAAGTTAACTGATAATATATATAAATCTACTCTTATTTCTGGGTCTTTTACCAGGCTATCCGTGATGTCAATAACTCAGCACTTTTAATCCTTAGTTAATTAGTATGCACAACAAAATCAAAGAAAGAAAAATAAAAACAAAGAAAATAACAATGATGAAAATAAGCCAAGACAATTTGGTAAATTAGTATCCTGTCAATAGCTGTAATCAAGAGCTATTGTTCCAGCATGATTAAGTATCAATTACTATCAACATGAAGTGTTGATAGTGAAGAATGGATTGAGATATAAAATAATTATTTATTTGATAATTGAAAACTGAAAAGTTGCTTAGATTAAATCTAAACTGAGAGGTCTGTCTTTTCAGCTTCTAATACTACTGCTATATATACATAATTGAGATTTCTCAATTCCTTGATTCTTTATGACAGGAATCCTGGAATTCCTAGAATCCTGCAATTTCTTTGAGAGGAATCCTGGAATTCTGGAATCCTGCAATTCTTTGTGAGAATCCTGTAATTCCTGGAATCCTGCAATTCTTGAAAGGAATTCTGAAATTCCATCTTTTACTACATCTACTTCTGATTGGCTAATTACTATGCTAATATATATTTCTTATATTTCTATGAGTAACAGTGGACAAGAAAGTGATCTGTTCTCCCAAAAATGCCTAACTTTTGGGCTTAATAATACATGTCTCTAGATTATGTAATTAATGATGCTTTCTCTGGCATGATGAATGAAATTGGTATGGAGGAATTGTCCTTGGTTGTTAATAATTTGCCAAATAATAAAGCAGCTGGATTATTAGAAATACCTAATAAACTTTGGAAGCATTGTGGTGAGGAGGTCTTGACCTGTCTGTTGAGACTGCTAAATTTGTGTTTAAGTATGGGTTCAGTGCCTAATCCTTGAAAGAGAGCATAGGTTTTAATAATTCCAAAACCTTATAAGTGAAATGGTGTTCTGACAAATACTAAACTTATCACATTAGTCAATACTGCTCATAAAATCCTATCTAAGATTCTATCTGATCAGATATCTTTGGCTTGTAACAAGTTTAATGTTCTTTGTGGTGACAATTTTTTAGTATTGAAGGGTACTTCAATACAGTCTTCTATTTTTGCTATTGGTTCAGTTGTTGAGAATGCTCTGAAAAAAAACAGAGAGCTCTGGTTAGTACTACAGAATATGTGCAAAGTCTATAATTTAGTAGACTAATATCATTTGTGGATGAGCTTGTATTGCATCAAAATGTGTAAATATTTCATCCAATTTTTTGGAGACATTTATGAGAACTGGGTTAACAGAGTGATGACAGACTTTGGGCTCTTAGATGGTTATAGGGTACATGATGGGTTGGATTAAGAGGAGGTCTTCTCTTTGCTGCTTTGGAGGATATTTTACAATTCGCTTTTGTGTGAGATAAAAAGGCATGAGCACTTATGTGGGTACAAAATTGATTCTAGATTTGTGGCAAAGTCTGGCAAAATTGAGGCAAGTAGAGAAAAAACTTCTTTTTTGGCTGTTGGTGCCTTTGTTGATGATACAATTTGGGTTGGAAGTAGTCATGCATCTATGCAGTATATATTGAACATTACAAGTGAATTTTTTGTGGTCAATGATATCTCAATTAATAATGACAAGACAGTAGCTATTTCTATCAATCAGGGAATTAAGAATGTTTTATTGTTGATCAATGGATCACTGATTTTGATTGCTAAGAAGGGTGAATCACACCAATATTTAGGCATTTTCTTGTTAACTAAGAGTCTTTCTAAGCCTAGTTTGGCTTAAGCTTATACAGATGTTAGATTTTTTTCTAATATAGTATTAAGAAAGACTGTTACAGACAAACAATTCTGTTATTTAGTTTCAACAATTTTACAACCCATAGTTAGCTATTGTATGCAATTCAGTTTTGTCTTTTCTGGTGTGTGTTATAAATGGGATGTTATGATTAGAAAAGGTCTTAGAATCAAAGCTGGTTTACCATGTGACTTTCTCAATGAAGTCTTACATTATCTTTTTTTGTATAATTTAAAGCTCTTTGAGCAAGTACAGTCTAAAGAAAAGCTGACATTACTGATTTTATTTTCCAATGCCACAGTATTATTGGATGCTTATTTGATCATAGATTCTTGGATTTGCAAGTTTTGAATTGAACTCCTCTGAATCCTTTATAGTTTCCTGTTAAGTTGTGAGTTAGTCTTGTGAACAATTTTTTGGCAGGGGTAGTAAAGATTTTTTTGGAGAATGAATTGTTATTGGCAAACAATTTGCCTAGTGCATTTTGTGGATCTGGTAATTTTCTAATGTCTGGTATTCTGGGTCAGTCCAAGTATTACAAATATGTTTTTTCATTGAAGCAATTTGGTGTTGTATTTGGTGACAGAATTCTTGATAAGAAAGGAAAGATGATGGACTGGAAGACATTTCATTATTGGAAGTAATTAGACCTAAGGGGTCCAATGCCTTATTGGTTCTCTTTGACATTTGGTTTTATGAACAAATCTGTTTCTTTAGAGGATGGAGCTACTACTGCTGTCAAGAAAAATGTGCCAAGTATTTTGAATTCTGGTAAGTTTTTTGATGTTTGTGATAGTTTACTGGAAGTGTGGTCTAATTGCATTGAGGTTTATACAGATGGATCTTTGAGATTTGCTGGTTCTGCTGAGGTGGTGGATAAAACAGTTACATACTTTCCAGCTGCAAATACTGGTATTGGGGTTAAAGTGGCTGGGCTTTTGTTTTCTACTTTGACTGAATTACAAGCTGTAGTATTGGCACTAAAGTGTGTTCCATCTTTGTGCTTGGTTGTTTTGTATTCAGATAGTCAATTTACAATCAATGCCTGTATTTCCGAGGCTTCTGTTACTATGCTTGACTTTCATAATTAATGTTGGATCAAAAAATTGCATATAGACAATCTTCTTAAAAATAAAAATATTTCAATTAAGTGGGTGAAAGTTAAAAGACACTTAGGTGTATCAGGCAATATTAAGACTAATGCATTGGCTAGTGAGATGACTTCCTCACCTCTGTCTTTGTCAGTAAAAATTTGGAAGAGGTTTTTGGTTGCTGAAGAAACTGCCATATTTGACAATACTTATCATTTTGTTTGAGACTTATACTGGTGTTACTGAAGGTTTTCGGTCTTTTTTCTTAAATGTTAGTAATGTTGATTTGCTGTGAATTCACGTTTTCAGGAAGTAGTTGAATCTTCAATAACTGAATTTATCTTCAAATTATCTCCTATAATTTGAACTGCTGGGCTTATAAGTGGAATGGCCAATTCCTTGCCAGTTACTTTATGTAGTTACGTTGTAATAAACATTAACTCTTTCCCAAAAATTGCTCGTCTGGAAGCTCACTAAAAATGTGTAGTTACTTTGTTGTAAAAAGTCAACTCTTCTACAGGAATCTTGTCTGTAGACTACCCTAATGATTATAATAAGAAAAATAAAAGAAAATAAAAGAAATATAAAAGAAATAGAATTTTTGTCAAGAGAAACGTTTTCTATCCAGGCCTGAAGTCACTAATAGTTTACTGAAATTGGTAGCTAATCAATTTCAAAACATTAGTTGGTTTTTGGGGATTTTCTAAGGGCAATAATTAAAGAATTTGGTTTTTCAAATTATTTGGTATTTATTTCTTTTTGTGTGTATAGAAATGGTTCTAAGTAATAAATATAAAGTAAAATACATTTTCCAGAAGAGAAAAGCTTTTCTTTTATACAACTTGTTGTAGTACTAGTTTATGAACTTGCACTTTTTTCTCTTTGCCCAAATTCCGGCAAACTAAAAATACATTTTGATGAACTACAAGTTATTTCGCTGAACTATTGATTAATTTGGATGAACTATTCATAATTTTGGCGAATTTCTGTAAATTTTGGCGAATTTCTTATAAATTTTGGCAAATTTCTGTAAATTTTGGCGAATTTTTGAATGTTACAGAGTTCAGGGTATTGTGTAATTTGATCATCTTACTTTCTGTTATACTAATTAGATTATTTTAATTGAATCGTGATATGTGATAATTGATTAAATAATAAATAATAATTTGAAATGATATTAATATACTAATGAATTATAGGAATTATAAGGGTAATTTCATGCTAATTAATAGCTAAAATTCTACTGGTAACATAATCTCCTCCTCAAGACTGAGCTCCGTCGAAGTCCAAGCACTATCTGTAATATTGAGATAGTGATCTAAAATAATTGAAGTAATCTGGTCTGAAAATTGTTGAAATTTCAGTTCTGTGAGTTTGCCAATATATTGGACTTTCATTGATTGCAGTATTAGATTTTGTAGAACATTTTCACAAATATTAAACAAATTATAGAGTCTAAAAGCTGCTCTAAGTTTGTAGCGAGTGTTTGTTGATCCAGCTGCTGTTTTGAATTTATTGTAGATTTGTTTTTATATAACTTCAGGAGTGAGGTTTGTTGCTTCAAGTTCCAGTTTTCGTTCATAAAGTGTTTTTCCAATTTGAAAGTATTTATAGATAGGGGTGTGTTCATTGTTCTGTTCATTAAGAAGTAGTAGTAGTTTTTGTTGCATTGTAGCATTTGGTAAAATATTAATAGAGGCAATTAGCAGATTTTCTTCTAGTGCCTGCTTCAAAAGTCTTGGTAATCTATTCTCAGAGTGACTTCTTGTTTCTTTTCTATAGGAGTGATAGTTCTGTAAATGATTTGCTACTGGGGCTGTGGTTTCTTTCTGAATGTATTTAATTTGACTTCCATTAATCGTTATAGATAACTCAGGAAGTGTTTTCAAGGCTAACATTAATTTTTGGGATATTTGTTGAATATTTCGGGAAATAATCATGATAAAATTGACTAATTATGAAAAGAGAGAATAAAAAAAATTATTTTTTGAATATGGGGTTTTTATTTGTTTTTGGGTTTGGGTGTTTTGTAATTATTTACTATTTTTGTCTTTGTGTTTTTAATAGAAAATTATTGTAAAATTTAAGTGTTCAAGTTTGGTTATTGTTTTATTATAATTATTGGTTCTAAATTTCGGGGAATATCTTCAGGATTAATTAAAGGGGAATGTGTACCAATTTGTGAAATTAATGGTTCAGGATTGTTTCTGGAATGATAGTGTTTCAGTCTGTTTCCATGTGCAATTTTTGCTAATATTTTGTCATCAAGTCTTAACTTATATGATCTATTGCCTAGAATTTCGTGAATATAAAATGGTCCATCTCATTTGTTTTCAAATTTCCCACTCCATTGTTTTTCAGCCTTAGTTCTGTATAAGAGAACTTTATTTTCAACTTTAAATTCGTTGGTAATAGATGGTAATTTGTTGTCATGTCTTTCTTTTTGTTGAGCTTGGGAATGTTCAATATGAGCTGCTGCTATTCTTCTTTTTCCTTCCAGTGTACTAAGAAAAGTGTAGGCTCTTCTTTGGAGTGTCTCTTGAAAGTTTTCTTCATTGATTGGTTGCATTGGGTATGTTTCCACTGTGAAATTAATTGGTAATGTTGCTGTCCTTCCATAAGTAAGATCAAATGGTGTGTGTTTCATAGTATCTTGTTTTAGTGTTCTGTATGCTAGTAACACTGATGGAATAAAGATATTCCATTCCTGTTTAAAGTCTGTTGAGACTTTGGTTAAAGATTCACACAATGTTCTATTGAAACATTCGACAAGTCCATTTGTTTGAGAGTGATAAGGTGATGATAAAAGTCTTTTGACATTGAACCATTCACAAATTTTTTGTATCAAGTTGTTCACAAAATGTGTTCCTTGATCAGATAAGAGTTCAAATGGGCATCCATGTCTACAGATAATGTCTTTATAGATGAATTTTGCTACTGATTTTGTATCTGCTCTTTGGATGGCTCTAGCTTCAAGCCATTTGGTAAGATAATCCACTGCAACTGCAATATAACAATTTCCTTGGGTTGTGATAGGTAATGGTCCGATTAAATCAATTCCAACTCTGTCAAAAGGTTGTCCAACTTTGATTGGATTTAAAGGTTCTGTGGGGTGAGTTCCTCCTTTTCTTTGGCAGTTATCACAAGATTCTACATATTGTCAAATGTCTTTTTGCATGTGAAGCCAAAAATAATGTTCAAGAGTTCTTTGAATTGTTCTCTCTTTTCCCAAGTGTGCTGAAGATGGATCTGTGTGCATGTTGTATAAAATTGTTTCTTTTTCATTCTCTTGTACTAATCTGAGTGGCTGGTTTGGTTTTCTGTGATTTTTATAATAAATTTTGTTCTGGTGTATGAAATATTGTTTTGATTGGTGTTGTAAGTAGTGTTTTTTACTTGGAGACCAGTTTTCTGGCATGGTAAGGGTCTCCAAATAATTTTTAAGATTGCTGTAGTTTCTGGGGTCCATTCTTGTTTGGTTATTTTGTTGGTAAGTTGGTAAGTTGTGGTGGAATTGTTATTGGTATTAATCTTGTCTCATTCTTAAGAGGCTATTGATATTGGTATGTAGTTTTCCTGGTTTGTGGTGTACAATATATCTGTAGTCTGCTAGGAAGTCATTTCATCAAGACTGTTTGGCACTTTGTTCAGTTTTCTTTTTATTAAGCCATTTGAGGCCAATGTTGTCTGTTATTATGTCAAATTCTTTTCCATTTTTCAGATATTGTTGAAAATGTTTAAGAGCCCAAATAACTGCAGCCGCTTCTAATTCAGTTGAGCCATATTTGAGTTCTGTTGGCTTGAGTGTTCTGCTGACATAGGCAATAACTTGTTCTTGGCTATTTTCATCCAATTGTGATAAGATAGCACCAAATGCTATGTGTGAGGCATCAGTGGCTAATTGGAATCATTTGTTGAAGTCTGGGTAAGCAAGAACTGGGGCTGTTGTCAATTTTGTTTTGAGAATTTCAAAAGCTTTTTGTTGTTCTTTAGTCCATTTGTATGGTACGTTTTTGTTAGTAAGATAATTGAGTGGTTTGGCAATTTCTGAGAATCCTTTTATGAATTTTCGATAGTAAGAGGCTAATCCCATAAATCCTCTTAGTTCTATAGTATTTTTGGGGGTTTGAAAGTTTTTGACAGCATTGATTGTTCCTGGATTTGGTTTGATTCCATCTTTACTAACTATGTGTCCAAGAAAAATCAAACTTGTTTTTCCAAAGTGACATTTCTCAATATTTAACTTTAATTCTGCTTTCCGTAATCATTGAAAAACTTCTCGCAGGTGAATGAGATGAGCTTCAAAGCTTAATAAGTATACATCAGTATCATCAAGATAAACAACTACTAATTGCCACAAGAGCCTTTCATAGACAACATCCATGAGTCACTGAAATGTTGCTGGTGCATTGCAGAGTCCAAAAGGCATAACATTAAACTCATAATTTCCTCCTTGAGTGGTGAATGCTGTTTTGGGTCTATCTTTTGGGTCTATTTCGACTTGTCAGTATCCACTTTCCAAGTCTAAAGTTGAAAAGAACTTGGCTTTTCCCAGAGCATCTAACATGTCATCAATTTTTGAAAGAGGGTAGGCATCTCCAATTGTAACACTATTCAGTTGTCTATAATCAACACAGAATCTAATTTTTCCATTTTTCTTTTTAACCAAAACTACTGGTGAGGCCCAAGAACTTCTTGATGGTTGAATCAATCCGTTATTGAGCATTCTTTGGACCTTTTCTCTGATAAATTGGTGGCTAGCAGGTGGCACTCGATAAGCTTGTTGATGTTTTGGTAGAGCATCTCCTGTATGGATCTGATGTTGAACAATGTCTGTTTTTCCCAAGTCATTGTTGTCTTTTGCAAATATATCTGCAAATTCAGCTATCAATTGTTTCAATTGTTTTTGTTGTTGAGGTTCTAAGAGACCCATATTGATTCGAGAGAGTTTTTCTTCCAACAAGTGGTAGTTTTCAGTAATGAGAATGATATTTGGATTTGGGAGTAGAGTGTGCTTTATAATTTCGATGAAATTAGAAACAATTTGGGGGTTTTCATCTTGAAAGATATTGCTGTGTATGATTCTAATTTCTAATTTGTTTAATAAAACAATAGGGTAATTATTGGGGTTGTAGAATATAACTCGAAATTTTTTCATTCCTTTGGAAATATAAACGTTTGGAATTGATATTTCATGCTTCAAACAGATTTGTTCATTGGATTCAAAGATTTGTTGTGTAGTGGTGGGTTTTGAACAAGTGTAAATTTCGTGATGTTCTCCAAAAGATGAAATGGTAATTGGCTGAGGAAGTTGAAAAATCTGGTGAGATTCATTTTGTGTATTAAGAACTATGTTTATTGGAACTGTAAATCATCCAGTTGAACCAAAACCTTGAGTTCCTCTTTCACTTTTTCCCAATTGTTCTCTGTTGTTTACTGATTGTAAACCCGAAATATTGATTAAGGATAAGTAAATTGCTTGAGCAATTTTTTCAGCATGTTCAATTTTGAATGGTTTGTCTGTTTCATTCTGTAACATGATGGTAATGTCTCCAGTATATCCTGCATCTATAATTCCTCCTCTAATATTGATTCTCTTGCTTGCCAATGATGATCTGGAGCTGTCTCTTATACACATCTTCAATATATTCAGCTTCTTTTATTTGGCGGACATCTTCTTGAGTGGCTCCATTGATTAATGCCATTGCTAGGTCAAAAATCATTTCAGCATCATGAGGGTAGTGGTAAAGTTTATTGAGAGCACTGTTGTATGCTGCATCAAATGGTGTCCCTCTTCTGACTTTTTCCGAAATTGATAGAGCATATTGACAGGTTTGATCACATACTCCTCCTCTCATTGCTACATCAATCCAATTGCATTCTTTTGGTAGTATTTCTCCACATGTAAGGCAAGATGTGTTGTTCTATTTTCCACTTCTTTTTGGAGACCCAAATCGTTTTCTATGGCATGCTTTGCAAAAGTAACAGGTATGAGTTTCATATTCCTCTTTTGGAGAAATACATGCTCCCATTGATGAAAGTTTTTTGTTGCAATCTTTGCATTTGAGTGGAATATAGAGTGGTTGTTTCTGTGGTTCTGGTGTAGAATATCTAACTTTCTTCCATCCCCTTGATTCTTCAAAAATCTCTTGTTCGGTTTCTTTAGCCCAATTGGATGTTGATCCAAGAGCCATGTAGGTTTCAGTAAGTGGCATTTCTTTCTCCTCTTCAAATTCAAATACTGGAGCTTTTTCTGATTGTTTGTTAAAGATACCACAGGTTGCAGGTACTATGGTATATTGTCCTTGGTATGAGATTTTAAGTTCTTGAGTTTCCCAGTTCAGGTTTGCATTGGCCTTGAGAAGCCAATCATTTCTGACTAGAGCTTGGTATTGGGGTGCATCCATAACAAGAACTTTAACTGGAATGGTGATTCTATCAATTGAAAAAGGAAAATCATCAATTTCTCCTACTGGAGTCTTCTTTATACCATCAGCTGTGACAATAACTGTTTGAGCTGGTCTGTCTACATTTCATTTGAGTTGTTGCATTAGCTGGTAAGTGATGATACTTCCAGCTGATCCACTATTTAAGATTAAGCAAATGAGTTTTCCTTCCACTGTAGCTTCTGTATACATGGCAGTAATTGCTTTCTGTTTATTAACTGCTGCATTACTAAGCAGAAATGGTGATTCATTTGCCTCAAATTCAAATAGAAATATATCTGACAGATTAGCATTTTGGGCAATTTGAGCTGGGGGAATGGTGTGGTTGGAAGAGTTTGATCTTGGTGCTGCAATTTCACCTTCAGAAAGTGCAGTTTGTTGAAAATCCGATTCCTCTGGTATTGTAAGATAACTGGGTTGAGTGTGATAGTGATTGGGTCTTTGTTGGCCCGAATTTCGGGGAACCAACTGGTTATTTGGATTGATTCTGTTGTGGTTATTCTGCAATTAATTTTGGAGTGTGAATTGGTTATGTTGAACCAATTTTCTTGCTGGTACTTGATATTGTTGAGTGAATAATGTCTGATATGGCTGAATTGGTAAAGATTGCTGATATTGTTGCTGCATTGATTGTGGAGCTGGTGGATAGTAACTGTTTTGATTTTGTGGTCTTGGTGAATAATAAGTTGGTGGTGGAGATTGGTAATAAGATTGTTGTGGTAAAGAGTAATGTTGATTACTCCTGTTTTGTTGGTCTCTTTGTAATTTTCTACAATCTTGTTTCCAGTGTCCTGGAATTCCACAATAATGACAATTTTGAAATTGGTTGTTGGATGATGATCCAAAATTGTTTTGGTTGCATCGTTGTGAGAGTTGATATCTTTGTGGTTGTTGTGGCTGTTGTTGTTGGTTTGTGAAGTAGCTTTCAACTTTTTTTATGAATTGGTCTATCTTCTTTTCAGCTGCTGAGCTGGTTTCTCCAATTGCAAGGTTTACAAGCTTGGTGTGATTTGCTTCTTCCATTCCCATTTCATAGCTCTTTGCCTGTCTAATAGCAGTTGCTAAGTCTGCTGGAGCATGTGGACGGATTTTCTTAATCAGTTTGTCTTTTAATCTTGCTATAAACTAATCCAGAATTTGAGCATCAGAATAGTAGTCATTGGTTTTCAATTGTCGGATTTGTCTGAGAAGTTTGTTAAATCTTCCAAGATAGGTCATAACAGATTCAGATGTTTTTTGTTTGATATTGTGAAAGCAGTTTCTGAGAGTGATAGAGGTATTGTTGTTGGTAAATTGTTGTAGAAAAACATCTTTGAATGCTTGCCAGTTTTCAAATGGTTCTTTTAAATTTTCAAACCATTTTCCTGCTGTTTCTTGGAGAAAGTAGGGAATTGCTTTGAGCATTCTTGCTGCAATCCAACCATTTGCATCTCCTGCTTTTTGAACTTTGTCAAGCCATTCTTGGAGACTGGTATCATTGTCTTTACCAGTGAATTCTGGAATTTTTGCAATGTAAGTAGTTGCCATTTTTTCTTCATTTTCTGGAATTTCTTCTGGTTCTGATTCAGTTTCTTTACTTTCCAAGCTTTCTGAGTGATTACTTTCGTTTTCCTGTAAGTAATCAATGATATTGGCACTTGTTGATATTGGTTCCTGCTGTTGAGTAGGATTTCTAGGTGACTGAAAATCTTCTGGTCTGAAAAAACAGCTAAGTGGTGAACTTGGTGTTTGTAGTTGAACAAATAAAATTGAAAATAATGTAATAGAAAGTGGTAATTTGACACTGGTTCCTTGTTCAGGTGTTTGCAAGTGTTTGGCAGTTGTCTTTTGTAGTGTTAGAGTGTTTGGAGTGGTTCTTGAGTATTGCTTCAATCTTTGTTTGCCTTTATTGCTTGTTTCTGTCTCTGATTCAAAGTCAAAAGAGTATTTAAACTGTACTGGGTATTTTTCTTCACAATACTTAATAATATTAAAATTAAGTTCTTGAAAGTAGGTAGCAAGTGTTTTACTGTTCAGGTCTTCTGTTCCCAAATGTGAATAATGCACTAAATTATTGTAGAGGTTGCTTCTAACTTCTGAAATGTTGTAGTTTCCAAAAAGATAATTGTTGATGCGGTTTTCAATGTATTGGTATACTGATTTCTTTACAATTTCAATTCCGTCTGGAATGTTGAATCTTTGCTTGCAGTGGGTGTA
>JAAOMT010000073.1:88176-180396 GCA_016748015.1 Geosiphon pyriformis
ACTGGAACTTACAACAGCAAACCTCACAAAAGAAGCTATTCAGAAACAACTCCACAATGAATTCAAGACAACAGCTGGATTAACAAACAGTCGCTACAGGCTTAGAGCCGCCCTTAGACTTTATGACCTATTCCACACCTGTGAAAATGTACTACAAAACCCAATTTTTCAACCCTTGAAGATTCAATACATTGGAAAGTTCACAGAACTGAAATTTCAACAATTTTCAGACCAAATTTCTTCAATAATTTTGGATTATTATCTGGAAATAACAGACAGTACTTGGACTTTGACGGAGCTCAGTCTTGAGGAGGAGGTTATGTTACCAGACGAAATTAGAGATATTATTTAGCATGAAATTATCTTATAATTCCTATCATTAATTAGCATATATTATCATTTCAAATGATCACATATTACATTAGCAAAAATGTCCGAAATTATCATTTAATTAATAACTCAAATTGTACACAACACAAATGTAATCTAATTGCAATGATCAATCATGCAATACCCTGAACTATGTAACATTCAGAAGTTCGCTGAAATTTGTAGAAATTCGCCGAAATAATTGATAGTTCACCGAAATATCTAATAGTTCACCGAAATAACTTGTAGTTTGCCGAAATGTATCTTTAGTTCAGTGAAATTGTAGAAAATAGCAAAGTTCAAGTTTATAGAATAGTGTTACAACAAGTTGTATAAAAGAAGAGCTTCTCTTTTCGAGAAAATGTATCTTACTTTAGATTTATCTCTTAAAAACCATTCCTATACACACAAAAAGAAATAAATATCAAATAATTCGAGAAACCAAATTCTTTAATTATTGTACTTGGAAAATCTCCAAAACCCAACTAACATTTCGAAATTGATTAGCTACCAATTTCAGTAAACTGTTAGTGACTCCAGGCCTGGATAGAAAACGTTCCCTTGATAAAATCCTATTTCTTTTACACTTCTTTTATTTTTCTTTCTTTTCTTATTACAATCATTAAGGTAGCCTACAGATGAGATTTCTGTAGAAAAGTTGACTTTCACAGCAAAGTAACTACACATTTTTTAGTAAGCTTCCAGACGAGCAATTCCTGGGAAAGAGTTGACATTTACTACAACGTAACTACATAAAGCAACTGGCATGGAATTGGCCATTCCACTTATAAGCCCAGCAAGTTCAAATTATAGGAGATAATTTGAAGATAAATTCAGTTACTGGAGGTTCAACCACATCCAGAAAATGTGAATTCACAGCAAATAAGTATCAACAACATTACAGAAAAGAGACCAAAAACCTCTGGTAACACCACCCAAAGACAAATTACTCTCAGAGAAAATGCGCACCATACCAGCCAGAAAATTATTCAGAGAGTTGACCTTGACACAAACCAGATATTGCAATAGATAAAGTGGATGCCAGCAAAGAACCTGAAGATTATGTAACCAGTGAAAGAATAAATGACCCAAAATACCAATAGAGTTCATGAAAAAAATAACCAAACCTGACTTATTCTTAGCCTAAATCTGCTCAAAAGTCTTCAAACCATACAAAGAAGAATGATAAATTGCATTACTAGGGAAGTCATGTGGCAGGCCAGACTTAGATTTCAAGCCCTTAGAAATCAAAGTGTCCCACTTCTTACAAGCACTAACAGGAACATAACTGAATTGTGTTCTATAACCAATGATAGGAAAGAAGACTGCTGAAACCAAATACAAAAACTGCTTATCAGATACTGCCTTTTTGAGGACCAGATTAGCAAAAAACTGGACATCAGAATGTGCTTTGGCCAAGCTAGATTTGGAAAGACCCTCAGTCAACAGATAGATCTCTAAATAGCAATACAATTTTTCTCTTTTGGCAATAAAAATAAGTGATCTGCTGATCAACAGGGAAGGATCTGCAATCTTACAATTGATGAGAATGGCCACAGTCTTATCATTATTAATTGAAATATTATTGATATTAAAAAATTCACTAGCAATGTTGAGAATATGCTGTGTAGTACTTCAACTACTGCCAACCCATATAGTATCATCAACAAAGGCACCTACAGCAAAAAAAAAGAAGAGACCAGCCCAAGATTTGGCATGACCACATCCAGAAATAAAGTAAAAATTCAACCTATATTCACACCCATCTATCTGTCTTTTGACCTTACACAGAAGAAGATCATAAAATATGCACCAAAGAAGTGGCAAAAACATCTCCCCCTGCTCCAAGCCATCATGCACTCTGTATTTATCTGTTAAACCAAAATCTGTCATAACCCTATTAATACAATCATTATGAATACCACCAAAAAACTTAATGAACCTGTTATACATCTTTATCCTAATCAAACTGTTTTGAAGATGCTCTTACCCAACAGAATCATAAGTCTTTCACATGTTCTGCAAGACCAACCAGAGTTCATAACTCTTTTCTAAAGCATTTTCAACCACTAAACCAATGGCAAAAATGGGTGACTGTGTCATTGTATCCCTTAGGACTAAAAAATTGTTTTCATGCAAAACATCAAAAGTACTATATGCCAATGAGATTCTATTCAAGAAAATTTTGGAAAGAATTTTGCAGGCAGTTTTAATCAAGGCAATAGGTCGAGTGTTCATGAAAACTCCATCCCATTCATATAGCTTAGGAATCATCAAGATCCAAGCTTCTTTTCAAGTACTGGGTACTGATTTGCAGATCAAACAAAAATTCAAAAGCACCAAAAGCATATCCAAAACTGATTTATCACAATGTTTCCAGAGTTTATTCGAAATCCCAAAGAGACCAGCAGTTTTACCCTCAGAAAGATTAGAAACCACACCAAGCAACTCATCAACACCAACAGGACACATCAAGCCAGAAAAAGCATCATTGAAAACATACTTCAGAGGCTGGTATTGGCAAGATCATTTATCTGAAATGTCAGGCATCACCCTGCACTTCCTGGTCCAATCTTTCATAATTCTATTTACCCTAGATTTAACTAGGCTTGGCTCCAATACTAATTCATCACCTACTACCAGATAATTCAGTATCATTTTGCAAAAGGGGTGCTCCAAAACATTCCTAATGGTGTGATTCTTATCTGATTCAAAACTTTCCATTTTCTTATTAATAGCCATCTTGATACATGTTTCCTCAGCATGCCTGGATTCCAGCAGCTTAGAAGAGCAGTAAGATTTTCTTACCTTAGCCAGAGCCGAGCAAATCATGTTGAAATTGGAACCTAAAAGAAATAAAGACTTTACTACTGATGCACTATTAGCATCAAGCACATACCACATATCCAATAATGAAGCAAATTTTACACTAGAGACCAAGTGAGAAGCCTTAACCAGTTTAGACATCAGCAACTCCAGTTTATGAAACCTTGAAAAATCTCTGATAAAAATCCCATCAAAATCTTTGAACCATTTCTTCCTAAATATTTCATGTGCTGAAAGAGTCATTATCTTGTGCAAAACATTCCACATGACATCTAAATCCGAGAGTTGTACAGCAGTAGTGAACTCATTGGCAAACATTCTAGTATTGGCTGAAGTGGCATCTTTAAAATTTTTCTATTTACTGTTGTCAGCACTCCTGAAATCAAACTTCCAACAATTTTTATTAGCCTGTCTATAAAGGGAGTTTAACTGAGTATCCAGCAGACTGCCCAGGCTGACAGAAACAGAAACTATCCAATGATCAGTGTTGAAATGTTTGCTCACATCCATAACATTGCAATTCACTACTGCATTGACTAAATTAGACAAAACTAGCACAAAACCAATTGTTTTTTTTACACCCCTCAAATTTTTTCACATAAGACTTTTTACTACTGGGCTACTTGACAAAGAGTTGACCAGCCCCAAGTCTAGACAGCTTTTAAAACTTGTATTCTTATGCAAACCGTTCTCATTGAAATCACCACCCAAAACAACAAAAGAAGATTTATTAACAGTCTTAGCAATGAAAGAGTTGATTTCACCAGCCTAAGAAAACCAAGCCACCGAAAAAGCACCAGCATAAAGCCCCAAAATAGACACAGAAAGTTTATTCTTGAAAAGCAACTTAATAGACAGAAGCTGACCAGGCACCTCAGAAACTTTGTACACATGTCTCACCAAAAAAATGTCCATGACAATCACAACGCCAGAGCCTATATAACCAGAATCTAATCCAGAGGTAAACACTCGAAAACCATCAAACTTATTCATGATCCATGAGTGAATTTTATTCTTTAACTTGATCTCAGTAACAATAGAAATCAAATTGTTCGACTCTTTATGCTGTTACTCATAGAAATATAGGAAATATAGTAGCATAATTATTAGTTAATCAGAAGTAGATATAGTAAATGTGAAATTCCAGGATTCCTCTTAGGAATTGCAGGATTCCAGAAATTACAGAATTCTCACACAAGGAATTGTAGAATTTTAGAATTCCAGGATTCCTCTCAAAAGAATTGCAGGATTCCAGGAATTCCAAGATTCCTATCGTGAAGAATTAAGAAATTGAGAAATCTCAATTATGTATATATAGCAATAGCATTAGAAGCTGAAAAGACAGACCTCTCAGTTTAGATTTGACCTAAGCAATCTTACAGTTCCCAATTATCAAATAAATAATTATTTTATATCTCAATCCACTCTCTACTATCAACACTTTATGTTGATAGTAATTGATACTTAACCATACTAGAACAATAGCTCTTAATCATGGCTATTGATGGGATACTAACTTACCAAATTGTCTTGGCTTATTTTCTTTATTTCATTTTCTTTTCTTTCTTTCTTTTTTTTTCTTTTTTTGTGTTGTTTTGTTGTTGTATACTAATTAATTAAGGATTAAAAGTGCTGAGTTATTGACATCATGGATAGCCTGGTAAAAAACCCAGAAATAAGGGTAGAATTTTATATATTATCAGATAGCTTACCAGAAGGGCATGACTGTTAGACTAAATCCGGCCTTCACACTGAGAAAAAAATTGGACAGAATTGTAATTCCAAAGACTATTACAAATACTGTTAAATCTCTGTTTATTATACAAAGAACTTCATCAAAACCTTCAGATACAACACTTTCAGAATATCATTGATAGAAATAGCTTTTGAGCACCAAGTTACAGATTTGTTATTTGTCTTGAGACTTCAAAGATTCAATTGTAACATTTGGTGCTCCCTGTGAGGTATAATCCTACAAAGAACCAGCACCAACAAACACCATCCAAAAGTGGCAGAATCAGAAAATATAGGAGCAAACCATTTAGGATTTGCAAAATTTTTATTTCAACACTATTGTTAATACCTGAGATTAAACCACAATCACATATCTGCCGAATCAGTCAATTTCTATGTCAACAAAAAGATTTCCTCTTTGTTAGAAACACCAATAAATACTGAATCAGCAAAGGAAACTTTCTATAGAGAATTAATTCAAAACACCAACCTACCAACAAATCATAATTTCGCATCCATCATCACTAAAATCAACAAAGAAATTGAACATCACACTTAACAAAGATATCTAATTACATATGCTAGTAAAGGCAAAGGAAAACTACAAACACCAGCAGTAATATCCAGAAAAATACAACCATCTACTTGGAAGAAAAACAGAATTGAATTCCCAAGCAACTCATCCTACCACTATACACCCGGAAGCGCCATCAACATATCATCAACAGATGTGTTCCCATCAACTGTGACATCAACATTTAGACAATTCTCATTCCAAAGTAAACAAAAGAAAACAGAATTATTAGGACCATATGGCAAATACTTTGAAGGATTTAATTTACGATCACCAATGCCATCAGAAATTCGATCACTGCCACCTCAACCAGACTTTGGAACTGCTACTCCATAGAAATTATCTGAAAAAGAAGAAGAAGAAGAATCAGAAGAAGAATCAGAAGATCAAGAATTTACTTACCAAAACCCAATCACTGAAAACCCGAAAGTTGAAACACCGAATCTTCAAATCCAGCAAAATTTAAATCTAGAAAATTTGGAAATCAAAACTCTGAATTATTAAAGGCAGAACAATCCAAACCCCGAATTAATTAATCAACAAAACTTACCTCTGGTAATTGTCATCAATCAACCACTGATTAATCCAATAGCCGAACCCATACAGCTGCCACTTCAACTACCACCCCAACAACCAGCACCACAACAACCACTTTAACAGCCACCACAACCACCCAACTTAGATCCAATGGTCTATGCATCAATCACAAAACTTGACAATTTTACTGGCAAAGAGGATGACACTCAAGTATGGCTAAATGATGTAGAAAAAGCTATTGCAGCCAACAGATGGAATGATGTCTGAGCCATGCAAGCCATTTCCTACTTTCTCAAGGATACCGCCAATTCATGGTACCAGAGCTTGATTAATAAACCACAAGATTTCAATGCCTTCAAAGTGGAATTCCTAAGATACTTCAGCAACAATAACAGCATCAATTGCCTAGTCAACATATTCACCACCATAAAACAAGGAGAAACTGAAGCAGTCACCACTTACCTGGAATACTTCTATCGAAATCTGCACCAAATTCAAGCAATTGATGCCAATTATTTCACAGCATCACAGATCCTCAACCAGTTTATCCATGGCCTGTGCAGTAGCATCTTGTAACATATACATCTATTGCATCCAGGCACACTTCAAGATGCAGTCACATGCACCAGAGATTTTGAATCCACTGAGTCAGAGGCCAACCACGCCCAAGTCATCAATCTAGTAATGAATAGATCATCTGAATTGGATTCCAAATTGGAGAAGTTCAGTGAATCAATTAATAAGAGATTGGAAGGATACTTAGTTGACAATCATGTCATTTATCAGCCTCCACAATGATGCAATTATTAAGAAAACTCTAATTGTGGCCAAAATCAACCACATTCATCTTTATCAACCAATCAACAGTGGCAACAGAAAATGCGTATCTGCCACTATTGTGGTAAACAAAAACATATTCAACTCGACTGCCGTTAGTGTTTAAATAACCAATAATTGGGAAATCAATATCAAAAACCCGATCACCAGTTCTCAACTCTAAATCATCAATCAAACTCAACACAATATTAAACCACTTACCTACCAATAACGCAGCAACCAATCTATCAACCACCAGTATATTAACCACCAGTTTATCAAAACCCAACAATTTATTTACTGCAGCCACAAGTAATTTATTAGCCATCTCAAGTGATCTATCAACCCCAACCAATTCAAACACTGCCCCAAAACTCAGCTACTATGACATCAGGAAACCCAAGACTTAGAATTACTCAAAACTGGAGATTGGCAATGGTAGTTCACCAACTGATCCCCAGTTCATCAAACCAGCAAATAGAATCTCGGCAGTAGAATTCGGGTACCAGTACCACCCAAAACCCGAATTCTCAACACTATTTAAGTCTCCTGGTCACTCCAGAAGACACCACATCCAGCAACTTGGAATCCGACCAACAGACAACACTTACCAATAACATCCCACCAGCAACTGTTACCAATAATGGATCATTAGCAGCCATCTTCCCTTTTGAACTTGAGAAGCCATTCTAATTACTGCTATTTAGTGGAGCTGCCCTCGAAGAGAAACCCATCACAGCAATGTACACTGATGCAAAAATAGATGGACACCCTATCAAATTTATCCTTAATAGTGGTTCAGCAGGTAGCATTATCACTAAGCAACTCATGAATCAATTAGGTTGCCAAGTTGATTAAACTGCCAGCGCTAGAATTATCACTGCAGATGGCACCATGAGAATGTCTATTGGTGAAATTAATGACTTCCCAATTGAAGTTAATGGCATCATCACCCCCATTAAGGTCTTGGTAATGGAAGCAACTTAGTACTAAGCACTAGTTAGTAATGATTGGCTAGTCAAAACCAATGCTGTGCTCGACTGGACCACGCAAAAACTCCAGCTCAGTCGGAATGGATAACACACATGAGTACCAGCCATGTGTGGTCATTTCAAGACCACCAACTTATCAGCACCACTAATTGACTTTAAAGAAAAGACAAAACCTACCTGGGAAGCCTACCAAGTTTTGTGGACTGACCCAGACCACAACAAACTGCTGTTGATACTTTCATGAAACAACAACCCCAAGGGAAAGCAAAAAAAGAAACTGACCTGGGAGACAAATGATTTGACTTGGACTGATAACAAACAGGAAGAACCATCGAGTTGGGAGTGGAAAGAAAAAAAGGGAAAAGGGAAAGAGAGGGAGGAAAAAAACACTCAAGCCAACAACATTTATATCCCATACACCTACAGTCAACAACAATCATCAACTTATTGCTGACCCAAACTGATATGCGTTGATTACAGCAAAAAATTGTTATCAATGGATGCATGCTGTGGTGATGATGAAGAATATCAGATGGCAACCAAGTTTTATTGCTGCACATGCCTTGTCAAACATTTTGGAAGACCAAAACGAGTGGGAAAATAGGATAATACACCATGTCTAGCCTGTGAAAAAACTCTTCTCAACAAAGGAATGTGGAACGACATTTCTGGGAGAAGAGGAATATGCGACGTTTCCTGCCAATACATGATCCTCATTAGCGACTGGGTCGAGAAAAAGACACCAATAGAAGCCGCTTGGAGAAGAGCTGTACAGCAATTGGACAGTTGTCCACACAACAACAATAAATTATGGCGAATGGCAATCACCAAAATTAAAGGCGCATTGCCAGAAGAAATCAGGACAATTAAAAACAACCCACCAGAACCCATTGAGCTTGACTGGGACGTAGAGCCAGTCATAAATTTTCTGAAACCAGAAGAGTTCCATGAGCACTACCAAAACTTGGCACCTACTAGAAAGGAGCAAGAACAATGGCTAGCACAGTTGAATACAAGACTGTGTTGCCATTGTTTAATTCCCAGTGACTTTGAATATTGTGACAATTGTGATCTTATTTACAATCCACTACCAGGCATAATCTACACAATCCCTGAAGAAGAAGAACTAATCAACAGCTGTGCATTGAAGTCGGAATCACTGTTTGATCCTGATTCAAACTCTGACAACAATGACGATGAGAATAATGGTTTCAGCTCCATTCAAAATGGCAATGACTTCAACTCAGATTCAAACCCCAATTCAAACCGCAAACAATATATTGCACTTCCTGATCTCTCCAAAGAACAAGAGCTCAAATGATTTAGTCATAATGGTGAAAGTATCATGCCAGAATGCACGCATGATATGGATGCAGGGTTTGATTTAAGATATTTAGGAAAAGATGTCATCAAATTGAAACCAAACGCGCAAATATGCATTGATTTAAAAATAGCTCTAGAGATTCCAGCAACAACCATGATTCTTTTAGCATCTAGGAGTAGTTTAGCAAAGAAGGGGATTAATATTAGAAGGGGAATAATAGATGCAGAATATACAGGAAATATCAGCACCATGCTACAAAATAACTTAAAAAAGACCTATACAATTGAGCCAAATAAAAAGATAGCACAGACCATATTTCTGCCATTAGTCAAAATAGCCAGCTTAGTGGAAGTGGGAACAAGGGAGGAATTGGAAATAACAGCAAGAGAGATACAAGGATTTGGGTCAATGGGTAGAATAGAGATACCAATTAATATGATAGAGGAAGAAATTGTTGGCCAAAGAGAAATTATCTTAATCAGTCAAGCTATTTCCATTCCACTATATAGCTAGTACATACTAGCAATAGAAAAGAAAAAAAAGGAACAAGAACAGATTTTTGAAGCTGAAGCAAACCTTTGTGAATCAGGAGAGATTGGACTGATCAATCTCCACATACCAACCAAAAGCTATAGCCACATAAAAATTCCCATTTACAACAACACTGGCAAAGTCATCAACATACCAAAAGAAACTACCATTAGATATTTAACCACAGAAATAGAAGACCAACCACCAAACCCCATTCTGGACTTTCCACAACTTTGTAAATATGTCAACATCACATCACAAACAATTTATGAACAGAACAAATGTTATTTGCTTCAACCAGAACAATTAGAACAAATGAACATGGGAAATCTAGACCCACTACAATGTATACAGCTCAAAATGTTACTCAACAATTTCAATGACATCTTTGTCAGTGAAAACAAATTTGGCAGAACTGACATCATCCAACATCAAATCAAGACCAAAGATACAATGCTAATCAAACAGTGAGCATACAGAGTACCACTAACCAGCCATAAAATCATTCATCAAGAGATTAATCAAATGCTTGACAATGGACTAATCCAGCCATCTATGAGCCCATGGTCATCACCAGTGGTACTTGTCCATAAGAAGAATAAAAAAATTCGATTTTGTGTGGATTACAGAAAACTCAATAGTGTAACTTGTGGAGACAGCTATTCGACTCCATGAATTCAGGAATTATTCAATGCTTTTGGTGGAAACAAATAGTTCTTAATATTAGATTTGGATAGTGGTTACTGGCAAGTAGCCATGGATCCAGCTGATAAGGAGAAGATGACATTCACTACTAGAGAAGAGAATTTCGAATTTGAAGTAATGTTTTTTGGCTTAACCAATGCCCCAGCCACTTTCCAATGGCTAATAGAAATTGTTTATACTGGCTTATTGTCAAAATCAGTAGTTGTATACTTGAATGACACCAATGTATTCTCAAAAACATTTGATAATCATCTTCATCATCTTCAACAAGTGTTCGAAAAACTAAGAAGAGCAGGACTAAAGTTAAATGCAACAAAGTGCTTCTTCAGCAAGACAGAACTAAAATTCTTGGAACACATAGTCAGTAAAGACAACATCAAAACAGATCTAGAGAAAATAGAGATAGTAAAAAACTTTCCAGTACCAACCAATGTAACTGAATTGAAATCATTCTTGGGATTCACAAGCTATTATTGATGCTTTATAAAGAACTTTTTAAAGATAGCTCAACTGCTCAATAATCTGCAAACCAAGAATACCAAATATGAATGGACAGAAAGTCAACAAGAAGCTTTTGATATTCTGAAAAGAAAGCTCATTCAAGCTCCAGTACTAATCTACCCAGATCACAACAAACTATTCATCATTACTACTGATGCATCAGGCCAAGCATTGGAAGCAGTACTATCTTAGAAGGGACCAGACGGTAGAGAACATCTAGTAGCATATGCCAGCCAAAGTCTAACACCAGCCAAAAAGAACTATGGAACACCAGAACTAGAACATTTAGCAATCTATTGGGCAGTCATGAAGTAGAACAAATACTTGAGCCAAAAGTTTGATATATACATGGATCATAAAAGGTTAACATCACTTCAAATGCAAGAATTTGATGACACCCACCAATCCAGATAGAAAATGGCACTCTCATAATATACTTATACTATACACTATAAGAAAGAAAAAGACAATGGAAATGCTAATGGTTTGTCGCAAATAAGACAAATCTAAAAACATTTCAAACTCAAAAATATAACAAAACCAGAACAATACCAACGAAAAATACAACAAAAGATGAACATACAAAAATATCAACAAATTCAACATTATATAACCACTCAACAGTTCAAAAAAAATTTATCTCAAATAGAATGAAAGAGTATCAAACAACAATCAAAATATTTTATCACTTACCAAAATATACTTTATCGAAAAAATAGAAAGGATCCAGATCAACCAACCAGAGTAATTATAGAGCCAGAAAAAGAAACAATATTATTCAACATGCACTCAAATCCAACAGCAGGACATTTTCACAAATAAACAACTATGGAAAGAACCAGAAAATAATATTATTGGCCATCAATGTATCCAGACATCATCTAATATGTTCAAAATTGTGATGCTTGTCAGCAAAGAGGAGAAACAAGACTCTGTGAACCATTAAGACCAATCAAAGTGGGACAACCATTTGACTGGATTGGAATTGATCTAGTCAGACCATTAACAATCACCAGAGAAGAAAACAGGTACATAGCAGTAGCCATAGACTATCTCACTAAATGGCCAGAGGCAAAAGCAATTCAAAGAGCGGATGCAAAATCTATTGCTGAATTTGTTCATCAAGATTTGATCTGTCGACACAGATGTTCAAAAGAACTATTATCAGACCAAGGAACCCACTTTGTGAATAGAACATTAGCAGAATTAAGCCAGAAATTTGGGATTAAGAGACCACTATCATCACCATATCATTCACAAACAAATGGTCTAGTTGAAAGATTTAATAGAACATTGTGTAAAGCAATTGCCAAACTCAGCCAAGAAAACCAGGACAAATGGGATTTGTTCATACCATCAGTATTATTTGCTTATCAGACAATGAAGCAAGATACTACACAAGCAACACCATTTAAATTAGTATATGGTAGAACAGCAACATTACCAGTAGAGAGAGAAATTAATACATATTCAGCTAAACCAATAACAGAAGAGAATTTTCAAGAAACATTGCTGAGAAGAACATATGACTTAATGGAAACATTGGAAAACAAATGAAGAAGAGCAGCTGATAATATTCAAAAGTCACAAGAAAAACAGAAAGAAAGACACGATAGTCAACTACTAAACAAACCAGTTGAATTCAAGATTGGAGACAAAGTACTCTTATATCATACCAAAGCGGAAAAACAATAGAGTAGAAAATTTGACCCCAAATGAGATGGACCATTTCACATAGAAAAAATTCTAGAAAATGGAGCTTACAAATTAAGACTGGATAACAAAATTTTAACCAAAGCAGTACATGGAGATTGACTGAAACCATACCACAACATTACACCACCATCTACTAGTAATATTCCACAATTAAGAGTACAGAGAATACTAGTCCAACCAGATGAAATTCCACAAGATCTGGAACCAATTGTTATTATTGACAATAACACATTAAATTGATTCATCAAAAGAATATATAAAGACACAATGGACACAACAGGAAATATCAGAAAAATGAAGATTACAGACAACATTCACTCACTAGCACAACAACTTTTTTAATTAATCCAACACCAAGAAATGGAGATTACAATCAATCAACAAACCATTCAATATCAAGATACTAGAAAGACATTACAACACAGAAAACAGAAAAAACCAGAAAATACCGTCAACAAAATCATGGCAAAAGTAAAATTAGCAATAAAAGAATTGACAAAAGAGTCAATATATTAAGAGTTGACTAAAGAAACTTGGAATTGGTGGACACAACAATTTTCACAAAACTATTGTTATTTTTACTTGGGACAACACGTAAATATCTAGAATTTATATACAGATAAAACAAAGCAGTTATTCAACACAATAATATTACAACAACTAGAACATTTTGTAGAGAAAAATAACTTATCCACACAAGCTCGAGCTATATACTGAATACACACAGCATTTTAGGATTGACCAGAAATTTTACTCAACAAAGCAATGGATATGGTTACCAGTAATCAATTGGGAAAGATCATCAATGCTCAATTTGAAAAATTACAAACTCAAATAACACAAGTAATTATTGAAAACAAAATCCAGAAAATACTTCAAGAGGGGAAATTAACAGAGTTGGATTTTGACAAAGCTCAATATTAAAAGAAGGGAATAATGTTACTTATAGAAATATAGGAAATATAGTAGCATGATTATTAGCCAATCAGAAGTAGACATAGTAAATGTGGAATTCCAGGATTTCTCTCAGAAATTGCAGGATTCCAAGAATTACAGAATTCTCATACAAAAAATTGCAAGATTCCAGAATTGCAGAATTCCTCTCAAAGAAATTGCAAGATTCCAGGAATTCCAGAATTCCTGTCATGAAGAATCGAGGAATTGAGGAATCTCAATTATGTATATATAGCAATAGTGTTAGAAACTAAAAAGACAGACCTCTCAGTTTAGATTTGATCTAAGCAACCTTACAGTTCCCAATTATCAAATAAATAATTATTTTATATCTCAATCCACTCTCCACTATCAACACTTCATGTTGATAGTAATTGATACTTAACCATACTGGAACAATAGCTCTTGATCATGGCTATTGATGGGATACTAACTTACCAAATTGCCTTGGCTTATTTTTTTTATTTCATTTTCTTTTTTTTCTTTTTTTTCTTTTCTTTCTTCATGTTGTTTTGTTGTTATATACTAATTGATTAAGGATTAAAAGTGCTGAGTTATTGACATCATGGATAGCCTGGTAAAAGACCCAGAAATAAGGGTAGAATTTTATATATTATTAGATAGCTTACTAGAAGGGCACAACTGCCAGACTAAATCTGGCCTCCATGCTGAGAAAGAAATTGGACAGAATTGTGATTCTGAAGACTATTACAAATACCATTGAATCTCTGTTCATTATACAAAGAACTCCATCAAAACCTTCAGATACAATACTTTTAGAATATCATTAACAGAAATAGCTTTTGAGCACCAAGTTATGGATTTGTTATTTGCCTTGAGACTCCAAAGATTCAATTATAACAATGCCAACAAATTATATTATCCTGTTTTGCAGGATTGTTTATGCCTTTTATATTGCACATGGCAATCTTCCAAACTTAAACATTCATTGAGAAATAAAGGCAGCCGATATTACCAGAGGTTTTTGGTCTCTTTTTTTAAATGTTATTAATGTCTGTTTGTTTTAAATTCATGTTTTTTAGAAGTAGTTAAACCTCTAATAACTGAATTTATCTTCAAATTATTTTTTATAATTTAAACTGCTGGGCTTATAAGTGGAATGGCCAATTCTATACCAGTTACTTTGTGTAGTTACATTATAGTAAATGTCAACTCTTTCTCAGGAATTGTTTGTCTGGAAGCTTACTAAAAAATGTGTAGTTACTTTGTTGTGAAAGTCAACCCTTCTACAGAAATTTTGTCTGTAGGCTACCCTAATGATTTGTAATAAGAAAATAAAAGAAAAATAAAAGAAATGTAAAAGAAATAGAATTTTATCAAGGAAAACATTTTCTATCCAGACCTGGAGTTACTAACAATTTATTGAAATTGGTAGCTAATCAATTTCAAAACGTTAGTTGTGTTGAGGGAATTTCAAGTGTAATAATTTAAAAATTTGGTTTTCGAATATTTGATTTTTATTTGATTTTTGTAAAAAGTGATTTGTTCTAATTAAGATATGAAAAGAATATATTTTCTTGAAAAGAAAAGCTCTTTTTTTATACAACTTGTTATAGTACTAGTCTTTGAACTTGCACTTTTCTCTTTTCTACAATTTGGGTGAACTAAAGATATATTTCGGCAAACTACAAGTTATTTTTACAAATTATTAATTATTTCGGCAATTTTTCTATTAATTGCAGTAAATTTTGACTATATTAAATGGTTCAGGGTATTGTGTAATTTGATTATCTTAATTTCTATAGTACAAATCGAATTATTGATTGAGTAATAATATTTGATAATTTGGTTAATTAATAAGTGATAATCGAAATGATAATAATATGCTACTTAATAATAAGAATTATGAAGATAATTTCATGCTAATTAATAGTTAAAATTCTACTGGTAACACCAACAAACTCAAACCTGAGCACAAATGGTCCAGTTTTTCCAAAACAGACTCAACCAAAACCTCCAAAGCCATTATTTTGGATTCCAAACCACCAATTTTGGTAGTCAAAATTTTAGAACTACTTGGACTTATGGTGGTAGCTATATCATTGACAACCAGAGAAGAAGAGGTGTAGACCATAGATTTACCATCCAAAACCATATCCAAATCCAAATCAGGAACCACAGTCACAGGAATCTTAGAAAGAGAAACACCAGATGCAACTGCCAAGTGCATCAATTCCAAGGAACCCAATTTTACCAAAATACCAGAAACCTGGTTAGCCAAAAGTTCTAGAGAGTATTTCAGAAAAGCCAAACAACCATACAAATCATGAATACCAGGCAGAGCAAAAGCAAATAGAGAGTTTTTAGTAGTAAAGAATAAGATGGCACCAAGAGAGCAACATGAAAAAAAAAACCACCAGCTACTTAAGCCCAAGTTTTACCACCAAAAGAAACTAAACATGCAATAGGAGCTTGCTTTTTCTTATAAATACCAGATCTTGATCAGTCACCACCCACTTTTTATGAATCTCAGAAATCCCATCAGACGAACACACATTAGAGATGTAACCAAATTGTTTACATTTGGTGCAACAAGCCAAGGAAAAACCAGTCCATTGTAAACTTGTACCCTTAAAAACTGGGACAGATCTAATTGCAGCCAACTTGAATGTTTCATTAATGAAACAAATTACAGCACATCTGTTATGGACATAAGAGCTAGGATTGCAACCAATAAAACAGGTCTTCTTACCATATGAATCAAGCAAACCAGACAAATCATGAGCAGTAATGCCAATTGGTAAAGTATAAAGCAAGGCCCTATGCTGATCCCTGAGCACTCAAGATTGTTTATTCTTAACAGCCAATGCCACCCACACAGAGTCTTTTCTCATAAGAACAGACCACTTAGAGACAACTAAACTAGCCACCTCCAATGAGTCAAACTCAACCAAAGCTTTCTGCCACAAACCAATCAATTGCATTTTAATCGACATAATCTTACCAAACTTAAAAAAAACTGACTCAACTGCTGATCTGGGAAGATCTACTGGAATTTTCTTAACAATTATTTCCTGATTTGAATGGATGCCTAACTTTCTAATATTATTATTTACTAAAATTTTCCCATGAATCATTAGTTCCTTAGTTTTGTTAAGACTTAACTCAGAAGTAAAGGAGAATTTGATGATTTCTGGAAATTTTGAGGGAGTAAAAGCTCCCTCAAAATCATCCACTTGATAAAAAATTTTTTTAATTGAAATCAATTTCTCATTGACATTTTTTCCTGGAATAGTCACAATCTCAATATCCAATGCGAACAATTTTACTGGCTTGAAGCTCCTCTTTTTCAGACCATGTGACTTGGCACTTGACAGCTGATTGGAATCTTGAAACTTGGGAGACGGGAGTTCCAAAACATTGTCGATGTTACTCATAACATTGAAAGAAGGTTTTTTCAGTAGTTGTTCTAGAACATACATTCTCATTTGTGTCTTCTTCGAAGTCGTGTCATCCACCATATTGTCAGTCTTGGAACTGTTAAAATCTACATAATTTGTTTCTTTTGCCACCATGTTACTCATGTTTTTCAAGTTAAACACCTCACTAATACTAGCATCTTTACTAATACTAGCATCCTCACTCTCCACTTTACTACTCCAAAACACCTTTTGTTCTAAATTGCCAGCTTGTAAAATGTCGCCAGAAACAGAACCAGCCAACAAATCTATTACACCACTAGTAGTTTCAGGAGTTTTAGATTTTTTGTATGAAGACCACAAGAGTATATGCTCTCAACTTGCACTTTCTTTTTATTATTAGACTGGATTCTCAACTCAGCCAAGACAGAACTAGAACCACCAGTAGAAGAGCCCACTGGTTCTATCACGACAAAAGAAAGAAAATTGGAAGAAATAATTAGAAAAATTAGAGAGTAAAAAGAAAAAAGACTAATTAAGACTTCGATAAAATTATGCTCTTGTCATTGTTACTGGAGGTTTTTGGTCTCTTTTTTTAAATGTTGTTGATGCCTGTTTGTTGTGAATTCACGTTTTCTGGATGTGGTTAAACCTCCAGTAACTGAATTTATCTTTAAATTATCTCCTATAATTTGAACTGCTGGGCTTATAAGTGGAATGACCAATTCCTTGCCAGTTACTTTATGTAGTTACATTGTAGTAAATATCAACTCTTTCCCAGGAATTGCTCGTTTAAAAGCTCACTAAAAATGTGTAGTTACTTTGCTGTGAAAGTCAACTCTTCTACAGGAATCTCATCTGTAGACTACCCAAATAATGATAATAAAAAAATAAAAGAAAAATAAAAGAAATGTAAAAAAAATAGGATTTTATCAAGGGAAACGTTTTCTATTCAGGCCTGGAGTCATTAACAGTTTATTGAAATTGGTAGCTAATCAATTTCAAAACGTTAGTTGGGTTTTAGAAATTTCCAAGTGCAATAATTAAGGAAGTTGATTTTTGAATTATTTGATTTTTATTTCATTTTTGTGAGAATAATTCTAATTCACAAGTCTCAAGTAAGATATCTAGAGGTAAGAATACATTTTCTCGAAGAGAGAAGCTCTTCTTTTATATAACTTGTTGTAGTACTAGTCTATAAACTTGAACTATTTTTTTTACTATGGTTTCGATGAACTTAAGATACCTTTCAGCAAACTTACAAGTTATTTCTACAAACTATTGAATATTTTGGTGAACTATTAATTATTTTGGCAAATTTCTACAAATTTCGGCAAACTTTTGAATATTAAATGGTTTGGAGTATTGTGTAATTTAATCATCCTAATTTCTATAGTACAAATTAGGTTATTAATTGATTGATAATATTTGATAATTTGATTAAATAATAAGTGATAATTTGAATGATAATATATGCTAATTTAATGGTAGAAATTATAAGAGTAATATTATGTTAATTAATATCTCAAGTTTCAGTTGGTAACATAATCTCCTCCTCAAGACTAAGCTCTGTTGAAGTCCAAGTACTGTCTGCACATTTCAGATAGTAATCCAAAATTACTGAAGAAATTTGGTTTGAAAATTGTTGAAATTTCAGTTCTGTGAGTTTCCCAATGTATTGGATCTTTAGTGGTTGTAAAATTGGGTTTTGTAAGATATTTTCACAAGTATAAAATAGGTTATAAAGTCTAAAAGCTGCTTTAAGTTTGTAGCAACTGTTTGTCGGTCCAGCCATTGTCTTAAATTCATTGTAAAGTTGTTTCTGAATGGCTTCTTTTGTGAGATTGGCTGTTATGAGTTCTAGTTTTTGTTCATGTAGTGTTTTTTCAATGTGAAAATATCTATAGATTGGAGGGTATTCATTGTTTTCTTCATTAAGACACTGTTGAAGTTTTTGTTAAATTGTGGCATTTGGTGGAATGTCAATAAGTGGAAGCAACAAATTTTCTCTTAAAGCAAGCTTCAAAAGTTCTGGTAGGTAAATTCCAGAATAACTTCTAGTGTTTTTTTTATAAGAGTGATAATTTTGTGATTTTGGGAATAAGGTTGTGGCTGTTTCTGTTTGAGTATAATTAATATGTTTTCCTGTAATAGTAATAGATAATTCAGGTATTGTTTTTAAAGCTAACATTAGTTTTTGGGATAATTGTTGAATGTTTTGTGGAATAGTCATTATAATAATTTTTAAGAAATTAAAAATTTTCCTAAGTAAAATTATTTTTGGGTATATAGATTTTTATGTTATTTTTGTAGGATTGTTTCTGAATTTTTATAGGAGAATAATTATAGTAATTAAGTGTTCAAGTTGGAAGATTGTTCAATGACAACTATTGGTTCCAACTTTCAGGGAATATTTTCAGGATTAATTAAAGAAGAATGTGTACCAATTTGTGAGATTAATGGTTTAGGATGTGTTCTGGAGTGATAATGTTTCAATTAATCTCTATGTGCAACTTTTGCTAGTATTTTCTCATCAAAACTTAACTTGTATGATCCATTTCCTAAGATTTTGTAAACAAAGAATGGTTCATCCCATTTATGTTCAAATTTTCCACTCCATTGTTTTTCAGCCTTAGTTCAGTGTAAAAGAACTTTATTTCCAACTTTAAATTCGTTTGTAACTGGTGGCAGTTTGTTGTCATATCTTTTTTTTTGTTGGGCTTGTGAATTTTTAATGTGGGTGGCTGCTATACATCTTTTTCCTTTTAAAGTACTGAGAAGAGTATAAGCTCTTCACTGAACTGTTTTTTGTAAGTTTTCTTCTATGATTGGTTGTACTGGATATGTTTCCACTGTGAATTCAATTGGTAGTTTTGCTGTTCTTCCATAAGTAAAGTCAAATGGTGTGTGTTTTGTTGTATCTTGTTTTAGTGTTCTATATGCTAGTAACACTGATAGAATAAAGATATCCCATTCCTACTCAAAATTTGTTGAGACTTTGACTAGTGATTCACACAATGTTCTGTTAAAATATTCCACTAATCCATTTGTTTATAGATGGTAGGGTGAAGATAAAGGTCTCTTGACATTAAATCATTCACAAATTTCTTGTATCAGGTTGTTCACAAAATGTGTCCCCTGATCAGATAAAAGTTTAATTGGGCATCTATGTCTACAAATAATGTCTTCATAGATAAAATTTGCTACTGATTTTGTATCTGCTCATTGAATAGCTCTGGCTTCGGGTTATTTGGTAAGATAATCTATTGCTATTGCTATGTATCAGTTTCCTTGCGTGGTAATAGGTAGTGGTCTGACTAAATCGATACCAACTCGGTCAAAAGATTGTCCAACTTTAATTGGATTTAAAAGTTCAGTAGGGCATGTTCCTTCTCTTCTTTGACAACTATCACAAGATTTAACATATTGATGTATGTTTCTTCTCATTCAGAGCCAAAAATAGTATTCTAGTGTTTTTTGGGTGGTGTTGTCTTTTCCAAAGTGTATTGATGAAGGATCTGAGTACATGTTGTATAATATAGTCTCTTTTTCGTGTTCTTGTATTAATCTGAATGGTTTGTCTGAGTTTTTGAAATTTTGATAATAAATAATATTGTTGTGTAGGAAATATTGTCTGGCTTGTTGTTGTAATTGATGGTTTTCATCTGAAGACCAATCTGTTGGGATTGTTAATGTCTTCAAATATTGTTTGAGATTGTTGTAGTCTTTTGAATTCATTGTTTGTTGGTTGTTAGGTTTGAGTGTTGATTTGTGTTTTCTAATCTTGTCTCATTCTGAAGAGACAGTCAACATTGGTGTGGAGTTTTCTTGGTTTGTGATGTACTATATATTGGTAGTTTGCTAAAAATCCTGTCCATTTGGTTTGTTTTGCATTCAACTTCATGTTTTTGTTTTGTAACCATTTGAGTCCAATATTATTAGTAATAATATCAAATTTTTTAGATTTGAGATAAAAGTCAAAGTGGTGTAAGACCCATATTACTGCTGCAGTCTCTAATTCTGTTGCTGGGTAGTTTTTCTCTGCTGGTTTTAATGTTCTATTTGCATAAGCAATTACTTGTTCATTGCCATTGTCATCTAACTGTAATAAAATGACACCAAAGGCAGTATAAGAGGCATTTGTGGCTAATCGGAATTGGTTGCTAAAGTCTAAGTAGGCAATGTTACCAGAGGTTTTTGGTCTCTTTTCTTAAATATTGGTAATGTTGATTTGCTGTGAATTCACGTTCTCAGGAAGTAGTTGAACCTCCAATAACTGAATTTATCTTCAAATTATTTTCTATAATTTGAACTTGCTGGGCTTATAAGTGGAATGGCCAATTCCGTGCCAGTTACTTTATGTAGTTACATTGTAGTAAATGTCAACTCTTTTCCAGAAATTGCTTGTCTGAAAGCTTACTAAAATGTATAGTTACTTTGCTGTGAAAGTCAACTCTTCTACAGGAATCTTGTTTGTAGGCTACCCTAATAATTGTAATAAGAAAAGAAAAAAAATATAAAAAAAATATAAAAGAAATAGAATTTTATCAAGAGAAACGTTTTCTATCCAGGCCTGGAGTCACTAACAGTTTACTAAAATTGGTAGCTAATCAATTTCAAAATGTTAGTTGGGTTTTGAGGATTTTCCAAGTGCAATAATTTAAAGAATTTGGTTTTTTGAATTATTTGATATTTATTTCTTTTTGTGTGTATAGGAATGGTTTTAAGTAATAAATCTAAAGTAAGATACATTTTCCAGAAGAGAAAAGCTCTTCTTTTATACAACTTGTTGTAGTACTAGTTTATGAACTTGCACTTTTTTCTCTTTGCCCAAATTCCAGCAAACTAAAAATACATTTTGATGAACTACAAGTTATTTCGCTGAACTATTGATTAATTTGGGTGAACTATTCATAATTTCGGCGAATTTCTGTAAATTTCAGCGAATTTTTGAATGTTACAAAGTTCAGGGTATTGTATAATTTGATCATCCTACTTTTTGTTATACTAATTAGATTATTTTAATTGAATCGTGATATGTGATAATTGATTAAATAATAAATGATAATTTGAAATGATATTAATATACTAATGAATTATAGAAATTATAAGGGTAATTTCATGCTAATTAATAGCTAAAATTCTACTGGTAACAGCAAGAATTGGAGCTGTGGTGAGCTTTTTTTTGAGTATTTTGAAGACATTTTGGTGTTCTTCCATCCATTTGTATTTGGTGTTTTTAGTGTTGAGCTGGTTGAGAGGTTTTGCTATTTCTGAAAATCCTTTGATGAATTTCCAATAATAAAAAGCTAATTTAACAAATTCTCTTAATTCTGTAGTATTCCATGAACTTTGAAATTTTTAACAGCATTGATTTTTCTTGGGTCTAGTTTGACTCCTTCTCCACTAACTATGTGACCAAGAAAGGCCAAGCTTGTTTTTCCAAAATGACATTTTTTGATGTTTAATTTTAATCCTGCTTTTTGTAATCATTGAAAAACTTCTCGCAGGTGAATTAAATGAAGTTTGAAAGATGGGAAATAAACGTTAGTGTCATCAAGATAGACAACTACTGATTTCCAAAGGAGTTCAGCATATACAACATCCATGAGTCTTTGGAATGTTGCTGGCACATTACATAATCCAAAGGGTATTACATTGAATTTGTAGTTTCCTTCTTGTATTGTAAATGCTGTTTTGGGGCAATCCTTGGGATCCATGGCAACTTGCCAGTATCTGCTTTCTAAATCTAATGTTAAAAAGTATTTGGATTTTCCAAGTGCATTTAACATATTATTGATTTGAAAAGGGGGTAGGCATCTCCAATTGTGACATTGTTTAGTTGTCAATAATTAACACAAAATCAGATTTTTCTGTTTTTCATTTTAATAAGTACTACTGGTAAAGCCCATGGGCTTATTGATGGTTAGATGAGCCCATTGTTGAGCATTCTTTGAACTTCTTCTCAAATAAATTAGTGGCTTCTGGAGCAACTCGGTATGCTTGTTGTTGCCTAGATTTGGCGTCTCCTGTGTAGATTTAATGTTGGACCAAATCAGTTCTTCCTAAATTGTTATTGTTTTTGGCGAATATGTCTGCATATTCTGCAATTAACTTCTTAAGCTGGTTCTGTTGTTGGGGCTCTAGTTGTCCCATGTTGATTCGAGATAATTTTTCAACAACAATGTGATAGTTTTCAGAACTGGGTTTTGGGTTTATTTTGGGGAGAGAATGTCCAATAATTTCTGAAAAGTTAAAAACTGTTTGGGGTAATTCTTGTTAAAAAATATTACTGTGAATAATTTCGATTTTCAAATTATTTAATAAAATGATGAAGTAGTGGTTGGGGTTGTAAAAAGTGACTTAAATTTTCTTCATTCCTTTTGGGATGTAAATGTTTGGAATTAAAATATCATGTTTTGTGCAAATTTGTTTATTGAATTCGAAGATTTGTTGAATGGTGGTGGGTTTCTTGCAGGTATAGATTTCATGATGTTCTCCAAAGAGTGAGATGGTAATTGGTTGTAGAAGTCTGAGAATCTGATGAGATTTATTCTGTGTGTTAAGAGCTATATTAACTGGAACTGTAAATCGTCCAGTTGAACCAAAATCTTGGGTTCCTCTATTGCTTTTTCCTAATTGTTCTCTTTGATTGACTAGTTGCAAATCCAAAATATGGATTAGGGGTAGGTAAATAGCTTGAGCAATATTTTCAGCATGTTCAATCTTAAATGGTTTGTCAGTTTAATTTTGAAGCATTACTGTGATGTTTTCAGTATATTCAGCATTGATAATTCCTCCTTTTACATTGATTCCTTTGCTTGCCAAGGAGAATTGGGAGGCAATTTGTATTATTGCTCTTGGCGGAATTTCAAAAGCAATTTTTAAGTTGATTTTTGTAAGAGATTTTGGTTGAAGGATAAGAATCTCTTTTTCTGAGTATCTTAAATCATATTTAGCATCAATCTTATGGGCTTTTTTGGGCTTGATTCCCTGTCCTTTATTGTTAAAGTATTTAAGTGTTATGGCAGACTGATTCTCAGTGAAGTAAATAGAAATTACTGGAATTTCTTCCTTTTGGGTTCCGAATTCAATTTCATTCTGGTCATCTTCAATTAGTAGGGGAATACTAAGAGCATAGCATTCGGAACACCACTGTTCATCACAAGACATTATGCATTCTTCACATAGTCTAATGTTTATTTGCTTTAGTCATTGAATTTGAGCTTTTTGGGTCAAATAGATGTGATTTGCAATTTGATGATAGACTTCTACTTTATCTTCATAATCAAATTCAGCTAATTCTAAGGTGTATTCAATGTATTCTGCTTCTTTCATTTAATGAACATCTTCTTTGGCAGCTCTATTAACTAATGTCATTGCTAGGTCAAAAATTATCTTAGCATCATGGGGGTAGTAATAAAGTTTGTTGAAAACACTGTTGTATGTTGCATCAAAGGGTGTTCCTCTTTTGACTTTTTCTGAAATTGATAAAACATATTGGCAGGTTTGATCACAGACTCCTCCTCTCATTGCTACATTAATTCAATTGCATTCTTTTGGTAGCATATCTCCACAAGTCAAACAAGGGGTGTTGTCCCATTTTCTACTTCTTTTTATTAGATGGTTCCATCATTTTCTATGGCAAGCCTTGCAATAATAACAAGTATGATTTTTATATTCTTCTTCAGGTAAAATGCAGGCTCCCATTGATGAAAGTTTTTTGTTACAATCTCTGCATTTAAGTGGAATGTAGGGTGATTGTTTTCGTAGTTCTGGTGTAAAATATCTAACTTTCTTCCATTCTCTTGATTCTTCAAAGATTTTTTGTTTTGTTTCTTCAGCCCAATTGGATGTTGATCCAAGAGCCATGTAGGTTTCAGTAAGTGACATTTCTTTCTTTTCTTCAAATTCAAGTATTGGAGCTTTTTCTGATTGTTTGTTGAAAGTTCCATATGTAACAGATACTATGGTGTGTTATCCTTGATATGAGATTTTTAATTCTTGAATTTCCCAATCTAAATTTGCATTGGTCTTGAGAAGCCAATCATTTCTGATGAGAGCTTGGTATTGGGGTGCATCCATGACTAGGACTTTAACTGAAATAGTGATTCCATCAATGGTGAATAAAAAATTATCAATTTTTTCTACTGGTGTTTTCTTCATACCATCTGCCGTAATGATAACAGTTTGAGCTGGTCTGTCAATAGTTTGTTGAAGCTGTTGCATTAATTGGTAGGTGATAATACTTCCAGCAGATCCATTGTCTAATATTAAGCGAATTGGTTTTCCTTCTACTTTAGCTTCAATATACATTACTGTAATAGCTTTTTGTTTATTAACTGTTACATTGCTGAGTAGAAATGGTGATTCATTGGCTTCAAATTTGAATGAAAAGATGTCTAAAAAATTGGCATTTTGGGCAATTCTGGCTGGTGAGATAGTATTGTTGGAAGGGTTTTGTCTTGGTGCTGTAGTTTCACCTTCAAAAAGTGCAGTTTGCTAAAAATTTGATTTCTCTGGTATTGTAAGATAACTGGGTTGAGTGTAATAGTGTGTGGGCCTATGTTGATTCGAATTTTGAGCAGTTAGTTGGTTGTTGGAATTAAATCTGTTGTTGTTTGTTGAAAAACAGTTTTGTGATATAAATTGATTATATTGAATCAATCTTCTGGCTGGCACTTGATATTGGGGTGTGGATAGTTGTTGATACTGTTGTTGGATTGGTTGTGGAGCAAGTTGATAATGGTGGTTTGGATATTGTGGCCTTGGTAAATATTGAGTTGATGATGGTAGATAATATAATTGTTGTGGTTGGAAATAATGTTGATTATTTCTCTGTTGTTGGTCTCATTGCAATTTTTTACAATCGCGTTTCTAGTGTTCTGGAATTCCACAATAATGACAATTTTGGATTTGGTTGTTGGATAATGGTCCAAAGTTGTTTTGATTGCGTTGTTGTAGAGGTTGGTATCTTTGTAATTGTTGTGATTGCTGTGGCTGCTGTTGTTGCTGTTGGTTGATAAAGTAGTTTTCAACTTTTTTGGTTAATTGATCAATCTTTTCTTCAGCTGTTAAGCTGGTTTCTCCAATAACCAGGTTAACAAGTTTGGTATAGTTGGCTTCTTCTATGGCCATTTCATAGTTTTTTGTCTGTTGAATAGCAGTGGCTAAATCTTCTGGTGCATATGGGCAAACTTTTTTGATAAGTTTGTCTTTTAGTCTAGCAATGAATTGATCCAAAATTTGTGCATTGAAGTAGTATTCATTGGTTTTCAATTGGCAAATCCTTCTAAGCAGTTTGTTGAATTTCTCAAGATAGGTTATAACTGATTCACTTGGTTCTTGCTTGATATTTCAGAACCAATTTCGAAGAGTAATGGAAGTGTTATTGTCAGTGAACTGTTCTAGAAAAGCAGTTTTGAATGCTTCCCAGTTTTTTGGTGGGGCTTCCAAGTTTTCAAACTATTCACCAACCATTCCTTGTAAAAAATATGAAATTGCTTTTAACATTTTAGCAGCATTCCAACCATTTGCATCTCCTGCTTTTGAGACTTTGTCAAGCCATTCTTGAGAACTGGTTTTATTGTCTTCTCCTGTGAACTCAAAGATTTTTGTGATATATGTGGAGGCCATTTTTTCTTCATTTTCTGAGTCTTCTGTTTCTTGTTCTGATTCAGTCTCTTCACTTCGATTTTCTGTTAAGTAGTCAATAAGGTTTGTGCTGGTTGATATTGGTTTCTGTTGTTGAATAGGGCTTCTGGGTGACTGAAAATCTTCTATTCTTGAAAACCAAAGAAGTGGTGAGCTTGGTGTTTGCGGTTGAACAAGTAAAGCTGGAAATAGTGTAATTGAGAGTGGTAATTTAAAGCTGGTTCTTTGTTCTGGAGTTTGTAAATATTTGGCAGTGGTTTTAGGTATATTCGGAGTAGTTCTGAGTTTTTGTTTCCTTTTTCCTTTCCCTTTTTCTGTTTCTGATTCAAAACTAAGAGAAAATTTCTGTTCTACTGGGTAATTCTTTTTACAATACTGAATGATATTGAAGTTGAGTTTTTGGAAGTATGTTTCAAGTGTTTGACTGTTAAAATCCTGAGTGTTTAGATGAGAGTGATGTACTAAGCTTTCATATAAGTTGTGTCTAACTTCTGAAATGTTGTAGTCTCCAAAAAAATAATTGTTGATGCGATTTTCAATGTACTGGTAAAGTGTTTTCTTGAATGTTTCAATTCCGTCTGGGATGTTAAATCTCTGCTTGCAGTGGGTATAGATTGACTGATAATACTCTAGAGTTCTTGAATCTGTTTGAGTTGCCACTTTTGAAGTTGTTGTCACTGTGTTATTTTTGTGGGAAAGCACCAAATGTTACCGGAGGTTTTTGGTCTCTTTTCTTAAATGTTGTTAATGCCTGTTTGTTGTGAATTTACATTTTCTGGATGTGGTTGAACCTCCAGTAACTGAATTTATCTTCAAATTATTTCCTATAATTTGAATTGCTGGGCTTATAAGTGGAATAGCCAATTTCTTACCAGTTACTTTATGTAGTTATATTGTAGTAAATGTCAACTCTTTCCCAGGAATTGCTCATCTGGAAGCTCACTAAAAATGTGTAGTTACTTTGCTGTGAAAGTCAACTCTTTTACAGGAATCTTGTCTGTAGGCTACCCAAATGATGATAATAAGAAAATAAAAGAAAAATAAAAGAAATGTAAAAGAAATAGGATTTTATCAAGGAAAACGTTTTCTATTCAGACCTGGAGTCACTAACAGTTTATTGAAATTGGTAGTTAATCAATTTCAAAACGTTAGTTGGATTTTGGGAATTTCCAAGTGCAATAATTAAGGAAGTTGATTTTTGAATTATTTGATTTTTATTTCGTTTTTGTGAGAATGATTCTAATTCACAAGTCTCAAGTAAGATATCTAGAGGTAAAGATACATTTTCTCGAAGAGAGAAGCTCTTCTTTTATATAACTTGTTGTAGTACTAGTCTATGAACTTGAACTATTTTCTTTACTATGGTTTCGATAAACTAAAGATACCTTTTGGCAAACTTACAAGTTATTTCTACAAACTATTGAATATTTTGGTGAACTATTAATTATTTTGGCAAATTTCTACAAATTTCGGCAAACTTTTGAATATTAAATGGTTCGGAGTATTGTGTAATTTGATCATCCTAATTTCTATAGTACAAATCGGGTTATTAATTGATTGATAATATTCGATAATTTGATTAAATAATAAGTGATAATTTGAACGATAATATATACTAATTTAATGGTAGAAATTATAAGGGTAATATTATGTTAATTAATATCTCAAGTTTCAGTTGGTAACATCGTGGACAGAGGATTGACAAAAGAAAAAATTTTTTACTTTTTGGTTTAGTTTAAATTCAATTTATAATTTAAATTAAACTTAAATAATATTAAAAATTCAGTTTGATTTAATTTATTGAATTACTATAAATAATAATGATAATTTTATTTCTTAATTTATGAAATGTTTTTTTATATTTAAAAAACTTATTTATATAGTTATTCAAAATAATTAACAATCAAATTAGTAATTAGATTAATAATTGTTATCTAAAAATAAAATGGTTAATTATATAATATTATTAATTAATACATATAATAGTTAATAAAAACTATGATTTTTAATTATAATATTATTCTTTTTAAAAGATTAAGCTTTATTAAAATTAAATTATTTATAAAATATCTAAGTTGAAAAAGTTTTAGTTCTTTTAACAATAATTAAAACTTTTAAAATATTTAATTATATAATATTTAAAATTTTTATTTGTATTTTTAAAATTGTTTTTTTTAAGAATTTTATGTTTTTTATAATTTTATTAAATTAACTATAAAGCTTTAATTGTTTTTTATATAATAAGTTTTTGTTTATAAACAGAAATTTTTTAATAATTTTTCCAAAAATATTAAAAGATAATAATATAATTACAATTATATATTTTTATATATATATATATTTATTTTATTATCAGTTTTTTTTAGTAATGGTTTTTTTAGCTTAATAATATATATACTATTATTATTAATTATAATAATTTGTTTTTTAATAATTAAAATAGTATTTAAATAATTTTTGGTTTAATACTTATAAAAAATATTTTGAATATTTTGAATATTTTGTTTTAGAAAATAATTGTTTATGTTAATTTAATAATATTTTTGTTTTGAAAATAGTGTATTTATTTATAATTAAGATTTTGCTGATTTTTGAGTCGATATTATTACAACAAATAATCAATTAAATTATTTGTAATATTTTTTAAGTTTTGTATTATAAACAGATTAATTGTTAAAAATTGTTTTAAATTAATTTTATAAGATATAAAAACTATTATTTAAGACTTTATTAATTATAAAAAAATTTTTTTATTAGTTAAAAAGCTTATCTTTATAGATATTATCTCTATTTAAATAGTATTTTAGATTTAGATTACCAATACTTAAAAAAAATATTTTGTATATTTTTTTTTTTGAAAAAAATTTTTTTTTTAAAGCCAATTATTTGTGTTTTTATTAATAAATCAAAAATGTATTAAGTTTTCTTTATAATATATTTTTGTATTTTTTTATTATGGTTTTTTTAAAGAATATTGTTTTAATATTAAGTTTTATTGGTAAAATTATTATTTTTTTATAAAATAGATAAAAAAACTTATTATATTATAATTTATAATTTTATAAGCAAACATATTAAAAACAATATTTTGTTTTATAAGTTTGTTTTTTTACTGATTTTGGCTAAAATTTTATATAATGTTCTATGAAAATATTCTATGAAATTATTTGTTTAAGAGTAATATAAAAATAAAAGTTTATAATATATTTCCAACTTTTTACAAAGTTTTTTAACCAATATATTAAAAAAAGCTTTTTTTTATTAGATAAAAGTTTTTTAAAACAGTCATAATAATATATAATATTTTTATAAATAAAATTAACAATAAAAACTGCTGTTTAATAAGATGTAATTTTTGTTTTTATCTATTTTATAAAATAATTAGTAACTATTATAATGTATTTATTACTATTAAGAATTATTATTAAAAATATAACAGCATTAATACCAATTCTGTTAAATAATTAACTAATAAAAATTAAATATATGTTTTTTTTCTATTGAATTTTTTTTTTGACAAATATTACAAATTTTAATATATTTAATAATATTTTTTTTTAAAATTGGTTTTGTTTTTTCAAAATATTTAGTTAATAAATATATATATTGTAAATTACATTTTTTTTTTTGAAATTTTATAACTTTTTAAAAACAGTAAAAAATTTATTTATTTTTTATATATAATTGGTTTTGACAAATCAAATAAAAATTTAATTGTTTTTACAAATATTTTTATTATTATTAAGTATAATTTAATAAGTATTGTTTTTTATTCAAAAATTTTATTAATACAGAATAGTTGTCCAAGTTTATTATTATGTTAAGCAATTATACTAATAATTATATTAATTTGGTTAAAGTAATTGTTATTATTAATTAATAATAAGTTTAGAAAAAGTTTTAATATTTTAATGATTAACTTTTTTGTAATATTATATATTATAATAAAATTTATTCAATCAAAATATTTAATAAATTAATTATTTATGTTTTAATTTTTTTTGTTGTATAGTCAAACTAATATTTAATGATCTGTTATTATTAAAAATTTGGTATTAAGAAGATATTTGTTTTAATAATTAATAGATTAAACTATAAACAAATATTTTTGCTTAATAATTGAATAATTTTGTTTTGTTAAAAAGTGAGTTTTACTAATATAATTTATAACATGTTTTTTTTTATTTTTATTTTTTTAAAAAAACAATACTAAGTTCAAAATCAAATGTATTAATATAAAAAATAAAAAGTTAATTCAGATTAAACTACTTAAAAATAAGTTTAGTAATAAGTTTTTTTTTAAGATTTTAAAAGCTTTTTTGTTAATATGTATTTCAATAATAGTTAACATTTTTTTTGAATAATTAATTTAAACAAATTTTTTATAGTAAAAAATTAAATAAAAAAAAAACATAATTTATAAATATTTATTAATTACTTGAAATTTTGGATCTTTTTTATTTTGGCAAAATCAGAAAAAATTCTATTTTTTGTAATAAAGTAACCAAAAAACTAAATAAATTAACATTTAAAAAAAGATTTAATAAGATTAATTTTTAAACCAGCATTTTCTAAAAGATTAAAAACTTTTTATAAATATTTATAATATTTTATTTCAAATTTTTAAATATACAATAATATTATTCAAATAAACTAAAACAAAATTTTTGTTGATTAATTCAAATATTTTGTTTGTTAAATATAAAAATTATTAATTAATTTAAAAAGCATGATTATAAATTTATAAGTATTATATTTGATAATAAAAATAGTTTTTTGTGACTTTTTGGTTCTATTTTACTTTTTAAAATCTAGCAATTAAGTTAATAATTAAAAAAATTAGTACTATTAAAACGATTTAATATTGCATCAATTTTGAAAAATAAATACATATTTCTTATAATAATAATATTTAATTAACAGTAGTTAATACAAAAGTACAGAATTTTATTTTTTTTAAAGATTATTACTACTAAGAAAATTTATTTACTTTTGGTTTTTATATAAATTCAAGTTTTTTTATTTGGTTTATTTTTTTTTGATAAATTTATTATTGTGTTAATTTAATTCATATGGTTTCAAATAGATAAAACAAGTTTTTTTTGTAATAATAATGTTTTATTATATTAATTTATTTAAAAATATATATATTTTTTAATATTACTGAATTATTTCTAACCAATAGAATTTTAATATCCATTTTTTCTTCTAAAAAAGATTTTTTTTTGTTTTATTATTAATAATTATATTTTTAAGAATTTATTTTCAAAAGATTTTTGTATTTTTCTTATTTTTTAAGGAGTATTAAGCTAATAAACTTTTAATCTTTATAATAGATTTGACAAAACATATATTTATTATCAAAAAAATATAATAATTTGTTGTATTAATATTAAATACAAAAATTATGTTATTTAAAGACTTTTTATTGTTAATAAAAATAATATAAATAAATTTAACAGTTTTTTATTATAGCTTTCTTTATTTTTCAATTTTTTAATTAAATTTTTTTTTGGTTTGTTTTAATTTTGGAATTATTGTTCAATAATAATATTTAATTACAATTAGTTTTTCTCTATATTTAATATTTAGTTTTTAAAATTTATAATTAAGTAAAACTTTTGCTTTTTTGAATTATTTATTATTAACAATAATAATATATTTTTTAGTTTTTAAAGCTTTTATGTTAGTTTTAATACAAATATTATTAATATAAACAAAAATGGCTTTAATTATTTCAAAAACTTTTTTTTGTTATTATAAACATTAATTATTGGTTATGTTAATAATTTATTAAATTTTCTACTAATTGTTTTAAAAAAGTGTTTGACAATAATATTAAAAAATAATTTTTTGTTTAAAATCAAGTTAATAAAATAATTAATTATTTGGGCTTTGCAAATTAAAGAAATAATATTTTTATTATTAGTAAGTTTTATTTAATAAAAATGTTTATTGATTTTTAAAATTTTTTGAACTAAAAATAAGTTATTAGTTGTCCAAAAATAATATATATTAAAATTTTTATGAGATTTTTAATAATAGAATAAGATTCAAATATTTGTATAATTTTTAGAGATTTTAACTTGAAAAAATTCTTGAAAATATTTAAATTATTAATATAATAATTTTGTTAAAATTTAAAATAAAATTAATCTTGGTTTTCTTTTTTTTCTGTGAAATTAAAAAAATTAATAATTAATTTATTTATGTTATAATTATCATTAATTAGATTAAAAATATAAAAATATTTTCTTTTAATTTATTTAAATAACTTTAATAATTAAAAATTTAGTACTTAAAATAAATACTATTTAATAAAATTATTATTAAATTATTTAATATTTAAACTTTTATAAATTTATTTCTATTTTGTAAAAAGTTACTTACTATTAAAAATTGATATTAATAATATTAAAACAATAATTTTTAATTATATTTTTTTATTTCTATTATTGTGATTTAAAAATTTAATAAAAGTCACAAAAATAATATAAAATATTTAATTATAATATAACACAATAATAATTTTAAAAAGATAATAATTAATATAATAATAATTATCAAATAGTGTTAACAGCAAATATTATTTTATAATAACAGTAAAAACTATAGTATAATAATAATAAATACTATATTAAAATATTAAAAATAGAGTATTGTAATATGTTTTCTTATAAAATTACAAATATATATATATATATTAATTTTAATATTGAAAAAAAAACATTTAGTATTTTCAATTTTTTATTTTTTATATTAATTATTTTTTAGTCTTTACTTTTAAGATAAATATTTAAAAAACTTTTTAATCAAAAAAAATAAAAAATAGTATTAAAAATTTATTTGTATTATTTATTAAATAAAACCGTTATTTACCAACTGAATCTCTTGAAAGAATAATTTTTAATCAAAATTATTCATGTTATTACTAATTGATTATTAAAATTTAAGAAAAATACTATAAAACTATTAATATTCTGTGTTTTAAATTAGAAAAACACTTTTAAATAATTACAAAAATAGTCTTAAAAAAGATTTTATTATCAGTAAAAATTTGAGTTATTAATTAATATAGAATTATACTTATAATTTTGATTATTAATTAATATATATTATTATTTTAAACTATTAATTATTATATTACTTAATTATTAAATATTATTATTTAATTAATAACTTGATTTATACAAAACACAAATGTAATTAAATTGTAATGATCAAATTATGCAATATTTCAAACTATATAATATTTAAAAATTTGCTAAAATAATTAAAATTTGATAAAATATTCAATAATTTATCAAAATAATTAATAATTTGCAAAAATAACTTGTAACTTAATAAAATGTATTTTTGGTTTGCCAAAATATTAGAAAAAAAAATGTATTTTAATTTAAGATAATAATTAATTATTACAAATTAATTTAATAAAAACTTATCTTAAAAATTCAAAATTTTAATTATTACTAATTTAAAAATAACCAAATTAAAACTAAAATTTTGAAATTAATTATCTACCAATTTTAATAATTGTTAATATTTTTAAATCTGAAACAAAACTAATCTTTTTAAATATATTTTATTGTTTTTTTTTTTGTTTTTTTTTGTTTTTTTTATATTATTAAGTAGCCTATAGTTAAAATTTTCTGTAAAAAAGTTGATTTTTACAGCAAAATAATTACATATATTTAAATAGCTTATAAACAAAATATTTTTGTAAAAAAATTAATTTTTATTGCAAATTAATTATATAAATAATTAACACAAAATTGGTTATTTTATTATAAATTTAATATATATAATTTAAAGTGTAAAAAATACTTTAAAAAAAAATTAGCTTATTAAAATTTATTAATTTTCAATAATAACAAAATTAATAGCAAAATAATATTAATAATAACTAAAAAAAAACAAATATTTTTTGATAATAATTTTAATAACACTAAATAAATTTCAAATTAGTTTTTTAAAAAAAGTACATAAACATATACAACAACCAGAAAATAAGAAATACTTTATATTATAATATTAACAAAAAACTTTTTAATATATTATTATTATAACAAATATAGTCTAATTATTATTTAATATAATACAATTATATAGAGTTTTAAATTAAATATAATATATTTTTTTTATATTATTAGTTATTTAGCCAATTAAAATAACTATATTAACAAAAATATTATTATTTATACTAAAATATAATAACTATTTAATTTTATAACTAAAATAAATAGTTTAATTTTCTATTATTTTTAACAATTATTTAACAATAATTTACATTAAAATATTATTAATTAATAAGTTGTATCTTTTTATTTTTGTCTAAAGCTTAAAATTAAATAGTCAAATCTTATCTTTGTAACTTAATATTAAATTATGCACAAAATTAACTAACTTAAAGATAATTAACTTTGTATTTTTATAAAAAGTTTAAGCTTTAGTCAATTAATATTTAAAAACAAATTTTTTGCATAAAATCAGATATAAATTAATATTAGTAATATTTAGAAATATAAAAACTAGAACATAATAGTTAATAACAGATTTATATTAATTAAAAACTTTTAAAGTACAGAATCTTTAGTCAATAAATTTTTGTAAACAATAATATTTAAGCTATAAACAAAACTATAATCTAAAAGTTTTATTTTTTTTCAATAAATATACAAGATATTTAGATAATACTTATTATAAAATCTTTTTTTAATTATAATAGATAATTATTTTTGTAAAGTTTTTATTATATATATGTATAAATTAGCTATAAATTTGTTAATATAACTAATTGTTATATAAAAATTAAAATATCAAACCAAAGAAATAAAATACTAATTAATGTTATTTTTTTATTTTTTTATTAAAAATTAACGAGTGAGGCCCAACCACAATGTTATTAAAATATAAAAAATTTACAACTTTAATTATATTATTTATTAAATTAATAAAATAATAAACATTATTAAAAATAATTTTGCTATTTATCTTAAAATTTTTTTTTTGATATTAACTAATATTATTATTTTAGAATAAATTTAATTTGCCAATTTATTAGTATTATTTAGAATATTAAAATAAATTTTTATTTTTAAGTATTTTAATAATATATTTTTATTTTCTATATTACAAATATAATAATATTTTATTTAACAACTATTGTAAAAATTAGATATAAACAACTGTAATTTGGTCTAATAAGCATTTAAAACAGTTTAATTGTTTAAATAAATTATAATTTTAGCAAATATTAATATATACTTAAAAACCAAAGCAATAATTTGCAATTTAACCAAGATAAAAAAAAGTAAATTATGAATTTTTACATTAATATTTTGATCTAAAAACAGTTATATTACATATAATATTATTAATTAATATATATAATAATTAATAAAACTATAATTTTTAATTTTAATAGTATTTTTACCAATAAAAATTGATTATTTAGTTTTAAAATAATCAATTTAAATTTGATTAATAAATTCTATCAATATTTTTTGTTATAGTTTTATCAATTATATTTTAATTAATAGAATAATTTTAGATTTAAATAGCATAATATATAAACTTAATAGATATTATTATAGAAATTTTTATTATTATTATAGTTTAATTTATACAACTATTTATTAATTTTTTGGAATTAATATTAATTATAATACTATTATTATTTATTATATTTATAGTTAACAATATTTTAAATTTAAATATAAAAATAACAAAAATAATTTTACTAAATTTTAAGAAAGTAAAAACTTTTTTAAAACTATTTATGCTTAAAAATATTTTTTTAATTATTTTTAATTTTTCTAAAATAAATTATTATTAATTGCAAAAAAATCAATATTTAATATAAATAACTTTTTAATAGAATATTAATTTTGATTATATAAAAAAAAATATTAAAATTAATTTTATTCAAAAACTTTGTAATTATTATTTTAGTTTTGATTTTAAGAGCTTTAAAAGTTGTATTTATATTATTTGTATTTATATTATTTTATTATTATTAATATAATAACTTATTTTTTTTACCAAATATCATTTTTTATGTTAATACTATTTAATTTTATTATATTATTGATATTAATATTATTTAATATGTTGTTAAATATAAATACCAAACAAACAAAAAAATTATTATTATTACTATTAAGCTTGAAAAAAAATTCAGTTTTCTGTTTTTTTTTAAAAATAATGCTTTGTTAGTAAAGCCAAAATTAATTTTTTTTGCATCTGTTTTTATATTTATATTATTACCAATACTATTAGTGGTCTTATAATTGAAAAAAATTTAAAAGTATTAAATTAAATAATAAAAACTAAAGAAAAAAGAAAAAAAACTTTTTTTTAAAATCAACTTTTAAAAAAATTTAGAATATTTAAAAGAAAAAAGTTTGGCTTTATTTTTAAAATTAAAATAAGATTACTTAGAAAAATTTTTAACAATTAATATTTATTTTTAGATATTATTAAAAATAATAATATTTTTTAAAAAAAACTGTTTTAGTTTTTATAATTTTAATTTAAAAAATTAAATTAAATAATATTATATTTTAATTAAATATAAATATATATTAAAATAGAATTTGTTTTATTTTTACAATTAAAATAATTTATTAAAAATAATTGTGTTAAATTATACAACAAAATGTTAATTTATGTTTATTTTTATAAACATATTATTATGGCTATTATTGTTTAAATTAAAAAATATTATCATTTACAACTAAATTAAAACACATTATTACAAATAATAATAATAATATAAAATCAATAGAAAAACTAGTATTAAATAAAAAACTGTAGTTTAAAACAATAGTAAAAAGTTTAAAGTTTTTACAAAATACAAAACTAAAAAACTTTTTTCAAAAATTTTAAAATAGTGAGCTATTGTTATAATAATAGTTGTGATAATATTAAAACTAGTTTTGATGACTATTTCGATTAAAAAAAACTTTTAGCCAAAAAGAAAGTAATGCTTTCAAAACAATTAAATATTGCATTACTTAAAGAAAATTATTTTGTCTAGTTGTTTTCACAACTGAAAGAACTTTCTGGTTGTGGCTATTTTAGTTGTTATAAAAAAAGTAAGAGTTGCTCTGGTTATGTTCATAAAAATTTTATTATTTTTAATTTGGTATTTTTTATCAAAATATATATTAATTCTTAAGTCTAAATATGTAAAATCATTTTAATTTAAATGGCAGTTTATATTTACACAATATTTTTTATTTTGTATTTTGAGCATGTTATTTTAGATATAATATATATACATATATATATTAATAATAATTGAAATTTAAATAAAATTAAACGATCATTTTCAATTTATCATTCAAAAGTAGAAATTCATCAACTTTTAAATTCTCATAACTTATATTTAGCGATGACAGACTTAACCTCAGAGTTTCGTAAATTGGTAGCTGAGATAACAGGTTCTCAAGACAAGAGCAAGCGTAATGATGTACTTCCACCTGTCAGAAAGAATCCACGCCTAGCACAGGATCCGTTTCTCAAAGAGGCTTACGAAATAGTAAGTCATGCGCGACACCCCCCCCTCTTGAGAAGAACACCTAATAGAGAAACCCTTTTTGCCGGCAACAACTCACCCTCTGACTCGTCGTCGTCCCTCACTCTTTCAAGGCGTCTCACATTCATAACTTGAAGATTTTTTTGCTTTCGATTCGTCGCGTATATCTCAATCTCTCGCGTCACTCTGTAGGAGCCGGGTTTTCAAGATCCACTCCGCAAATAACGATATCTGATCTAAAGAATGAACTCTTGACAACAGCTGGCTCACCCATCACCAGTCTGACAGATATAGAACGAGACGAGATTGATTTGCATGCGAAAGTGATCATGCAAAAGAGCATGGATCGAATCGAAAAATTGCAAGAAACTGAGCAAGGTGTGTATACATTTGCACATGCAGAATTCGTTGAATTCTCTTTTTTTTATAATGATGCCAGCCAACTATTTCTACAATTTTTCATGAAAATAGTTCGACAGAATTCCATATTGAATAATCCATGGTTCAAGATATTACCAAATTTACGGTTACCCGAAGAGCACGATATCATTGCAGCTCATCGAAGTAGCGTAATCTGGTTGCTAAATATGCGCTTGATACAAGTATCAAAATTGCAAAAAGATCAACAGGAGGCGAGGATTCTCAAAGAAATTGAAAAACGAGAGAGGTGATCAATACTATCAATCAAAGGTTTCAAAAGTGTCGTTTTTATTGATCTAATTCTCTATAATATTTTTTAGCACACTCTTCAAGCAATCTTCGAAACCAATGACCCCACCATTAACTCTTCGTGATTTACTCGAGGAAGAGAAGAAAGCATCTCATAAAAGCAAAGAATCTGGTGACCTAATTGAAGATGATGACATTGAGCAACATTTAACCGCTGAACAGAAAATGATGCTTGAGCTGGAAAATGAGACAATGATGAAAGAACTTGAGTTCACCCTTAGTCAAGTCAAGTATGTTTGGCAAAAAATTAGTTGTGATTTGTTTCACCTGCAAAAAAGAATTAACAAATAAACTAATCATATTATCCAACAGTAAAGCCGAGCAAGCGTTGTTAGAGATTTCCAATCTTCAGTCTGTTTTATCTAATCATCTCGCCGTTCAGACACAACAAACTGATCGATTATACGCAGAAGCTATCGCTACTACCAGTCGTGTACAAGAAGGCAATCTCATGCTCACTAAAGCACGACAACGCGCATCAGATGCGCGGAAATGGATTCTCATTTTTTTAATTTTGGCAAGCTTTGTTTTATTGTTTTTAGATTGGTATGATTAATTTCATGTATGGCAAGATGCAAAGGATATTGGCTGGTTTTAATGTACATTTAAAAATATCGTAACTTTAGGAGTAAGATAACTATTTGCTCATAATTGATCAAGGGCTTCTGTGAACGAAACTACTTTTTGAAAAAAATTTTATTCTCTGGGTAAACCCTTAATTTAAAAAATTAGTGTTGTATTATAATCCTTGAAGGGAAAGGGATCCTGAATAAGATTAAATATTAAAAGGAATGGCTCTTTTAAATGCTTTGACTATTGAACTTGTTACTAAATAATGGATTAGTTCATACCTTTTTTCCGAGAAAAATTTCATGGGAATAAGATATTCGGTAAAATTTTCTAATTGAGTAATCATGAATAATTCTCCCAGCCTATCTTTTCTAATCTTTCCACTTTGTCGAGAACCTCTTTTTCTTGATTTTCCATGAATTCTACCATCTTATCCAAATAAGAAGGAATGAATGCACCAATCTGTCGAACTGCCAACAAACCAGCATTAGTTGAATTGTTGATCGCGACAGTGGCAACAGGAACACCGCGCTATTGATATGGAACAGTGATTAATCAAAATCAAAATCGATTTTAAAGGAGTAAGTCCATGAATAAAAAAATATACCGGCATTTGCACGATGCTATATAATGAATCGATCCCTTCCAAAATCTTTCCTTTGACCGGAACACCAATTACTGGTAATGGGGTCAACGCAGCAACCATACCTGGTAAATGAGCCGCTCCTCCAGCTCCAGCGACAATCACTTTTAAGCCCCTTTTGTGTGCACTTCGAGCATACTCTACCATTCGAAGAGGGGTCCGGTGTGCGGATACAATCGAGAGTTCGAAGGGAATTTTAAAGTTTTTCAAAACTTCAGCACAATTTTTCATTGTTGGCAAGTCTGAATCAGAACCCATTATAATCCCTACTAAAGGTTGTATACTAGTAGGCGGGAAGTCATTTTCATCTATAGCTTTCATAATAGGGGTAATACGATCATACAATTGTGTCATAGAATCCGCAACCACAGTTACATGACCCATTTTTCTGCCTTTTTTGCATTCTTTTTTCCCGTACAAATGTATAGTAGCCCCAGGAGTCGTCAATGCAACCATAGCCGATCGCAGAGTTTCCTGCCAACTCGTTGAGACGCCGAGAATATTCACCATGGCAGCTGCAGGTACTTTCAGAGAAGTACTACCTAATGGCATATCTAAGATAGCGCGAAGATGGTTTTCATATTGTGAAGTTTCGCACGCCTCGATTGTATAATGTCCGGAATTGTGAGGCCTTGGTGCGATTTCATTGATTAAGATAGTATCTTTCAAGGAGCCAAACAAATATTAGAGCAAATGAATATTAATTAATGCAAATGAAATTTATTACCATCTTGTAACAAGAACATTTCTACCCCAAACACGCCGGCTCCTTCCAAGACTTTGATTGCCCTTTCTGCGACTTCTTTTGCGCGATCCATAATAACGCCACTCACCTGAGCTGGTGCAATAACTAAATGACAAATGTTTTCTTTGTGGATGGTTTCTACTACTGGGTAACTTTTAAGCTCTCCACTCACGTTGCGAACCACCATTACAGCCAATTCTTTTTTAAAATTTGCCCATTTTTCAGCATATAAAGGTTTTTTGAAATTACCAAGGAGTCTCAATCCTTCCTCAATATTCGAAAATTCATTCTGAAGTAGGTAATTTCCTCTACCATCGTATGCCATAGTCTTTGATTTTAGCATAAGAGGAAAGGAAAATAATCGAGCAGCATTTTCGATATCTTCTTTAGATTTTATTTCAACAAAATCAACCACAGAAATTCCATATTTGACAAGGTGTGTCTTTTGTAAATACTTGTCTTGAATCAAACGTATAATCTGAGGTGAAGGGTGGATTACATAGTTAGAGGCTGCTAACTCCTCTAAAACTTCGACATTGACGTGTTCTATTTCTATTGTCAATATATGAGCTGCTTTTGCTAGCTCTCTTATCTTTTCAGGGTCTTTGAAGTCGCCTTCAACATGTACATTTGTTGCTTGTATTTGTTTTGCAGGGGCATCAGGAAGACTGTCCAAAATAACCACACCAATATTCAATCGGGAAGCCGCTTCAACGAACATACGGCCTAACTGGCCTCCTCCTAGGACTCCTACAGTCCCGGAAAACAATTTTCCTTTTGCAGTGGTTGGCGAGGATGTCTTAGAAAATTCGGTCGACATTGCATAAGCTAAGAGCCCGCGATGATAAGTGAAATTAAAAAATTATCAGATTATCAGGACTTGGCTAAGCCACCCAGAATTAAAATCACACGATATTTATTTAATTTTAAATAAAAATTTTTAATTCATAAAATAATTATTAGCTTTTTATTTTTTTAAAATATTTTTGTAAACTATAAAATGATTATTATTATTATTATTAATTTTTTAAAAACATACATCTTTATTATTATTTAAAAAGATTTTAACTATTTTAACTTATTAATTATTACTGGTTTTTATATATATATATAACTATAGATACTTAACAAAAAACTTTTATTAAGTATTATTGACTTTTTTTGTGTAAATATAATTATAAATTCTTAATTAGGGTTAAAAACAACAATATTCTATATTTAAAAATAATAATAATTTTTTTTACATATTATATAATTTATAATAATCCAAGTTTTTCTATTCATAAAAAAAATTTTGCTAAAATAATAATACTTAAAAAGCTTTAAATATTTAATATTAAGTTTAATATAAATAAAATGGCTGTATAATTATTTTGTTAATGTTAATTTAGTTATTATTATGTAAAGTTTGCTTTTATAGATTCAATTTAGTCTAGTTTTAACTGGCTTAAATGATTAATTATATATAAAAAATGCATAAATTACAGATATCTTGTAGAGTTTTTAACTTTTTTTTGTTATAATTAATAATTAGATTATAATTTGTTAAAGCATAATAATAATAATAATAATAATAATAATAATAATAATAATAATAATAATAATAATAATAATAATAATAATAATAATAATAATAATAATAATAATAAATTATAAATTATAAAGATATTAAGTTATATTAAATTTAAATTTAAAAAAATTTAATATTATTGAGTTAAATAAAATTTAATGTTTATTTAAAATAATTGCTAATTAAAATGAGTGTTTATTTTTATGCAAATTTTTTTAAGTAATTACTTATATTTCCAAAAATTAATCAACAAAAAATTTATTTTTTAAAAAGATTTGGAAAATAACAACAATAATAATAAATTAAATAAAAAAAATTGTAAAAAAATTGCTTGTAAAAAAAATTGATTTTTAATTTTTAACTTTTTTTGCTAATAGACTAAATTCTTTTGCAAGAAAGTAATTTGATTTTTTCATTAATTAAAATCCAAATAGTTTAAGTTTGATAGCATCTGGTCTTTTTTCCGAAATCTTCACAGCAATTACTTCTTTTAAATAAAGAGGAACAATATATTATACGAGCTGATTGGACTGTCAAAGAGCATTCAGACTTTGACCTATTATTGATGACAATCCAATGACAACCTAAAAAAATAGATATTTATTTTTTGTTTGTAAAGTCACAAGTTCACTTTGCCCCTTATAATTTGATAACTAGTTTAAACACGTGTAAACCAAATAATTACATTTTGATCGATATCGGGGATATAACGCAAAAATAATCCTTTAATACTGAAACTATTGGAAAAAAACCAATTAGGTTACGAATTTCCTGATGAGCAAACTTTTAACATTTCAAATTATTACCTTTCTTTGTTCCGGACGATTTAGACGGTAAATATCAAAATTTGTTTACTTTTTCCCTAAAAATTCCCCTTATCAGATCCTATTAATCGCAAACAAAGGTAGTGTCCATCTCAGAAAAAACGGGTTAAAATGTTTTATAAAACTATTCAAAGCTTCTGGATAGTTTAGGTGCTTATCAATGCGCATAAAGAACTAACCTTAACGAAAATTGGTTTACAAAAACCATAAAACAATGGTATAAAGGTCCAGTTAGTCCGATCCCAAAAATTGGGTAAAAATTTTTTGCTTGGGATTTTGCCCAAAGGGAAAGACGAGTCTGTTCTACTTCCGGCAAATAATAACAGGCTCTTATTATGCTGAATTTTTTAGAAACACTTACCTGGGATCTAATGGATGCTGATATGTGTCTGGCTAAAGCATTCCTTCAGGCTAAAAAAATCTATAAAGAGATGACGCAAGATGATTATTATTGATTAATATGTTCTGGTGTAATCAACATCAGGATTCCAATATGGTCTGGTTGTGACGCAAAGATCCCTCGCGAATTGAACTTTAAACAGTATATTTAATTTATACAAATTACATTTTAAATTCAAAAAAGTCATGGAAATTTTTATTAGATGATCTTCGGGCAAGATTTTTCTGCCCATACTGCATTTTCTATAAAAAAAAATTTATTTTTTACAATCTAATTTAAAAATGTAAATTAAAATTTTTTATGTTAACTTATAAAAACTTTTACTCTAGTCTCAGTAAACCCATAAGCAGGAGGGTTTCATAATTGTTGAAAGCCCCATGAGGAGAAACTACTGTTTAGTTATTTAACGGCTATTTGGAAAGAAACCTAATCCTTAAATGTGTTCATTAATATTTGATTATGAATGAAATCACACCAATGTCACGCCAAAATCAAATCATTGAATAAAATATAAAATATAAAATGTCATTTTCATCTTCATTTTTTTTTTTTTGCCAACTAATAATCAAAGTATTATTCACAAAATTTTGTCAAAAAGAAAACTCAAACAGAAACGATGTCAATTACAGAAACGAAAGAAACTGATCCACTGCTTAAAAATGGGTGCGTGAGCACTCAACCAAACTATACTCTGTATCATAATTCTACTAATGACAATAGTTTTTCGAAAAATCGTCTCGTCAAAAATGACGCTGAACCAGCAACACTATCAAACCAACCAATATTCGATCAAACAGCCGAACTATCATTAAAAGATCGAATCATGGTTTGTATTGGTTTGATGGCGGCAGTTTTCTTGTCCGCGTTAGATCAAACGATCATTGCTATAGCATTGCCAAAGATCGGATCAGAATTCAACGCATTATCCGAGATCGCTTGGGTTGGGACATCTTACATGCTCACCTGCACCGCAACACAAACAATCTTTGCCAAATTATCAGATATTTTTGGGAGGAAGACCATTTTTTTAGTCTCAATTGAAATATTCACCGTTGGATCAATATTTTGTGGGGCTGCGCCAGACATGCGTTTGTTAATCATTAGCCGTGGAATTGCTGGGATCGGTTGTGGTGGAATTATTTCGATGGTGGCCATTATCATCACGGAAATTGTACCATTACGTGAACGTGGCAAATATCAAAGTATCATTAGTGTTACTTATACTTTGGCCGCGGTAATTGGACCTTTAGTTGGTGGCGCTCTCACCGACCACGCATCATGGCGATGGGCATTTTATCTGAATGTTCCAGTTGGAATCCTTACAATCTGGATAATTTGGAAACTTTTAAATCTACCAAAGGTGAGCGGCACCTTACGAGAAAAGTTGTGTCGCATAGATTATGCTGGAAGCCTGGCCTTTACCATATCTATGGTTTCGATCTTGTTATCACTTAGCTTGGGAGGCAATGATGATCACCAATGGGGATCACCAGAAATTATCACCTTGCTCATTACTGGTTTCTTGTTTGTCTTAATATTCATCTTGATTGAAGTTAAGGTGGCAAAGGAACCGATCATCCCGATACATCTATTCAAAAATATCAATGTACTTTTCTCTCTCATTTCCAATTTCGCGATCGGTATGGTATTCCTGGGAATGATATATTACACCTCAATTTACTATCAAGCGGTTAAAGGACAAAATGCTACTAAAGCAGGATTACAACTGGTCCCATTAATTTCCGGTATCCTGTTATTTTCAGTTTTGTCTGGTTTCGCCGCCAGTATCACTGGGCGATATCTTGGCTGGATTCTTTCTGGTTATGTATTAGTAGGAATCGGATCGGTACTAATATCTACGGCTGATGAAAATACCAATCAATTTCAGCTAATCGTTTATCTTTCCATCTTTGGTACCGGATTCGGAACTTCATTTCAAACCGCTCTTTTAGCTCCTCAATCCTCGGTTGTTTACAAAGATGTAGCGCTCGTGACAGCATTGGTGGTTTTTATTCGAAATATTGGTGGTATCTTGGGTTTGGCAATTTATGCATCGACTTTTAATAACACCTTGGTAAAATTATTGGTTGAAGTATTACCTGATGATATTCCAATTGATCAGGTGTTAAATTCTATCGAGTACGTGTATAGTTTACCACCAGAGATCCGAGAACCGGTGATTCATGCTTATGCAAAAGCAATACAAACTGCCCATTGGATTGGATTACCCGCCTCAATTGTGGCAATATTCTTCACCTTGTTCATCAAGCATCGACCATTGACAAGAACTTTAGGTCCTAGTATCACGGAATGATGATGTGTTAAATAAATAATTTTAAAAAGTAAAAATTAGGGAGTGAAACATTTGTTATTTGGAAAAATAAGACATAATAGCAATTTTTAAGGAAATGTTTATAGTAAATTGGGTTCTTTGAAACTTTTCAATTAAAGTCCTAAATGCCATGTGTTCAAGTTGATATGATTATGAACTCATAAATAAACAAGTTGATATGATCAAAAGACCTTGAATTCTTGAAAGTGATTCATCCATCATCCCTGATTCATAGATCAAGAATTTCTTATCGCCTCAATTAAAAGAAGAGAGAAATAATTCCGTTGATTATACATAATTACTTTTAAATTTGTGACCATGAGGGTAAAGGAATAATTCCAAAATTTAAATCTTGGAATCAATTTTCCATATATAATCTTTTTAACTTTCATTATTATAACAATAGATTAAGAATGATAAAAGTCAGTTTTCAAAGACATTATTTCGCCAATCTTTAAAATATCATTAAAGAGTCAGCTAATAAATAAGAAAAAAAAAGATTTATTTTTATCGATAACTTTTAACAAAGCTCAAGGATTTAGATCATCCACACACACAAATACACCAATATAAGTAAGCACCTTTGAAAATATAAGCCTAAGGGATCAAATGATTTTGTATCTAGAATAAATATCATTCAGGGGATATTGTGACAAACGTAACTAATTAGCTTTTGATTGCTAGGAATTCTGTAGACCTTAAAGTTGAAGTAATATAAAAACTTTTAAGATTTTTTCAATCCCTTTTATATTGACAATGACACGATTTCAAGATAAATCAGTTGGGAGGGGAGGGGAGGGAAGGGAAGAGAAGGGAAGGGGAGAATTGGACAGACTGAATGAAAAACTTTTTTGATTTAGGCACATCGAAAAGTCAGAATAAAGGGTACAGGTTTCTTTTTCTTTGTTCTCTAAAAAGGGATCCGAATTTCACATTACCAAGTAATGAAACCTCCTTTTAAAGAAATATTTGTCCAACCCCATTGACAATATTGATATCTTTAATAATATTATGTTATCCGCGAGAAAATATCACGAAAAAAAAAACAAGGAAATTAAAAAGAAAGACCTCTTTAAAATATTTGAAAAAATTTATTAACCAAAAAAAAAAATTTTCTCTGATTATGTTTCGTTGTGATTAGCTAAAGGTTTAAAATGAACACGTGAGTCATTTGGGTTAAAGTTCTTTTAGGATATGAAAGAAATTCTCAAAGGTCAAAAAGGATTTCAATTATATGTTTTACCTTGGAAGATAAGAAACAAATCAAACAATTTTAGGATCAAAATCCATTTTTTTTAACAAAATTAATATTTAAACAAGAATATAACTAAAGCTTCGAGACTCTTGATGTTTAAAAACAAATTTAAAATTTTACAATAAGGGATATTTTTTATATATAGGGGATCTATTTAGATTCTAAAAGTGATTTATATTTAAATTTTTACACATTTTTTTTCACAATTATCCCCGAAATATCCACATCTATATCCTTTTTTACAAGCGAATGTACAAGCACGTTTACTTCTACATTCTTTGCCTGGTTTTTGAGAATAATTATTACATTTTCCAACACCCTTTCGTTTTTTATATTGAGATTGACAGGTAGATTGTGGCGGTTCTGAATCTAAAAAATAAAATTATTTAAGGTATTATCTTGAAATTCATTGATGAAGTAAATTTTAAATCTTTTTACCTTCGATTAGTGAGCATACAGGTGTACAATTTTCCCCTGCTTTACAAGTGGTCCCAGTTTGACATAACGCTGCTATACAAGGATCGTATTGGCACTGAGGTGCTCTTTTAACTATATTATCCAGAGTTCAAGGTGCGTAAAAAAATGAGAAATTATTTTCAAGTTTATAATTGATTGATTGATTGATTGATTGATTGAGTAGTTGTAGTTTTTAATTATTAAACGTACCTGAACCAGTGACTAACCCGACATTTTCTCTCACTCCAAAACTGAAAATGGTTACACATATAATCAAAATATAGAAAAATATACGAAGGATTTTATTCATCTTATGTTTATATTTTGTTTTGTATTTAAAAATGAATCGGAAGTTGCAAGAAAATTGAGCTGTAACAATAAATTATTATAATCATTCAGAAGCTCTTTTTATTTCATTTTTTTGAATTATTAATTGGTTTAACTTGGTTTAAGGTTTAAACCTTTTCGTACATTTACGAATCTTCTGAATGAATATTATTAAGAGAACATTCCAATTTATTATTAAATTAAGATAAGTAGGAACAATTGTTTCAGAAAAAACAAAGAATTTACTATTGTAATACTTATTTTTCCATAAGAAGACAATAATTAAGGAAAAACTATAAATATCAATCAAATCGACGAATTCATTTCCTGTTTTCAACAAACCAGGAATTCGAGAAAAATGCTTTTGAGGTCCAAATATGAATAGAAATCTAGAAATTATTGCTGTATGATACATATTTGATGATCAAAAACACTAAATGCTTTAATCTATTTTTATGAAATTGTTTAATTATGGATCTAAAGAAGTTAGTAATAGTTATTTGCTTTTATGACAATTTAATATAGTTGAATAGTGTATTAATCACTTTTAATTAAATATAATGAAAATAAATTTGTTATGTTTTTACTTTTTAAATTTGAATTATTTTTTGATAAAGTTAAATATATGATATTTTATATTTATATTAGATATATATTTATATTTCAATTAAAAATATAAAATATTCTTAATAATTATTTAAAAAGTTTTTTTTATTGCTTTTAATTAAACATGTATATAAATTATGTAAATTAATAATAATAATAAAATTATGCCTATAATAAATATAAACCCATGTAATTTTTCATATAACTAATTATTTGAACTTATATTAATGTTATACTAAGCTAAAATAAACACCAAAAATACTTTTTTCATTAAGTTTGCTTATTTAGATTCTGGTATTCTTTTTTACTAAACTTTATATTTTAAAGTTAAATAAATTTTATAAAATTATTTAATATTATTACTTAATTTATTATTACCTAAAAATAATGTACCAAATTTATTCTTAATTTTAGTAAAGTCTTATACAAACTTAATACCAATTTGCTAAAACTTTTTATTTTAAGTTTTTAAAAATGTAAAACAGTTTTTTTTTTCAACCAAAATAATATAATATGTATTATCAAAAAACCAATAAAGTTTTATTACTCATTTTATTAAATAAATTAAATATTTTATTCAAAATTCTAAAAAATTTAAAGTATTTATTAAGTATTAAAATATATTATTCTATTTTAATAGTTGTGTTATGTATTCAATTTTTTTACGAATATTTTTTATCTATAAGTTATTTTGTTATGTGTAAATATTATAAATTTATATTCAAAATTCAAGTGTTATTTTAACAATTACTTTTTAGCTTTAATAGTTAAAATTCTTAAATGTACTAATTTATATTTTGGAAAATTACAATTAATTTAAAAGCTTATTCAAAAATAAAAATAAAACAAATAAAAAAATATTTTTATTCTAATATTGTATTGTGTTTTTTCTTTTTTTAATTTTAATTAGTTTTACAATTTGTTATTTTTAAATAATTAAAATTTAGTTTAGATTGAAATCTAAATTTGTGTTAAAATATTTAAAATTTTGAAATTAATTTAAATTTTGGAGATTATTAAAATATAAAATTTAATAATAGTTTTTAAACAAAAAAGAAAAATAATTATTTTTATTGTTAATTATTTTATTAAATAATTTTAAAATTTTATTTCGGAATTTTAAAATTTAATTAATTAATTAGTTATTTATTTAAAAATCTGATTTTTGTCAAGATACAAAATTTATATTATATTAATAAAATTTTTAAATTATTGATTTTATAAAAACTTTTATGAATTTTAGTAAACTATTTGTTTGTTTTTTGAAAATTTTTACAAATTTTAATTTAAACAAAATAAACTTTAATTAAGTTATTTAAAATCTATTTAAAGTGTATAAATTTTAACTTAAACTGCTTATAATTTATTTAAACTGTTTAAAATTATTATTGTTACAAATTTTAGATTAATATATATAGTATTTAAATATTTTTACAAATTAATATTAATTTTATTTAATATTAATAACTAATAAAAATTAATTAATTAACAATAATAATTAATTTAAAAATAAATAATTTAATATTTAAATAATTAAATTAAAATATTAAATAATTGAATAATAAATAAATTTAAAAATAAATTATAAATTATAAATTATGAAAAAATTAAAATATTTTTTAATGTTTTTAAAAATATAATTTTCAATTAGTAATAATATTAATACTTAAAAAATTTTTTATTAAATATATAATTTTTTTTAATAATAATGTTATATTTTTTATTGCGATTTAATTTAAATAATTTAAAAATAAAATACGTTTAATCATATATCTAAATAATAATATTACTAATTATATAAATTATATAATCAAAAAAAATTCAATTAACTTAATTTAAAAAATATTTTGTAAAACAATAATTTTTTTAATTTTTTAAAAAAAATTTTTAATGATATTTTTTTTATTATAAATAATTAATAAGTAAAAATAAAGTTAATTAAACCAAAAATTTTGAAATTAACAATAATATATTATTAAGAATTAATATATTTTAATTTAATAGATATTATTAAAACATATATTAAGCAAAATATTATTAAAACATATATTAAGCAAAATATTATTAAAACATATACTAAGAAAAATATTATTAAAACATATACTAAGAAAAATATAAAAACACAATTAAAAAACATAATAAAATTTGTAATTTTTAATGATAACTTTTATACAATAAAACTTGATATTATTTTTAATAACAAACTTAATATTAATAAACTATATAATAATTAAACAATAGTCTTTATATAAATTAATTTAATTTTATAAAAAACATTAAACATTAAAATAAAAACCACTTTTTTTAAAAAAATTTTATTAATTAATAATTGTTTTTTTAAGTATTATTAAAATTAATAGTATTTTTAAAAAAAAACTGTTTTAGTATTTATGTTATTAATTTAGTTTTTTAAGTTAAATAATAATATAATTTGATTAAATAATAATATATATTAGAACAAATCATGTTTTGCTTTTATAATAAAAAATAATTTGCTAAATATAACTATATTAAACAATTTAATTAAATATTAATTTATGTCTGTTTTAAAAAATATATTATTACTTCTATTGTTTAAATTAAAAAAATATTATTGTTTATAAACTAAATTGAAACTTATTATTGTAATTGAAAAAAAATCAGTATAAAAAATCAAAGTCTTATATTTCAAAAAAAAAAAGTTTTTAAAACAATAACAATAAATTTAAAATCTTTAATAAACACAAAAACCAATAATTTAAAATAAAAGCTTTTTTTTAAAAATTACAAAAAAAACAATAGCTTAATTATTGTTTTAATATTATATTTTTTTAAAACTTTTGGTAATAATAATAATAATAACATTAAAACTGCTTTTGCTATTTGAATAAAACTTTGACTAAAAATAGATTATCATTTAAATATGAAAAGAATAATTTTAAAGCAATTTTTAATTGTTTTTTATTTGTAATATTTAAGAAAAATGTTTTATAATGTTTTGCTTAACTGTTTTTACTATTAAAAAGGCTTTTTGGGTAGTTGTTTTCTTAGTTATTATAAAAAAAAGCAAAAATTGTTTCTTTTTTTACTTTTTACTTTGTTCATAGCCATGAAAATTAAGAAAAAAAGAATTTATTTTTTTTTATTTTGGGTTAAAAAGTTTATATTATTATTAATTAATAATTATGTATTTTTGTTAAAATTAATACACTTGTCAAAATTTGAAAATCTATACATAAAAAAGTTTTTATTTTTTTAATAATTATTTTTTCATTTTATCAACACTTTTCATAAATCTGATGTTTTACTTTGCAAAATTGAAACAACATATTCACAATTATTATTATTATTATTTTATTTATTCTTAAATGTGTTTTTATTTTCTCATTTTTTTTAGTAAATCTATTTTTAGCATTCATGTTGGTTTTGTTCCACAGATAATTTAATGAAAATATAAATTTTTAACTTAAACTATAATTTCATTCAATCGCGACAAATTTGTCTGACTTGTGAAACGAATTCAATTAATTATAATCTTGCTTGAAAATGAATTAAAGGTCGCTGCAATCTTAATCAGAAGTTTGGCAGACACTATTTTTGTTGATTGAGATATTAATAACACTCCCAAAAATAGTAATTAAATAGATAGTTTTTTTCGGAAATTAAAGATAAAACCATGTGCTTAATTTCAAAGAAAAAATACTATTAATTTTTCATACTTTTAAGGATTTTGTCACAGTCCCAAAATTCCTTTTTGTAAATATTTTATGTTTATCTCTTAGAGCTATTCGATCTATTTATCGTAAAAAAAAAAATGCTAGTTTCTCGATAAATAAAAGATAGATGTACATTTATCTTCTTTTCCTTACCCATGGTACGATTAAATTGGGTTCACATAATATTGGGACCAAATTGTAGAACAATGTTCCCATTGATGGCTTGTTCCTGTTTCGGTTTGTGTACTTGTATGATCTGGATCTTCCTTCTAATTTTAAGTGACCGTAAACAAAAAGTGAAGGAATCGGAGAGGTTTTTGATATAATGAGTAATATTGAGAATCCACTCATTAATTCTCTAATCACCAATAAAAGGTTCTCTTACGTACTCTTTACAAAGGTGGTGTTTATTTGCTCCATCTTCGTCATGGAGCTTAGATCTAAGAGAAAAGCTGAGATATTTGTTCCACAAGTTCGTCAAAAAAATTTTCTACGTTTCGAGTTTCTCAAAGATTTTTGGAATCATCTTTTTTTTTTTTTTTTTTGATTCGTGTTACATGTTTCCTAAATTCTACACTTGGAAAATTTTCGTTTCTTAATCATTTAATCCCTCCTGCATCTAAAGCTACCAATTTTAACTGAAATCTTATGAAAAAAAAAGTTCTCGCTATAGAAAAACAACAGACCGAATGAAAGACAATAATCATGCAAGAAATTATTTAGTGCGTGCGCGCGTTTAAGAAAAACTATGTTCATAAATCCCATCTATTTGCTCATTATGGTCATTGATGATTGAGTTCGAGTAAGCCAAAATTACAATGCATGTCTGCATAGATCGGAAATACGTATCGAATAATTTTCCGAGATACATATCTTTTTTGCGCTTATCTCACGTTTGATCAATTTTATTTGCTATTAACTATCGGAAAAAGTATGGTAATTGATAAAACAATGATAAAATGCCAAACTTAAGAAGCTACTTGAAAATTTTCATCTTTCGTTTCACAGCAGATTATTTGCTTATATGAAATAGATCAACCAACTCTCAAGAGTTTGTGGACTCTCATTATTGCCCCTGACCACCATACAGTACGTTTCACGTCAAAGTTGTTGGTCTCGACGCGGGTAATATTGAATAAGCGTCATCTGAAAATAGAAATTCGAATAAACTTTTGTTTTACTGAATAGGTGAATGAATGAACCTTAAATTAAAAGTAATTTTTGATAAAAAGGCTCGTTGCTAAAAGGTTTTTCGCGTAATTTTCATATTTTTCATCAATTTACGAATCTGTTCTAGAAACTTCGAATATTTTCCCTTCAATAAAACTTGATTTTTTTTTTCGAAATGCCGACCATTTTTGGTTCTCTTAATCATCTTTGCCTCACCGTGTCTGACTACGATAAAAGCATCGAACTTTACGATTTATTTCTAACCCGTCTTGGTATATATCTGATGTTTATGGCTGGTTAATGAAATTTGAATCTTGAATATTTCACTTTGATTTATATCCCTTCCTTTTAAATAATCTAATTAATCAGGCTACAAACAAGGCTTGTCAACACCTAATTACACGTTATGGTCTCACCCCAAAGTGGGAAGCATTGGCATCAATCCAGTCAAACCGGAATACAAAGATATCAAGCATAATCGCTACACTGCTGGTTTTCACCATTTGGCATTCAATGCTTCGTCACGAAAGGATGTTGATGAATTTTATGATTTCCTAGTTGAAAATGAATACGAAATTTTGGATGAACCTGCAGAATATCCATACTCTCCTGGTTATTATGCTGGTAGGATTATCATTTTTAAAAAATTTATTTTTACATTAATATAAAAATATGTATTAATTAATTTCCTTTTCTGGACAGTCTTCTGGACTGATCTTGACGGTATGAAATTTGAATTGGCATACATTCCACCACCACCAACAATCAAAAATAAGGAACAAGAAATAGAGGGGAAGGACCACGAAGGAAATGGTATCACAGATGAAAAAACTTCAAAACGTCAAAAAACCGAATAAACAACTTTAATTAGTTTTTTAATCTATTGGTTCCTATAATTATCTTTCTAATTTTAGATTTGAAATTAAAAAAATGTATCCTTTTTAACTCTGATTTCTTTTATCCTAGTAATTAACAGAACAACAAGATTTGAATGCTCCCTAATTTTTATGATTTCCCATCAAAAATAAAATAAAACTCCTCAATTTAATTAAAAGAATTTATATTGATTTCCAATTTTGAATGAAACTATTCTCTCTTGAAAAAAAAACGGTCCTTTTTAAATGATTCATTTCTTTCAGAGTTAGAGAAAGTTTTAATCTGTAAAGATTCATTGAAGCCATTAAAGTCATTGATTAAATTAAAATAACTATCGAAAATTAAATCATGATGTTTCGGTAAAGAAAAAAAGCAAAAAAATCTTTGTACTGAGGCTTAATAAAACTGAATTCTTTCAATAACTTTTGAATATGATGTTACCCGAAATTCTTGTTTGGGAATGAGAGAATAGTGAACGGAATTTTGCAATAAAAGGTTTTTTTCAAGAGAATTTAGTGTTGAAACAAAATATAAACAAAGATTGTTTATATTCAGGGTTTTTGGCAGAAATGGTAATGTTTTATGTGCATTATTAAATAGAAAATTTTTAAAAATGGTCTTATTATTTATTATAGTTTTTAGCTAATTATTGAATGTTAAATTTTGACAATTTGCATATAATATTATAAAAAGATTGAATTTTGGCACTAACAGTGAATTATTGCTTTGGTTACATAGATGTGGATCATGCGTTTTCAACACGTGATCAGCTACACGAGATTTAAGTGCAGTAAAATTAAAAAATTAAAAAATTACCATGATCTGACGCTTTTACTCATTTCCACTTACCATTTCGATTGAAAATGTTTTTCCATTTTCTTTTAATAGAAATTTCAATTTCAAAATGTTGTATTCATTTCTAAAGTATCTTTTTTTAAATTAAAATTTAAAAGTAAAGGTATAAAATTTTCAAACTCATACTGCGTAAATTCAAAGCCATTGTTCATTTTAAATTTACTTTATGGAAATCAAATGATCTGTAATTTTAAACCCAGGACCTTTACCAAAAATTTATATCAAACAGGCTACACTGGGCGGAATTCCAATAATTTTTGATAGGCATCGAATTCGAAATGTACAAAAAGATTGGGAATGGAATCGAGATGGATTTTTCGCTCGCAAATTCAAAATAATTTTAGGCTTTTCCCTAGACCTCCAACTTCCCAAGCAATAAAAATATTCATTGACAAGGTTTGAAATAAGAGAAAGTTTGATCTCTAAATTAAGCTCCGTTTTGTTTCATCATCATCATCATCATCATCACCATCGGTTACCCCAATTGACTAATCCTCACTTTCTGTCTTCAAGACTTTTTGGGTATTCATCCAATCTTTAACAGCCTCAAGGGTCACTTCATCTCTTGGAACTGTAAAGCGGCGAATCATTTTTGATACGGTACTTTGCGAAAGCGTACAGCCATTTTTTGACATGGCTCGAATTTCATCTGCTATATCACGTTGCCTGCACGATTTATCAGATATTCGTCGATCTACACATGCGATAAATTCGTCAAGGAAGGCATGTTCTTGAATTGTAATTGGATCTCGAGCTGAAACCTTTTTCCTAACAATCACAGGTTCGCTCGCTGGAAGAATGGCAGGAGTCTTGGTCTTTACATTTGATTTCGATTTTTTTGATAGCTTTTCGGGAATTTCTGATGTCGCCAAGTAAGGACGCTTTTTTTCCGACGATTGTGCATCATTTTGTTTAGTGGTGGATTTTGGCTTGGTGAGACGAAGAATTATTTGCGCCGGTTTTTTCTTTAACTTGGATTTTGGAAATTCTGGCGAAGCAGTTCCCCCAATCTTGGAAATCGCTGTTAAGGTGTGCCATTCATTTAATTTTGCATAAGGATCGAATCGCACTTTTATTCCTTTGGATTTTTTCGGTTTTTTGTCACGATCATCACCAATGAATTTCTATTGGTCACCCATACAAAATATGCAATCGAAAATTAGATAAAATCTCGAGAAAACAAGCTTTGGAATTTAAAAATTTTATTTGCCTTTATTTTATTCGCAACATCATTCGAAATATTATCTTGAATAGGGTGTTGAAATACCTGAGCACGTGAATTATGTGGTAAAGAATATTCAATACTCTTCACTCCATTCGATCTGGCAAGTGCGTGAATTTCATCAGGCAAACGAAATCCGGTTATAGGGAAAGGTCCTACAAACTCTGCTGGTAATCGAACGCACATATCAGGTGGAAGAATTCCCTCAAGTTCACTGACTTTACGCGACGCTTCCCTTAACGCTTTGCAAGCCTCTGTGTATGTTTCGACAACCTAGGATCCACAGGATTTTGTCTCTTAGAGGTTCAGGGTTGCAATAAAATTTCTAGGAAATTAATCAAATCCTACAACCATCCCGTCAAAAAATCCAAACCTCTTCAGTCTTTTTGATAATCATTTTGGCTTCACGACGACTGATCAAACTTTCGTAGGCCATTTCACTTTTTCATATTCGATATTATAAACGTATAGAAAAAAAAATCAATTAGTTGTATCTCATTTACAAAAAATCCTGTTTAGAGGTTCTTTTTTCAAAAAATTGAGTCAAGAAAAACACAAAATACCTAAAAGACAATGTTTTGTACAATTTAGAGAAAGGTCTTCAACTTTCTTGGTTCAAAATAGTTTTATATTTGAACCGAGTTAAAAAAACCTTTTACTTTGTAAAAAAGGAAAGGCGATGTATAATGTCAAAAGAGCGATTAACAAACTTGGGATGCAGTTTCCCACATCTGCAGTGATAGTCCATAAAGCCTAATAGTGTTTCACAACACAGCCTTTAAAAGAATCATATATTTTCCGAGAACTATTTTGGAAAATCGATATTGTGAGTTATTAGACTATAATGACGCGAAAAACGGGGAACGACTTTACACCTTTTTATTGATATTTGTAACACCATTTGAAAACTAGTTACTTTTCAACAATGGAAATTCCTTATCGTTTGCGATATCGGGGGGAATCTCATGAAAAATAGTACACGTATTTGCTAAATAACTTTTGATTGAAAATTTGGGGATTATAAACATTCAAAAAAGATTTTAACCTTGAATAGTGTAAAAAATAGCCTTTATTTCATTTATCTTTTTAAAGTTAAAAAATTTCAAATAATTTGAAAGACTGAACCCATATAACGATTGAAATTTCATTTTGCAGATAATAATGAGGATTAAAATAACATACATATTACTATAAGACAAAGACAAAGACAAAGGAAAAGGAAAAGTAAAAGGCAAAGGCAAAGGCAAAAGGTAAATTAGTAATTAAGAATTGATAAGATTTGGTTTTCTTTTTTTTTTAAACATTATTCTTAAAAAAGTAAAACCCAGATCAGATCAGATCAGATTTGCTTACAATAGATAATGTAGTTAAATTGTTCGTTATAAAGATATAAAGGATAAAGATATAAAGTTATAAAGGTATAAAGATATAAAGGCATAAAGATATAAACTTATAAATATAGGTATAAAGGTATAAAGTATATATATTTTTAAAATAAAAAAAATTTGATCATAAAGATATTACAATATATCAATAAAATTTATTATTATTATTATTATTATTATTATTATTATTGACAAATAATATAAATTTCGAATAATTAAAAAATCAAAAGTTTTTCAATGCATTTGAATAATAAAACATAACTAAAAAAATTTAATTTCATCTCGTCAATTTTATATTTTTTAAACATTATCATTTTTTTTTAACCTAAAATTTCTATCGTTTAAAAAATTATTAATTCAAAATAAAATATATTTCATCCAAGTTTTTAGGTAACGAACTTTTTTTTTAATATAAAGAGTTTTTATTATTATTTTAAACGTGTTTTTGAATTTTTACATAAAAAATGATATTAGATATAAGAATTAATTAAAACCAAATAAATATTTAAAATATTATAATACTTTAAAGAAATTTTAAAAAATATATATTCTATAAAACTTATAATCTATAAAAAAAATTAAACTAAATGTTTCCAAGACACTAAGTCAAATTTCAACTTAGAATTACAAAAAAATTAATACTAATAAAGAATACTAAATGTTCAACCAATTTTTTTTTGTGTGTCCGATAAACAGACTTAAAATACAATTTTCTACATTTTCTCCACAATTTCACAAATTTAACTTAATAAAAATCCAACAAATGCCAGTACTAATCATACGAGAGACTACACGCCAAAAAGTTGGCATGTTAAAGATAAAGAATTTACCAGATCGAACGTAGATAAGCACAGCTTTTTTTGGGTTTATTGATCATCACTTTTATAAAGCAGATCATTGACCTCTTAAGCAGGCTGCATCACGTGTTAAACCATGGTAAGCAAACCTCTCACTACTCATTGTTATAATGATATTTTAAATTAACCTCCCAACCCCTCAAAATCTCTCGGTTAAACGACCTCAATAGCCTCCTCATCGTCTTCTTCTTCTAATTCTTCATCTTCTCCTCTGGTATTAGTTCTTCGTCTTTTATTCTCTCTTAATTCCTCATTCATCTCGTCCAATTCTCGTTTTAACAAGGCCTTTTCCCTCATCAATATATCATTCTCCCGTTTCAGCAATTGCATTTCATATGTTAACGTCTCCAATTGTTTTCGAGCATGTTCTAGGTCAATATTGGCGATTCGGCTGGATCTTTCTTGTGAATCACACATATAATCTTGACGATCGAAATGTTGTTCGAGAATGTTGAGAAGTTCCGGAGTTGTGAATCGTGGAATCGTGTTAGGGTTTGGATTTTGATAATATTTGTATTGATAGGAAAGTTGATTTTGTGATTTCGGGGTCAATGATGATGATGATGATGATGATGATGATGATAAAGGAGATAAATGTGATCGTTGACGAGGGGTTTTATATCTTCTTGTTTCCAGGTCACGTTTCAATGATAGTGATTTAGATGATGGTGATGTTGGAACGGTCATGAAATCCCCAGAGTTTGATTCAACTCTTGTATCCATGTCGTCAGAAACGATAATTGGCCGAGAATTGTCAGTTAATTTTGATTGCTCAGCGAATCGAACGTGACGATTTGATTGGGATGGTGTTGATATATTTTCATTATGATTTTGATTTTTAACAGAGGTTGAATCAACAGTTGAGGGTAACTTAGTCGTTGATGTCATCAAATCATTTCGATTGATAGGTGGAAGGAATTGGGTGATCGTATTCATGGTTGAATTAGGAATATGTTGATGAGCAGCCATTTTTCCTGCCGCTCTTTCTGATACTGTATGTGGGGTGGCATGATTTTTACCATCGAATAGGATAGAATTCTGAGGTGGATTACCACCAGGTAATTGACCCGTTGTTAGATCACCTTCTGATAACCATCGAAAATATTCGCATCTTTGATCATGTTCATCACTACCGAATCTTGCACATTTCCAAAAATATCTACCAAAATTTTCGCTTTGTTTTTTGACGCGTCTTTTTACGGTCGGTCGGTTGCACCAACATTGTGGTGGCTCTATTATGGTTGACTTGGTTGGAATGATAGTAGCAGTAACAGCAGCAGCAGCAGCAGCAGCAGTAGTAGTAGTAATAGTAGTAGGTGAGGGAAGAGTTGATGAGCGACTTGTAAAGGTGGTGAGATTTGATTGTTCAGCGTGAGAATTCATTTTTTATTTTTATTTTTTTTTCTTTGAGGTTTATACTATGGTTTAAAAAAAGGGGACAAAGATTTTGACTGGGAATGGAATAATTTGAAAATTTGAAATAGAAGAAGATTTTACGAGGGAAAGAAGTTTGTTCAGGAAAATTTTGACGTGAAAAAAATAAAATAAAAATTTGTGCGAAACACAAAACCGTTTTATATATATTCAGAATGCTATTACAAATAACCCCAAGCAATAAATCAAATGCACAATTAAATAAAATCTTTTAGTAAAGGTGGGCGAAATGCTGCGTGTGATCCAGAATTCTCGAATGAGATAAGATATCGTCAAATTTAACAATTAAGAAGCCGATGATGAATTTTTTAACTGGTTTAATACGTAACCAAGTAATTTAAGACAGTAAAAAGAAGAAGAAAAGAAGAAAAGAAAAGAAAAGAAAAGAAAAGAAAAGAAAAGAAAAGAAAAAAGAAGAGAATGATTTAATGGGTTTCAGTTGAATAAATTTTTTTGTGGGTAGACAACGAACGAAGACGGTCCTTTTTATTAGCGTCGAAAAAATCACACGGTCTAACCATCCTATCCATTTGCACCGCCTCTTTTGCTTAGTTATGTTCTATATTATGGTAACAATAATAAGTACTTTTTTTTCTTTTTTTTAGTTTAATGATTATATAAAATTAGAATATGAAACGCCAATCCCAAGCCTGTCGCAGCATTGAGAAACAGAAAGATTGACAAAATCAAACAGACACACACACACACACACACATACACATGCGGGTGAGGCAACGTTGGAAAAAAAAAAATTTTTTTTTCGTTTATTTTGGGCGTCAAAAAATCATGTTATTTATCAATCAAAATTAGTAAAAAAGCTATGATAAGGTATGTGTTGGGGGAATGTCAAACCAGCGGACCAACGTATAAACAGGTACAAAATTAGGGTTTAAAGTTTCACAAAAAGTCATGGCTTTCATGCTACGTTGTGTCATGTTGTGCCAAGATATTTCATAGAAATTCCGATTTGGCCAATTAAATAATTAAAAAGGTAAATTATTCCTGAATTATTATTTTTTATTGATTGTCCTTTAAACTTTCCCCCGAATAGCCATCCATGATTATAATATAATTTTTTTTTTGCTGTCTTATCTTGTCCTGTTCACATCGGTCATTTAAGTTGACATCAACATTGTGTCAGTCGGTTAGTTCCTATTGTTTATAATGATGATGATGATGATGATGATGATCATGATAATGATAATAATGAGATTTAATGAAAGACTTTGTGTTCGGGAATAAATTTTCAGTCGATTAGTATGACCCTCCTGTTTTCTAATAATATTAAGTGCTTCCAATTAATTATGTTTGATTGGTTATATTAACAATGGTCACAGAGGGTCAGTGTGTTTGACAGTAATTTTAATTAAATCATTTATTTTGTGAGATAATTAATTTTTAGTGGGACAGAAATTTCCTGACGAACTATTAAAAAATCACCCGATATTGGTTAAACAATCGCTATTTGTCGATCAAACGGCATGTCGCTCTTTTTTTTTTTTTTTTTTTTTTCATTTTGTCAACGGTTCCTTCAAACGATCAAATGACAGACATTCAATTGACATTCGTGTTTGAGGCAATGAGGGAAACAAGGAGTATTCTTAATATCGATTGATTACGCCCAACAGTTGTAGTAAGCGCATTTTTGTTGACCTTATTTACATTAATATATGAGACGCAGGTACATCTGCGCCAATAGACAAAAGTAAGTGAAAGAACGGAAAAGTCCTAGTGCGTCAGACATTTTAGTTGACACATGATTTAAGAAATCGCGTATAAATTTCAGATGGACTTTTCTTAAAACTGATATTGGGGGATGTTTATAGTTGACCGAGTTCACCGGTTCATCAATAGTCAAAGTTACTTTTTAAGAATATTTATCATTATATTACTCAAAAAAGTTTTGAAAAAATAAAAATAAAAATAAAAATAAAAATAAAAATAATTATAGACACTTTCCGTGTGAAAAAAAGTTTCATGAAAAAAAATAAATAAATAAATAAAAGGAAAAAAATTTCACATGGTTTATTATTTTAAGCTAGTGAGATGAATCATAGGATGTTTCAAAATTTGTTTGGATTTTTGAAAAATTTTTTTTATTAATCGTAAAATTTAGATCAGAAGTTAATATGACGAATAAGTAGTTTCACCTGCTTTTTACTCTAAAAGAAAGCTTTTGATTATTCTTGATTTTAAAAATTTCAGAAAAATTTTTAACTTTGAACAAATATTTCTTTTTAGAGTTGTTTTTAGATATAGATATAGATATAGATATAGATATATGTATATATATATATATATATATATATATATATATACAAGTACATGATGGTTAATTGAAAGTATAATTTTAATTTTTAACGCAGGATAAGCGTCAACTGTATGTAAACTGTGAAAACATTCTTTTTTTGAACCACTAAAAACTTTTTTGAACTGGGCCAAAAGATCCAAAAGATCCGAAGATTGATAAATCTTTCAAAATTTCATAAATAGTAAAATAAATATAATTTATTATTATGTATGAGATCAAAAAATTTTGAAATGTTTTAGATCTGAATGATTTATTTTATCGATTACTAATAATATTAATGTGAAAAAAAAAAAGATAAAAACTGCGGGTAAAAAGTACAATATTTTAACCATTGATATCCATAAAGTAAGAAAAAACATGAACAAATATCAGGCAATATTTAATCGAGTGACGCCCAATAAGTTTGTTTCAATTCCTCACAAATCAATTCCGCTGTTTCATCATACTAAATTGGGATTAATTGTCAATTTTATTATTGCGATGACTAACATAATAGTAATAGCAAATAGGTTTTTTTTTTCAGAAATAGGGATTAAAGTTTTTGACAAACAATAATCATTTGATCCATGACTCATATATAAAAATATCCCCATGATTAATTGAATTTTGTTAACTATAAAAATATAATTATTATTGTTGTATGTAGGAGTTAATAGATACGCAAAAAAAAAGAAAAGAAAGAAAAAGAAGAAAAAGAAAATAAAAAGAAAAGAAAAGAAAAGAAAAAGAAAAAGAAAAAGAAAAAGAAAAAGAAAAAGAAAAAGAAAAAAAGAAATTTAACCAGATTTCAGATTTAAAGAATCTAATTACTAATCCCTCAAACTGTTTGTCATTGTGGGATTAAATAAGTTTCACCTTTTTTTTCTTTTACGTGAAAAAGGCATCGAACGATGATCTTATCTAAATGAACTTCTTAGAAATAACATCTTTATTTTGTTTGCCAGTCTGCAAAGTGACGCAGCCGCATGTTAACAAAAAATCATTTTAAGCGATTTTTTACCCAAAGTAGATAAAAAGTTGTTATAGACAGGAATTATTTTTTTTTCGTAATTTTACTTTGGGAATTCATAAGCCGAATGCAAAATAAACTAAATCAAGTTTTGAACCCCCTAATACTGTAATATAACTTTTTAAATTACAAGAAAATCCGATTAAAATTTTTTTGATATATCAATCTTTATACTACTCACCATTTCAAGTCTCATATTTTTCATTGTTGTCTGAGTTCATTTAATAGTACAAGAAAGCTGCGGTCAATATTGGTGACATAATTTAATACATTTTTATATCATTTTTTAACCAATTGCTAACGAAATCTTTTAATCTGGAAAAAATTCAATGCATAATAATTTTTTTTTAATAATAATAACTTTTTAAATAAAGCTATTTATTACTAAATGCTATATATAATTTTAAAAAATTTTAACAACTGCAAACAAAGAATAAGTTAATAATAATAATAATAATAATAATAATAATAATAATAATAATAATAATAATAATAATAATAATAATAATAATAATAAGCTTGTTGAAAAATTGTTTAAGAATAAGATGTTAGATTATTAACTTTGAAATAACTATTTATTAATTTTTTTAGTAAAACTATACAATTTGGTATTTAAACTTATAAACACTAAAAAAAATTGAATGTTATGTTTCAATAACCAATTTTTTTTTTTTAAAAAAAAAAAGAAATTTATGAATTAAAATTATATTTAATAAATCTAAAAAATATAGTTTCTAAATAGTTTAAAAAATTATGTATAATATATATTTTGTTATCTTAAATATTTGAAAAATATTTTTTCTATTAAAAAATTAAACAATTAATTATGTTAAACAAAACAAATATAAATAAAAATATAAATAAAAATACTAAAAACATTATGTAAAACCTTAATCTTTGTAAATTTAAAAAAGTGTTTAATTTATGAAAATAATTTAATTTAAAAAATTTAATTTTAAAAATTCAAAATTATTAATAGTTTATATTTAAATATTAGCCAAAAAATTATTTAAAATTGCTATTAATAAATTGTGAAATTGTTATAAATATTATTGTTAATAGATTGTATAAGTTTTTGTAACAAAAAAAAAAAAATACTAAAATTGGAAAAAAGTGGTTTAATCTGTAATTAGAAAATAATAAATATTATATAAATAAAAAAACTCAATAAAGATAAAAATAAGACATTAATTAAATGTAGTTTATAGATTCGAAAAATCCCATTTCAAATGATAACTTATATTAAAAAAGTTTCTGAATTTGATTTTCTCTAAAATATATATTTATGTAATATAAACTAGTCTTGATTAGCTTAAAAGGCTGGTTATATGTAAATGAAAGTATTTATTTAACTTTAAAAACCCTAGAAAATAGATATATTGTAAATAATTTTAAAATAATATAAAATGTCAAAGCAATTAACAAGCATTTACATATAAAAAATACAATATAAAATTAATTTACATCATATTTACCAAATATTATAATATAATCAAAACAAAAAAGTTCTTTTTAGTAAATAAATGAAATTTCTATCTAAAAATCTATATATTTCAAAAATTTATGAATTTCTCTTTTAATGCTCAAATACACGCAATTCTTTAATTTATCTTGTTCAATGGAAAATCTTTGTCAGACTCAATACCATTATATTATTTGCCTATAAAATTTAAAAATGGAATTAATTTTTTTCGGAATCGCCCACCTTTTTATATGTCTCATATTTTGAAATGTTTCTGTTCAGTTGTTCTTTCATCAAAAATCGCAATTTCTTCACTAATTTCGACCATAGTTTTCTAGCATAACTAGCTAAAAATTGGCAATCATCTAAGCTTGAATTAAAATGGTGGTACATAACCTTTACCTTTTATGACAAACGAAGATCAGATAAATTGCCCGAATTCAGTTTGAGTTTCTTTAATTTGACACCTCACCAATTTGAATTAAGGATTTTTAAAAATGAATTATTTAGAGCTTTTCGCTGTCTTGTTGGTCTCCTTTCTTATTCAAGAAATCTATAAGGTATATTTGATTCATATACAAGATCTGAACATATTTTCAAAGTCACCATTTTTTAAAAGCTTTAAATTTGGGGAACAGACTCTGAGAAAATCTTACTTTGGACCACTTAGTCATATTCCTGGACCAAGGTTATTGCCCTTGACCAGCTTAAGTTTGGCACTTAGGATAATAAAAGGAGACTGGTATTTTATTAATCAAATCACTTTTGATCTCCAGAAAAATTATATTTGATAATATTCTGTTAATTTTCCTTGGCCCCCAGCTGGAAAGTTTTCCATTTAGATTTTCACCCGAAATACGGACCAGTTGTTCGTATCGGTCGGTATTTGACTAGAATTTTCAAATATACATAAATAAGTAATATTATTTTGGTATCATCTATTCTCGTTACAATTTTTTTTTTCTATAGCTGAAAATGAGATTATTGTTGCCGACAAGGATGCTGCTAAAGAGGTATTTTCTTGCTCACGTAATTTCAATCATGAAAATGAAAATTCGTATTAAACTTGCATTAACTTTGAGCTTTATTCAATAACCGAAAAGATTTTGGTGACAAAGGTACTCTTTGCATGGTTACTAGTAATGAATCAGGCTGGTTGTTACGAATATTCATTTAGATTTTTCATTTTTGCTATTTCAGGATTACCCAAAAAGTTTTATATACTCTGACTATCAACATGAAGGGCGAGAAACCTTATTTCTCTCGGTGTAAGGAAATTTTTTTGAATTCTATTTTAAAGACCTTCAGATTTTTTATAATTTTTGGCATTTTTTTGCTTCCAACAGTCGTAAATCATTTGTCAAAGAACGTGTAAGTTGTTCTAATGTTAAGACGCTTGTCATTTTTTTTTATCCAACAATCAAACTAAAACTTCTCCCAATTTTTATCTTTGAATTTTTAGCGACGTCTTCTATCACCAGCTTTTTCAATAAAGAATTTGTATTTACTCGAGAAATTGATGCGGAAATGCCTTGAGAATGTTGTCCTGGCTCTAGATGAAAAACTTGAGGCTGCTCCACACGATGAGGGAATTATTCTTGATATTTATCGATTTAACAAAAAATGGGCTCTCGTAAGTGGTCAAAAAAGTAGAAATGGCAAATTTGAAACTCTGCTTCAAAATAAAATATTTCTTAAACTATTTCAGGATATCATTGGGGAATGCGCGTTTGGTACCTCATTTGGTCTAGTGAAAACGGGACAGGAACATCCATTAATGAATCTTTTAGCTAGAAATTTTCTGATACGCGTTCTGGTAAATATTTTTTGTAGACCTATTTAATCCTATAATCCTTTCATAAGTTTAATTTTGATTACCTGATCCTTAGAACGGTACTTTACCTTTTTTCAAATACTTTTTGAAAGAGGATCCCTATGTTATTAAAGTAAGATTCCCTTTGACATTCTATTTCTCTCTCTCTCTCTCTCTCTCTCTCTCTCTCTCTGAATGTCTTTTTGATTTCTCTTAGTTCTCCCAAGACCTCCTAAATGATCGCCGTCAAAAAGGCCGGTCAGATATTAGGGATATTCTTCAAATTTTGGTTGATTCTGAGCTTAGCGATGACGATATCATCGAGGAAATAACAGATTTCATGTAAATCTCATCTATTTTCTTTAATTGCGCAAATGTTAAGCTCTCCTATTTTCACTCTTATTATATAGGCTCGCTGGAAGCGATACAACTAGTCACACTGCTTCAATGGCGTTTATCTTGTTAGTACAAAATCCTGAAAAGATGACGTCTCTTCGTCAAGAGTTAGAGACCAACATTGACCTCAATACTTCCCTGTCTATCGCCAAACATGAAGATTTAAAAACTTTACCTTATTTAAATGGGGTGATTCATGAAACCATGCGTCTTTACCCAATTGGAATAGGTAAATTTTTGTATACTTGGACTGTTATTATTTTTAAAAGTTGGTTTCTTATTCTTTATTTTGTTTTAAAACTCCGAATGAAAGAAACATGTAAGTTCAGCAACATTTGTTTTCAATTTCATATAACTTCGGGAATTTAACTGTTATGGGAGGTAATTTTAGCTTCTGCAAGAATGACTACAGAAGATTCAATCATCGGAGGCTATTTTATTCCTAAGGGAGTATGTGAATATCCTATTTAAACTGATGCCTTTTATATTTAGTAATTATTTGTTCTTAAAACTTGAACTGTTGATTATATCGGTTCTGCAAGACCGATGTATACATAAGTGCCTATTCAATTCACCATTCAAAACAATATTGGGGAGATGATGCTGAAGAATTTAAACCTGAACGATGGCTGGATCCTCTCAAAGTTCCGCGGGACGCTTTTCATTCATTTTCTGCAGGTAAAGAATATCTTTGCTCCTGTAGCATCAGAAAAATCAAATGGTGAATTATTATTCATGTTCCTTTCTCATTTGACAACAACCCTTATAAAACAGGCACTAGAATGTGTATTGGAAATAAGTAAATCTTTTGAATCTACATTTTTGTGTTTTGAACTTGATAATTTAAACAAGGCATTCAAAAAACTACAAATTCTTTATTACATGAATTCAGCTTTGCATTGCAAGAATTACGTCTCGCATTGGCAACTTTGATCCTACGATATAATTTTGAAGAAATCAAAGGTCAAGATGTCAGTATTGTCTCATATATGACACCTAGTTTAAAGACAAATCGGTATGATGTTCGAATGTTTAAAAAATAATTCTAACAATTCCGGACTGTAAAGATCTAGACTTTTTAATGGATTTATTTGAAATAAACAAATCTTTTTTCCCATGATCAATCACTAAAAATTTAAAGCCATTATTTTAAATATGTACTGAAAATGTTTAAATATGGTTATTAGAATCCTACATATTGCTGGGAAGGGGAGGTTTTATTAAAATAAAAATTTGTCGGAAAACCCAAGTTTCAAATTTCTTATTGCTGTTAATTACCGAAATTTTTAATGAACATAAATGGGGTAGCATAAAATTTCAAACCAGTAATCGGATTTTTAAAATTTAAAATCTTGATAAGTTTAATAAATCTTTTTGGGATAATCTCTGTACTTATGGGGAACATGTTTTTCTTATCGAATTGTCACGTTCATAAAATCTCATGCATTTACACAATAGATTTCCGTCACATATTCCCAATTTGAACTTAAATAATGATCGTGATTATATCAAATAATCTTTACTTAATGAGAAACAATGATTTCCTTCTCTAGCGGGGTTCGACGTCAAAAAACTTTTAAAATTCTATAATTAGTTGAAATTCGAATCTATTTTTCCAAAGTAACAGGTTTTTTTCTGGGTTGTCCCTCAAATAAGACGGAGATGAGCACCGATTCACTGGTCTGAAGACTAATTGAGGAACTTTTATTTCCCTTTTTGCTTGGTCTGAAAAATTTGAGGTGAAAAGTGTCTTGTTAAAAAAAGATTAGCATGACAAATTTTTACATATATATTTAGAACTACTCACGTGTTGAGAACTTGGCACTCTAAAATTTTTAACGAATCAATTTGAGTCTAGTGAAAATAACTTTCTCCCAATGATGCATTCGAATCTTATTAAATTATAAATTTTTAAATTGGAATAATAAAGAATCCATAGCCGATTTCCCGTTAAGATGACGACATCTAAGTACTAAGCGGAAAAACCAGTCATTTTCTCCAAACTTTTCCTGAGATTATTGTGAACTCCTTTGTTTGCTGTTATATTTTTTGCACTGCAGATTAAAAATATTTAATGTAAGAAGAATTTCAAAGACTGTTTTTTCGCGTAAATATCTCATAAGAGAGTCCTCAAATAGAATTGGAAATTTCTTGCTTTGATGTCGTAAATAGGAGTCACGGAAAATTCAAAATTTGCCCTTGATAGATTTCATACTTGAACTCTAAAGGCCTTCAAGATCATAAAAGGAAGTATTATGTTAACAACAGAAAGGTAAAATATGATTTTCAAGAAGTTTCTGAAGGCTCTTATCTTAATTTCATTGTTAAGGGTTTGAGGCAACATAATCAAACGTAAGCTGATGAAGAAATATAAAATCCTAAGGTGAGTTGAGCTTCACTCGACCGGGTCAAAATAGTTATGCAAGTTCTGAATTTGATAAGCTCGTAGTATCAGTCATATTTGCCCCCATTAACTTCAAAATGACATTTCTTGGGACAGATTACGAGGGAGTGAAAGAAATTGAAAAAACTCCTTTATTCGAAAAATACAAGGACAGCTTGTACATCGATCATAAAAAATTGGTAGAGCCTTCGACAAACCAAAGAAAAGGTAAACCTCCTCGCCCCAAAAATTCCTGGATAATTTACAAAATTGATTTCGAGGCAAAAATAAGGGCCAGATGCGATGGTGAAATCATGGAGTTCAGTGATATTCAAAGGATGGCTTCAAAGTGTTGGAAAAGCGAGACTGATGAACGAAAGAGTTTTTTTAATTTATTAAGTGAAATGGCCCTTTCAGAACATAATAAGCTTTATCCGAAGTACAAATATAGGCCCGATAGGTGTTGTAGTCTTCAAAGAACTAATTCTAAGCCGGGTCCAAAATCTGGAAAGTTCAAACAGAAAAAAATAAAGAGTCTTGATAGTTATATAAATGTTTTTTCCAAAAATCAGCCAAATCCCCTAAAAATCGGTGAGGGGTCAATTTTTTTGACTAGTGATGATTTCACTTACGAATCTAAAAATAAGTCGGATTTTATTCACCCTACCCACAACTTTCCATTCCTTAATCACGACAACTTAGGAATTGATTTTGGGAATTTAACCTCCAACACAAATTTTCCCAATTATGTGTCAAGTACGCAAAATTTTCCTTTGATACCCAGTCAGTCGGATCAAATGTTACTTGTAGAAAATACTTCTTATGAGACATTTTTTGGCGCTCCTATGAATAACAACCAGCCCGTTCCCAGCCTGACTTATACAAATCCTGATTTCAATTCGAATCCAAGTAGTTTTGGAACGACAACAAACTTACTTCTTCCTCACCCCAATAATACTTATTCGAATGTCGAAACCTTTTTTCCACTTGAGCAAATGACAAATATTTCCCAATTTGTTTTAGATGAATCTGATCCAGGGTTCAGTACGGGTTTCAGCCTCTCAAATGATATTGATTTTGGTTTTCAAAATGCATCTGATCCCTATTCTAAACCTGAAATTGATCCGAACACTTCAGGTGAATTCCTGTGTGAAAATATTCATCTTTATTTTTCTTTTTGAATAATGGGAAAGAAATCGGTTAAAAACATAGCAAATCTAGATTTTCTTTTCGTTTTTTCGCAATCGTGACATTCTCGCGTTTTCAATGTTTTCGTAAAGTTCTCTCGCAACGTACTTTTATAATTTTCATTTGCAACCTCGTTCGTAGATTACCCCTTTTCCAGGTTAAAACCCGGGACGTTGTTTTTTTCAAAAAAATACGCTTTAGTCTCTACCATCATTTGGAAGCCTTCGAACATTTTTCATTAACAGACTTCAATAAGTAAATATGGGGTGAGCCAATTCAAAAGTAAAGTTTTAATTTTTGAATGGCCACGTGTTCCTATACATACCACCATAATATATAAGGATATGATATAATATGATAGGATATGATAAAATAAAAAGGTCGGGGAAAATGAAAAGCAATAAATCAAGTATGGATTATGAAATATGATTTTTATTCAGTGTATAGGCAGAAATTATTAGACTCAGACGCAGTAATTTTAAAGAGTCCTCTTAGCAGTAAAAATTTAAAGCAAAAACAATATCAAAAAATCTTAATTATTTAATAGATTTATTTTTATTATTAATCCGTATTTTCACTTTTTCTCTCTCTTAATTTTTATAACAATAACCAAAGCAAAGAGTAAAAAGAAAGCAACCACTATTTCCAGCTTTTGACTGTTTTAAGAGCACTTTTTTGTCTTTAGGCTGAAAGTCTTTTTCAATCAAAATAAAACACTAGAACCAGTTTTTAGTGTTGTCACTACTACATAAAAAGCCCCAAGATTTTTAACAATAGACCAATATTTAAGCTACTGTTCTTTCAAGTCATTATTCTCATTTCTGTTCAAATAGCCAAAACAGTTAAGATACAACCATTTTTTTTTCTATTATTGTTGCAACAAATTTTTTTGAAATTCCAAAAAATAGTTTTTTTCTTAATGTTTTAAAAAACATTATTGCTGTTTGAAATTTGTATTTTTTTATACTGCTGGTTTTTCTGCCAATTCTGCTTTACTAATACCAATTACAATGTTTAATTTTGTTTTGGTTGTAAATAATAGTTTTTTCAATTTGAATAACAATAATAACAATATAGTTATTATATTAAGCATAAATTAACATTTAGTTATATTGTTTAATAAAAGCAGTTTTAACTAATAATTACCAATTTTAAATGTAAAACAAATAACATATCAACACTATTACTATTAATTATTTTTTATTATCATTTAACAAAAAAGTAAGATTAATAAAATGAATATTAACTTGTACTTTTTTTTTGTTTTTAGATTAAGTAGGGTTTTATTAAGCTTAATTTTTAAATATTGTATATAAAATTTGTTTTTCAAATGCTATTGCCAATAATAATATTAAAAATCTTTTTTTTAATCTTTTTTAAGATTGTAAAATTTTTGTATTAATCAATATTCTTAAAACATATAATAAAGTTTTTGTTTTTAAATTGAAATTTGTTAAATTTTAATTATATGCTGTTGTTTATTTTAAAATTTTTAGATATGTTAACTTTATTTTTATTTATTGATTACTTTTTATAAAAAAAACAGTGTTTAAATTCTCTTTTTTTTAAATTAAAAAAGATAATTGTTTTAATATATAATTAAACATTTTTTATTTTTTAAATTATTTGAATTTAACTATTATCAAAATATATATTATTGTTATTTTTAAGTTTTAAAAAATTTTCAATACTATTATAGTCAAAACTGGTATTTTTAAAAAAGTTAAATTTAATATTAAAATTTAGATTATTTGGTTTTTTATTAAAAAAATTTTTATTATCAAAGTATTTTTCTGTCTTCAAATTAATTATAAAATTATTTATATTATAAAGTATAATTTTTTTAATTATTATGTTGATAAAAATTGATAATTTTTGTGTTAAAAACTACTTTTTAAAAAGTTGTAACCAGTTTAAATTAATTTTTTATAATTTAAACTTCTAAATTTACTAAATTTTAATTTATCAATGTTAATTACATTTTTATCCAAATTTATGTTTTTTTCTTTTGTTTTTAATTATTAATAAAACACTTTTTTTAGCTTTAAATAAAGGTTTTTTTTCATTCAAAGTTTTTTTAAAATTTTCAACAAGAAACTAATGACAAATCTATTTTTTTATTAATAATTCCTTTTTTGTTACTCAAATAATTAAAAAAACCAAATCAACAAAGAAACAACTTTTGATTTTTTTCAAATTTAAAGCAATTAATTCTTTTAAAATATTTAAAAATATATTTCTCTTGATGTTTTTCAAAACAAAAATTTTAAAACAAAATTTTTTTTTATAAGAAATAAAATATTGACTTTTTTTGATTTTTTGTGTTTTTATTAATCTTTTATAATTATATCTATTATAATGTTTAATCTTAATTTGGCTGTAAATAATAACTTTTTTTTAGATAATAGCAATAATAATATGTTTGCCAAAACTGGTTTAATTAGCATATAGTTGAATTATTTAATATATTAAATTTTAATTTATTTTTACCAGTTCTAAAGCAAAACAAGTTTTTAATTATAAATATAATTATATAACTTATTAAATAATTTAATTTCAAAAATTAAATTAATAAAATCAAATCTAAAACGTTTTTTTGTTTTTTAAAAATATTATTGGTTTTAGTAATGCTTAAAAAACAATCACAGATTATTAAAATTTTTTTAAATGAATAGTTTTTAATAAAATTGCTAATTTTAAGTTAATTTATATTAAAATTATGTTTTTAATTTTTATATAGTTTTATTAATTTAAAATTAGTTGCTAAAAAAACAGATTAAAATTTTTAATAAAATTATGAATAATTTAAGTAAAAAAAATAATTAATCTTAAAGTTAAATATAGTTTAAACAGCTTGTTTAATAATAAAATAAATATTAATATTAAAATTTTTTTTAATAAACAAATTTTTGTTAATACTAATATAACTGTTAAGTAAATAAGTAATTTGGATTTAAATAACAATAGTTTAGTTTATATTACACATAAAATAAATTTTTAAATAAGTTTTCTTTTTTAAAATCAGTTTAATATTGTTTTAACATAAGTTTATATAACTAGTTATATATTAAAACTGCATAATTTATATTTATAATTATAATATCTTTGTAAATTAAAATAAATACTGAAAAAATTATATGATATTAAAACGATTAAAAAAAAATTATATGATATTAAATATAGTTTTAACATTTTAATTTACAAAAATTTAAATTTTAATAAACTTTTTACTTTTTATAGATTAATTTTAATTTTGTTTATTATTATTAGTTAATTATAATAACTAATTTAAAAATAATTAATTAAATAGTAAGATAACTAAATTAAATAACATTTATAAATAAATTAAATAATCAATAATTATAAAAAATTAAACTATTTTTTTAAAAATTCAAATTAGTAATATTGTCAACTTAATTGTTAATATTATTATGATTAAAATTTTACTTTTTAATATTATTTATTTACTTAATCATAATTAGTCACATTTATTTATCACTAATGTTATTAGTTAATCATCTTATTTTTAATTAGTTATTAATATAATTATTGACTTAATCAATAACTTAATTATTAATTATTAACTTGGTCATTAATTTGATTATTAATCTAATTATTGACCGAATTATTAATGTGATTACTAATTAAATCATTAATTTTTTTCTTTTCTTGATATGTATAATTATTAGTTTTTTGTAAAGTATATTTATTAAAAAATACAATTAATACTTAATATTAAATTCTAAGTATTAATATAAAATATATAATTATACTAGTGTATTATTTTTTGTTAATAATATGGACTATTTTTTTGTTTTTTTGTTACTTTTTAAAAAAATAACAACTAAAATATTTATGAAACTCATCTCACACATTGAATCTTTATTAATTCAATTCATTTATTAAAGTTGAATTATTCTTTGATTATTTTTATTGCTATATAATACTGTTCTTTTTTGCTATCTGTTAGCATATTATATCTGATTATAACTTAAAAGTAGTGCTTTTTATAAGATTGTTAAATCTTTAATCTATTTATTATTGTATAGACAATTATTTTTTTTTAGTACAAAAAACCTGAAATTATTCCATAACACATAATCGAAATAATTTAGTTTATATTAGTCTTAATTTTCTTTTATTCTGCTTTATTTGTTTTTTAGTTAAAAAATAGTTTAGTTAATAGTTTCAAGATTTTTGGAATTTGTTTTTAATTAAATATTCAGCTAAAACTTATTCAATATATTTTGTTTATTTTTTTAATTAAGCATACTTTAAAAAAATTTAAAACCAGAAATAATTATATTAATCAATTAATATTTTCAATTATCTTTAATTATTTTTTTTTTGAGATTAAAATTTTAAATCAACAAGTTTATAATTGAATAATTAATCAACAATTAGTTAAAACACTTTTAGAACTAAAAATAAAGAAAACTACTAAATAACACTTGTTTTTAATCTTTTTTTTAATAATTTAGATTTTTTATCCTAAACACCAATTTCTATTATAGCCTAAGACAAAGCAAATATATTATTAGCTCTTTTAAGCATTTAAACTATCTTAAGTTGTCGAAAGATAAGTCTTTTACTTTTGTTTAAAAGAGATCTTAAGATCTAATAGAATAGCTCAAAAACTTTGAAAAAGCTGTTATAGCAAATCAATATAATAATAATTCCAAATTCCAAATAGTTAAAAAATATCTTTAAAATTTTTTGCTATATAGTTTATCCAAGAAACTATTAGAAGAGCTGTTCAATAAATTGTTTAATAGTCTTTAAAAATGCTGGTCAAAATACAACATTTTTTACCACTAAATTCGAAAAAAAATTCTACACTATAATATTAATATTTAAGTAAAAAATAGAGCTAAAATAAAGAATACCAGACCCAGAAAAAGTAATTACCAAATACACAAAAACAATTTGAAAATTAATAAAATGAGTAAATTTAGAAAGAAATTGAACAGACTAACAAAAAATCTATTTTTTATCAAGAAATTAAAAACAGATTTATTTTATGTTTTATGGTTTTTTTTTGTTATCAAAAATAATCTCACTTTAGATACAAAAATAGTCTAACAGATTAAAAACAATCAATAAATATATTTAATAATTGCTTTTTTATTTCTAATAGCCACTTTAGTTTTTGCTTTTTTTTTTAAATAGCTGTTATATTATTACTACTTATATTTAAGATTTGAATAAACAATTAATAAATAAATTAACAGTAAATTTTATCAGATTTTTAAAATTTTTAGTTTATATAGTACAGTAAAATCAAAAATCTTTAAGATTTTAATATTAATTCTATTATAATTAGTCTTAGCAGTCTCAATATAATCCAAGACCTAAAGACCAAAGTTTTTTATTTTGTTATCAATATAAAAATACTGATTATATGACACAAAATTGTAATTATTTTCTAATGTTTTCTTTAAATCTGAGAAAACAATCAGCAAATTAACGAAAACAATAATAATTAAGCTTCTAATTTTAATATTAATTAAGCTTATGTAAACTTTTTTAGAAAGAATCTTTTAGTTAAAACAATAAAATATTAGTTTTTGAATTTATAAGGATATCTTTTAAGAGTAAAAATACAAATCAAAAAAAAAATTTTATTTAATTTTAATTTAACAAACAATAATATAAAACCACAAAAACAAAATAACAAACCATCAAGCAAACCCAATTCAAAAAACAAAAAGTAGATTTTAATATGAGTTCTAATGTAATTATTTTAATGTTTAATAACAAAAATAAAACTTTAAAGTTAAAGTGTTTAAAAATTTATTAAAGTTAGAATTGTTTAGAAATTAGATTATTTTCAATAGTTAAAAATCTAATAAAAACATATATACATATTATTTTTAGTTAATTTATAACTTATTTATAATTTTGTAATTATCTTCGAAAATTATTAATACTTAAAAAAAACAGTCTAAAACTAATAAATATTTTCAATAAACAATATTGGCTCTTAATAACAATATTATTTTTCTTATTTATAAAGCACAAATAATTAGATATTTTATAAATCTAATATTAAATAGTAATTTTTTAGTCAATATTATAATTTAGCATTTTTTAAATATAATTAGAAAAAAAGTCAATAAATTATTAATTAAACTAATAATTAATATTCACAGAAACAAAAAAAAACTTAGAAATTATTAAAGCTATTCTTATTTGAATTAATAGTATATATATTAAAACTAATATAAAAATATTAAAAGCTAAAAATTACACAATAATTATTAAAAATAAATAGTTAAAAAAAACCAAAGCTCTTTTTAATTACAAAAAATAATAATACAATAATAACAGTAAAACAATAATAATAATTTTAATAATTCTGAAAACTCTAAAGAAAAAAAAGCAAAATTAGCCTTTACCACTTTTAGCAGCAATAAAAAACACTTAAACAATATGCAAACCAATAATAAAAGTTTAATAGTCAATGAAAAACTTATTTATTAGCCATATTATAATGTTTAAAAAAAATGTTTAGACAACAACTAGAAAAAAAAACAAAATAAAACTATTAGTAATATAGTTTTTGTACTTAATATTAGTGTAATTATCTTTTTTATTTTCAAGTAATAAATATAAATTATGTTTGATCTTTTTTAAAGATTAGAAACTAATTAGTTTAATTCTTGACAAAAAAATTAAAGCTATACAAAAAACATTTAAATAAAAAATATATAAAGTACAATTATTAACAGTTACACAAAAGAAACCCAGTAAAAAAAACTAAAAAATTAATATAAAAAATTTGTTAGTATAAAATAAATTAATAATATTAAAAGGAAAAAAACATCTTGGTCAAACAAATTTTATTTATTTAAAGTTATATTAATCAAATTGCCAAAATGATAAGTTTATTAAGAAAGAAAGAAATAAAATAAAAAACTTGAATTTATATAAAAAACCAAAAATAAATAGGCATTTTTAGTTGTAATAAATATCCAAGAAAAAAAAACCTTAAAATTTTGCATTGACTATTAACAAATAAATATTATCACCAAACAAAATATTAATCTTCTTTCAAAAATTGATTATACTCTTGATTGATTTGAAAACTCAGCCTATTTTACAACAATTAATTTAACTGCCGAATTTTGGCAAGTAAAAATAAATCTTGTTAACAAAAAAAAACCTTCTTTATCACAAAATATAAAACTTACAAGTTTATTATAATGTCTTTTGAATTAACAAATATCTCATCCATATTTCAAAAATTAATGGATAAAGTATTTAGACCAAAGATTAACAGTTTGTTTTTTATATCTCGATAATATAATTGTGTATTTAAAAACTTGGAATAAATATTTGAATTATTTTCAAAAAGTTTTTAATCTCTTCAAAAATGCTGAATTTGAGATCAATTTAATCAAATCATTTTTTAAAAAACAATTTATCTAGTTTTTAAGTCATTTTGTAATAAAAGATAGAATCTTTTCAGACTTAGCCAAAGTAAAAAAAGTACAAAAACTTAAACAATCAATAAATATTTCCAAATTTACAATTCATGAATATTAGATAAAAAAGTACTCAAACACTTTGCTTATTATTAAAAAACAAATAACAATTGAAAATAAAATTAAAGTATACTTTATTATCAACTTATAAAAAATTATCACAAAAAACAGAAAATTAACAACAAAATAAAGAAATGTATACTTGAATGTGTAATTGTTAAAATATTTTTCTCTTTTAACATGCTTAAAAAAATGATAAAAAAAGTTTTACTTACAGATAAGAAATTATTATATAGAAAACCATTTAAATATTATAAAAGACTTAATAAAGTTATTGAAAATTTGAATTTTTTGAAGAAAATAATTTCAAAAATTCAGACAAAAATTTTAAACATTATATATTTAAATATTTTAAAAGTTTTGACTATTACAAAAAGAGCCAAAATACTTATACAAAAATTTGGTCTTTTAAATTCAAAACTAATATTATCACAGCTTTTTTACATTTTATTAATTAAAGATTTTAACAAATTAGTTAATTTTGAAATAAAAACTTCAGAACTTTCTTTAAATAAATTTATTTTGCCAAAGCTCAATTTTTTTGGAAAAGATAATATTATAGTTAAAATATTTCCTTTTTAATATTATTTATTTACTTAGCCATAGTTAATTACATGTATTTTGTCATTAATATTATTAATTAGTTATCTTATTTTTAGAATTAATTATTGATGTAAATATTGACCAAATCATTAATGTAATTATTAACTTGATTATTGATTTTTTTTTCACAAATATATAAGCAAGACTTTCCAAAGCTGTAAAAATACATCTAAACTCAGATTAATTTTATTTAAAGCAAAAATCAATACAAAAATATCAACTTCTTTATTTTCTTTTCACTATTTCTTTTCTCTTTTCTTTTTTTGATTTTTATAATTGTTAGTTTTTGTAAAGTATATTGAATAAACATTTACTGAAAAGTACAATTAATACCTAATATTCAATTTTAAGAACACTGATGTAAGGCATAGAATTGTATCAGTGTGTTATTTTTTGTTAACAATAAAAACTATTCTTCTATTTTCAGATTTCTTTGTTACCTTTTGGAAAAAATAGCAACTGGAATATTTATGAAACTGATCTTGTACATTGAATCCTTACTAATCTAATTCACTTATTAAAGTTAAATTATTCTTTGATTATTTTATCACCATACAATACTGTTCTCCTTTGCTATGTATTAGTATGTTACATCCGATCGTAACAATATGTTTAAAAGCTTTCATAAATTTAAAAATAAGTATAATATAAGTGTTTTATATAATAATAAGATATATAATAAATCTAATTTTGCTGTAAATAATAATGCATTTGTCAATTTAATAGTTTTGTAAAATTATTAAGACTTTAAAATTAAATTTAGCAAAAAATTTATTAAAATTTGAATAAATAAGTTTATCCAGAATAATAGTTATTTGAATTACTGTTTAAGCGAAATAAATATACAGAGTTTGTTTTTTAATATTTGATTTAAAGTAGTCTTAGATAGTCAGTTATGCATAGTTTGTTGTGCAATTCATGTTTAATATATGATAATTGTATTGTATATGAATAGTTGGTGGTTGGACTGCACTTAGTTTGGTAATTTAAAAAATTATTATTATTATTATTATTATTATTATTATTATTACAATTACAGATTTTTACAAATGAAGCAATAATACATTACTTAAATTATACACATATTAAAACAGTAAAACTTTTAAAACGCTTTTTTTTAAAAAAATCAATCTTTAAAAAATAAAATAATTTTTATTAATTATGTTAAAATCTTAAAAAATAAATTGTTTTTAACTCAAATATTAAGAAGATTGATTAATTAATTGTTAAAAAAAAATTTCTAAATAGCTTGTAATTTAATAAAATAATAAAGAATTTGAAATTATTATTGGTTATTTTAAAAGTGAAATATTAATTCATTAAAACAAAACAATTTTTAATTTTTAATTTAATTTAATTTAATTTAATTTATTATGAAAAAGTTTTTTTTTAATCTTATCTTTATTGATTTAATATTAAAAATTTTAATTATAATATGTAAAAAAAAAATTATATTATTTGTATATACATAAGTTTTTAATTTTAATAAAAAATTTGATTAAAAAAAAATAGCAAACATAAAAAACTAAAAAGTGAAATCAATTAATATATGTAAAATTTTCGCAAAATTAATTGTTAATAAATTAACAAAAAAGAATAATATAGATTTAAACGAAGATGAATGCACAAAAAATTTTTTTTAATGCATCTTTAAACACACTAGCTATATTAGAAAAAATATAAATAATTTTCCGAAGTTATAAATTGATTTTTGATGGTTTTTCATCTTAATGTAATTAAAAATTGAAACAATTTATGGAGGGGAAAAAAATATTATTCTAAATTCGTTCTAATTACTTTAGGTAACTTTATTGTAAAAAGAAATAAAGAATGTATAATTTGTTAATCTGACTATAAAAAAATCACCTGGTTTCTAGTGTAATTTGATATAACAGTTGAGGCATGGCATTACAAGACATTTTTATCTGACAATCCCTTTTCATATGCCCCCTTTGTTTGTATTATTGGTGCATTTTAACTTGTGAAAATAAATGCGGCTATTGTTCTTTGTTAATTGTAACGATTTGTGGGAGAATTTACGTTTGGGAATGGGTATTAGTCATTGGATTTTTTATTTGGTGAAGAAAATGCTGCTAGGCATCGAATTTGGAATATGGGCTGAAACCCTATTTGGTAGATTTCAAAGGCAAATTTAACGATCCAAATTCTATTTTGGAGAACTTTCATTAGTTGAAAGGGAAAGGAAACCTCTTTTTTCGTTCTGAAAAGGCAGTTAAGCAAGAAAAAATCTTTTTTAGAAAATTTCTCCTTTTCAATGTTTCATCCCCTCTCACTACGAGAGCGAATGGACAAACCTCACATTTCTATGTAAACATTCAATGTTTGAGAGGCTCAAATTCTTCCTGCATTTTGTCGCAAACCATGATTACGAAAAAGCCTTCAAGACTGATCGTCTATTGGTACAATGGTTCGTCCTGTACTCAATATTAGTCTCATATAAATTGGATTTATACCAGCAAAAAACTGCCACTAGCGAATAATAGCGAAATATGATAGTTAAACCAAAAATTAGAAGCGAAAATTCTAACCCTTTCCACAATTTTGCAGGAGCATCAAGGAGAAAAAAAATCGAATTCCCGTTTTATTTCTTTAAAAGCCTAATGTTAAACAGCAGTATATGGTGAAAGAATAACTGAAAGGGATTCTATCTGATGTAGAAATGAAAGTAGGTATAATGATTGAAAGGGCTAATCTGTAAAAGAATGACCAATCATAAAACTTCCATCAGGATTTGAGCATATCAAAAATTTTTGGTGTAAATTAGGATCATTAAGTTTTATGTTCATCAACTTATAATATTTAGTAAGTCTTCAAGTCTTAAAATAAACAATAATTGAAACTATTATGTTGATTGGACAAAAATAAAACTGCCAGGTGACTTTTTGGTGGTCATAATTTATTCTATATTTTAACCACATGTAAATTTTTTCAAAAACAAAAATGGCAACTATTAGTTCAATTTGCATAAAAAATTTTTCTGTTTTATATAACAAAAATCATAAAATATTTATTTTTAATTTGTAGTCTCACATTTTTTTCAAAAATTAGTAAAGAAAACAACCTTTAATATTATAAAAATAATTTAAAGAAAATACTTTTAATTAAACAATAATTAAAAAATATGTTTTTTGAAAGCTTTTATGTTAAAAAAAAAAATTTCGAATTTTTTTAAACACACAATTAATTTTTTGTGGTACCTAATAAGTTATGTATTGCATTTCAATCTGCATTTTAATTATTGATAGATCCCAATTTTACGATCACAATGAAATGGTTTAAGCGATTGATAAGTTAATAAGTTTATAATAATGGGTGAAAATGAAAATGAAAATGAAAATGAAAATGAAAATGAAATTTTAATTTTAATTTTAACTTCAATTAGTGTAACAAAATGACACTTTTTTAATTGGATTTTTAGGATGAAAAAAACCTTGATTGTGAGTATCCACAATAGAAGAGATTTTCAAAAACTATTACATTAATAAGAAATTGTGAAACCTTGAAAATTCAATACTACTACTTTTTCGAAAAAAAAACAAAAAACTATTCACTGCCTTGAAAGACCAAACAAGTATATTTTTAAAATTTTTACCATAATTTGAAATCAAAACAAAAAGCTTGGGTAAAAGGGTTGAGTTATTGTTCTTTGAAGTTATGTAGTACAATTAATTACGGTATTTCTTGTCAAAAATCATTATGCAGTGACAAATTTTTTAAATTCTCACTTTTTCGTGTGGAGAATGTACACAATGAATGTCATTGTTTACTAGTTTTTGAGTATCCTTTGTGAAAGAACGAAAAAATTGAAAAACTTTTGAAGATAAAGAATAATTGTATAAATTTTTCCAGTCATTGTTTTAGAAGTTATTTCCTAAAATATTGAGACAAACAGCTGGATTTTTGTGGGATCCTAAATATAGATCTCCCCCCCCCCCAAAGAAGCAGAATATTTTCGATTATGTCAATATTACTAAACCAAAATTCTATCGTTACACCATCAGTGATGCCCGTAAATTATGCATAATGCTGTGATATTACGGGTTTATAATGTTAACATTAACGGATTTCATTTTTTTGACACCCAATTTCGGCCCCTTTTATTCAGATATCATTGGGTAAAACTTTTGCTGACAAGATTTCATGATTACAGTAACCTATAATACACATTTTAAAAAGGGAACTATCATCATGAAAAAAGTCCTATAGTAACATAATTGGTAAGATTCTGAAACTAGTACGTATATTTAAAATTTTTTTACAGTTCATGCCCGTATTTAGTCTTGAAAAGGATCTACACAATATTTGGTGTCACATATATTGAGGCATTTAGACAATTGTCAATTAGTGGCCCGCCGTTGTTATTGAAACTTTGTAAATCTCTAACACCCGTTTTTGTAAATCTCTAACGCCTAAAAAAGAAAAAAAAAGAAAAATGCATTATTCATATTGATTGTCCCGAAATTGGCAGATTTCGGGTTATGCTAAATATTATGAATCTTTTTTGACAAAAAAAATGTATATAAACACTCCTTCTCGCGGTAACTGTTGAAACTTTGTCATCGATTGATTCGAACCCACAAAACCTTCACATTTTCTCCAATCAACAGCTTCTTTTCTTTCTCTTCATCTTAAAAAAAATCTTTGATCCAAATTCTTGTTGATTGATTCACACAAGTTTTTGAATTTTAAAAAAAATAATAATAAACAAAAATCCTCCGTTTTTAATTCTTTTGACTTTCAAAATTTATATTCACTTTCAATTTCCTTGTTCACTAAAACTCTTCTTAACCAAATTATTTCATCTTAAAATGTCTCGAAAATTCATCTACTCCTCTTTCATCCTTACTATTTCTCTCCTCTCTCTCACTCTGGTTTCTTCAGCTCCAATCTCATCCTCATCTGATTCATATCTAATCTTAAAACGTGACGGCAAGGGTAATGGTAACGGAAACGGAAATATCGGTGATAATCACGGTAGCAACACAAATGAGAACAACACCGGTAATAATAATATCGATGGTCCATCAGCTCCTTCTACTTCTGCCCCAGATACCCCAGCATTGAAAGAGCCTCAAAACACCAAGAAGCCAAAAGGAAAAAAATCACAACCTGCTTCTTCCACTCCTGCTCCTTCTATTATCCCTGATAGTTCTGATAGTTCTGATAGTTCTGATCCCTCAGATCTCTCAGATCAATGCGATGGAATTCTCGTCCCAAAAGGTACTAAAATTCCAAAAGTAGATAATACGGAAAGCGATAGTGGTGAAGATACCAATGGCAAGAACAATGGAATTGGCAACATCGGCAAACATAATGGGGAAAATAATGGTCATGGCAATACTGGCAAACATAATGGGGAAAATAATGGAATCGGAAATATCGGTGAACATAATGGGGAAAATAATGGGATTGGAAACGTCGGTGACGATAATGGGAAAAATAATGGAATTGGAAATGTCGGTGACAATAACGGGAAAAATAATGGAAATGGAAATATTGGTGAACATAATGGAGAAAACAATGGAAATGGAAATACCTTGGAAGGTCTTGTAAAGCGACAAAGTGAAAGTGCTGTTGAGTGGGAATGTATCCCATTCTCCGATTTTATTTCTGGTTATAATGATACCAAGAATTAATTTACTCGTGGGTTCAGTTCTTCCATTTTAGCTAGCGTGTTTTTTCATAAATTTTTACTTTCTTTTGAATCTTGTCTTTTTGTTCTAATTAATTGATGACCCAATAGAATTTGCAACAAGTATTTAAACTGTACATAATCTTATTTTGTTTAGTTTCTTTAACAGTTAAGGCTAAATTAATTAGCATCCAATCAATATTTTTTATTATAAAATCAATAAACAAATAAATAAAATATTTTTAATTCATATAAACAAATGTTGAATCAATGATCATAATATTATTATAATAATAATGAAGTAAGAAGGAATATTTTACCTTATGAGACAAAAATATTTTTTGTCCCTTAACCAGTCTACAAAGTTGAATCGATTGTTATGAAACCTCTATTTATAACTTTTTAGGTTTTCTATTAAAAAGTTTCATTCCATTAGAATTTGCAGAGGTAAATTTCTCCTATCCCATAGAATAAGTTGATAAAACTACAATTTATCGGCTCTATTACCAATTTGTAATTCATTGTCTCTTTAATTTGAGATCATGTGATGAAAACTTGTGCGAAGCTAAGGTCTATCACTAACGCGAAAATTTTACAGAAGAAATTGGGTAGCCTGAAACGGTGAGAATGCTAACCAATTTTTATAATTTTGGAACAATACTAAAAATAGCTTTGTAATGTGAGATAAGGTATAACGTGACATTGTAATTCATCATGCCAAGCTTGCATGATTAATTAATAATTGGTAATTTGATTAACAATAAGTAATAAATTAACAATTTTGAATAATTAAATAATAATAATAATAATTCACCATATAATATAGATTTAAATAAATACAGGTCAACTTTTAGCCTAAAAAAATTAGTATTGAAAAAAAATAGTTTTTTCTTTTATTTTTTATTTTTGTAATTTTTATCTTATTTTACTTTTTTATTATTAATAAACTGTATAATAGTATTATTAATATTACTAGTTTTTTTTTTAATTTTTAAAAATAAAATAAAAACTTTTAAATAGTAATTATTTAAATAATAATTATCGTATTTTAAATTAGTTATTATATTAACTTTGAAGTATTTAGCTATTATGTTAATTATTATTATTATTATTATTATTATTGTTGTTGTTGTTGTTATTGTTGTTTTTGTTATTGGTTTATTTGTTTAATTTCATAATATTTTGAGTTATTAATTGGTTAATTAAAAACATTCAAAAACTAGTTAATCAAGTAATAATAAATATATTTTATATAAACAATATTTTTATTTTGGTTATATAGTTTTATAATGTAATAATAATATTAATAATAATAATATATTTTATACAATTTTTTATGGTTTTTTAATAAAAGCTAATTAATTCGTAAAAATAATAAAATTTTATTTAATATTTTCGTAAAAACTAAAATTTATTAAGCAAAAGTAAAATTAAAAAATTATAATACTTTTGTTACAATTTTTTTAATAATTTATTAAAAAGTAGTTTTTTTATACGATATATTTCATAATTAAATATGAATTAAATATTTTTTTTACATATGAATAATTATTTAAAAATCATATTTTATCTTGGAAATCAAAATATATTACTTACAGATTATAAATAAAACTTTTTAAAAAATAATTTACAATTGTCTTATTTGGATTTGACAATAATTTTGAAGTAAGTTTTGTCCAATAAGATTATGTTTTGAATAAGATTATACAAAAAAACTAGTATTTTTAATGACTCAAGTTCATTGGATAAAAATAAAAGTAATTTTGTAAAAACTTTTGGCAGCTGTAAATTTTGAAAAAAGAAAAAGTTATAAGTAAAGCAAGATCCTTCAATTTGAAACAGTCTTGAGATATTTTTTGACTTGGAGAAAAATAATGTAATAAAAGCTATCATTTTATAAAAGGTTTTGCTATTTATATAAGTTAAAATAGAAATTCTGAGAAAAAAATCGATTTTAAAGTATTAGTAGTATTTTCTTGAATCAGTTTGAATTGAATTATTCTCTGTATTTTTCCATTTCATTTTAAATGGCTACATTTAAGCCTTTCTTAGATTTCGAAACAATAAATTCTAATTTCTTTAAAAAAAAAAGTTAAATTTCCAAATTTAATTAATAGCTCAAGGAGATGGCCATATATAATATGGTAACGCATAATAAAATAATTACAAAGTATGAAAAATAGTTTTGGGTTCTGTAAAAAAAAAGTTTTCATTTCTTAATAATGTGCCATGTTTCTAATTACGAAATATCCTAAAAAAACAAAAGTTATTAAACTTACATGTTTTGAGACTTAGACTCAATCTTTAGGTGACTGATATTCGGCAGAATACCCACATACTTCCAATCCAATACATCTAAGTGGTGTTTTAATAAGGGCTTCTCTTCACCAGTTGGTAGTATTCTAGCCGTTGTCAATGAAGACGATGATGGTAATTGAGAAATTGCATTATTAATAGAAGTGAGGCGTTGGATGAATGCTGCAACTCGTTCCATTGATATTTGAGTAGGCCTGGTAGAAAAAAGCTTTTTGGAATGTGAAAGAGGAACTTGAGAAATTTTTGGAACTTGCGATTGAAAAAATCCACAATATAAATTACCTGCCAAACATGACACATATCATCGTAGACTTCTAATATGGTTTTTGTTGGGGTTTGAAAAGGTGACCTCTCAAAATCTCGGGTTGCATATTCGGGGAATTGATACTTTGCAGGATTTGATGCTTTAAAGCTAAAATAAATTATTTCGTCACGTAATCGCTCGCCATCCCCTGCTTGCTGATTAAATAAATGATAAATTTTTAAATTAAACTACCCAAAATTAGGAGGAAAAAAATCTTCAATTCAATTTTAACTAGACATACCAAAAGCATCGGCGGCAAACCTCCTAAACTTTCGGCTAGCAACGGACTGACGTATGGAATAGCCAGCGCCTCATTTGGTGCATAAAGTTGAATTCTTTCTTCACGTTTCAATGATTCTTCGATAACATAAGAAAGCTTGAAATTTTTAACTTTTGCTGAAAAGGCTTTTGCCCGCTGTTCATATTTTTCCAACAGTGGTGATGGCGGATGCGAAAAAATTGTCCTGGGAATGTAATCTGTTTCATCGAAATCCTCACTAACAATTGATGGCATGCTGTGTGTGAGGTCTACCCAAGGTGACTAAATTAATAGAAATATAGCAATTACTTATATTAGATAAAAAAATTATTAACAAGTATAAGTCTAATGAAAACTCACAAAACCGATCACCCCAGCTGGCATTGGTAATCCAGCATCACGAAGCACTAAAACCATAGCTAAAGACAAGCCACCTCCAGCACTATCACCAGCAATCACAATTTGTGATGGATGAAAAGCTTGGTAATCTGAATCTTCTGGTGGGTCGAGCAAATACATGTATGCTGCCATTGCGTCATGGAGTGCTGCTGGGAATTCATGTTGTGGAGCCAGACGATAATTCACCGCTACAATCGATCAACGGAGATTAATTAACTGCCAAGGAAAATTAAGAAAGAATTTTCTTACCTAAAACTCTTGAACCAGAAGCCTGGGCAAGCCTATACGTACATCCTCTCACCAACTGAGAACTGCACAAGTAATAGCCACCACCATGTAAATAAAGAATAACAGATTGACGTTTTTCCTGATTAAAAAATTCATCATCTTTCATATAAATCCATTCAGACTCGATGCCATTATCATCATAATACGCCTTCCAAGATTCATCCAACACTTGTTCATATGGCTTTAATATCTTGTCCAATGGTACTTTTGCTTTATCACGATATGTATTAGGTATAATTACTGGATTGATACAAACATTTGAGGGAGTGGGGGGAGGAACTGAGGTAAGTATTTGAGCTTCCTCGATTGTTTTCTCTATAATATCACTGAAAAAAGATTTCATGAACATGAAAGAGAGATGGAATCTCAAATCCCATGATGGTTGCGGTGGACCTTCATAATAATGTTTTATGACAGTTCTTACAAAGAGTTGGCTTTTTGAGAGCGTATATATTATCCTATTGTCCATTTTGAAAGGTGATGCAAAAAGTGAAAGGTTTGCTCTTACCGAACGTTCATTACAATTGCCCATTTTATTCAAATCTCATGCTCCTTTGTCAAACAAAATATTTATATTTAACTCGTTTTTCAAGAGATTAGAAATAATCGGCTAAATTTTGGCTTCAAAAGAACATAGTTCCTTCCAATTACAGTGAATTTGCCCTAAACAAGATTGGGAAAGTCATTTGGTGAGTAGATAACAGTAAAAAGATAAATTGATCAAAAAAGTTTTGATCGATAAGCCTTGGTTTGTTAGATAAAACCGGCTTTCAGAGTAATCAATATCTGGACGGCTGTAATGCATTGATTATGATCAATATAATTTTAACCTATAAGAGAAAACCCGCTAGCGCTAGAACGAACCATGATGGCACGGAAAATTGAAACCATGTGAAAACATAAATATTGTGAAGATCGTGCAAAATAAAATTGAAATTTATCATATTTTCCAAGCATCATTTATTCTGGATTTTTATATTTTACTAGATTATAATTTTCAACCTTACCAAGCCAACTCTCATAATAATATTTATTTATCAACAATATGAATTTGTGTCATATAATTTTCAATTTTCCATATTTTGAGATATGCACTCTAAAATAAAGCTTGATAATGCTCATTATTTTTTTTAGTAGTCATATATAACTTCATTTCGTAACCAGAAACCCGTTTGAGACAATCATACATTCTTGAGATTCAAACTTGATTTGAACGAAAATTTATTATAAATGATTTTGAAAACATTTCTCTCATTTGATTATAGTTAAAAATTATTGCAATTTTTCAAAATAATGATTATTTTTAAAACTTATTAAAATGCAACTCTGAGATTTTTTCTAAAAGAATTTATATAAAAAGAAAGTTTTTATAATATCGGTGTGCTGCAACAAAACCGGATGTCGTCTTGAAATTTTTTTTAGCTTTCGGTATCAACAACAATCGACGCGCCGTTCAGTTCTATACACAAGATTTTGTGAGTACTAAATGTGCGTCAGGTCTGTTTTTGCTTCTATTACTGCGTTTTTTATGCTCATTGTTATTCTATTGATCCTGACTTTTCTTTTACATTTTTTCTAACCAGGATTTTTCACAATCAGCCAAGGTAGGTTTTTCTTTCTTTTTGTTTTTTGATATGGACATTTCACTCGTTCCGATCCAAATTATCGCATTCCTTCCAGCTAATTCAAGATCCCACAATGGAATATGCTCAGTTTCTGAATGAATGCGATGCGGAGCCATTCGAACAGAAACAAGATTCATACGTAAGCATCTTTTTGTCAGAAAATATATAGGTGAGGCAAATAATGACGTGACGGAGACCTACTCGGTTCTCGGTCATTCAAGGCTGATCGCTGAGCCAGTGTTGGGGCACAGATGACCTGCTCGGGTTGTCTATTGTTCAAGGCTACTTGCCGATCCGATGGTATTGGGAATCGTAGGGTGAACCAGAGGCATGTTAATTGAGAAATAGTACAAATATTTTTTAAGATTCTTATACGGACAAAATATTACACGGTCAAAAATTATACAGCTAATTGTGTAACAAACTATGCAATTTTTCCACTATATTTAATATCAATTTGTATTCCTCGCAAGAAACCAATGATTTAAGTATAAAATTAGAAGAAAATGGCTTGCATGTGCAATAGAAAAATGGTATTAGACTATAAATGACTGGAAAAAGGTATTCTGAACAAAAGAGTCTACTTTTCCTCAAAAAGTTTGGGTGGGGCGTAAACCAGGGAAAGAATTTCATGAAGATTATATTAAATCTTCCATGAAACATTCTCTTCAAAGACTGTTTTGAACAGACTTTTCTTTTTTAAAATTAAGTCCCATTATTCAACTTATAGGTTCAACAACTGGAAAAAGTGTATCAAGATTTATTTGCCATCCATACAATTCCTACTTTCAAAGCATAATAAGCAAAAATTTATTTTCCAAGAGGAACGATATACCTGTTCAGAAAGCAATAATTGCACAAAATTTCTTACTTTCTCAAAATGTTCAAGCGCTCTTGATCTCGATACAATTGAGAAGATATGGGCTATTTTTGAAATAACACTTCGAAACTTTATCTTCAAATCTCAAGTATTCATAAACTTGATACGATCAATGCCAGATCGAATTCAACCCAGTAATTGGTGCTAATAATAAATATTAGCTAATTTTAAAATAAATAAATTTCTAAGTATACAATATTTTTGTCATATCCAGATACCAGAATGTTCAGCCTGATTGCAAACTTGCCAAAAATTTGGAGCAAGGGATGGAAAACAAAAACAATGAGAAGCAGATTTTCAATATATTTCCAAAATTTAACATTTTTAAGAAGCAGCATTGAAGCTATCAACTATGAAACTTATTTGCAAAATACTCATGAGCAAGATACTCAGTTTCGAGAAAAGAAAAAATTGTATAAGAAGGTCAGTTTTAACTTCAAATGACATCAACAAATTTTTAGTATCATTAATGGTTTTTTAACAAAGTTGAGACTAATTGTATTAGGTTTAAAAAAATGATGCTAACACCAAGTCTATTTTAAGCTAATTTCATATTTTATTGAATATTTTCTTTTAAAAATTTGCAGATTTATTTACTTATTATGTAATGAACACAAAGGAAATTTTATAACCAAAAAAAAGATGATAACTATTTTAGGAGATAAATTTGGCGTATTTGCTCATAGAATAATTGTAGAAAATTTTATTTTTTACAAAATATAAGAATTTGAACTTTTATAATTATAAATTGTTGTCTTTGTTTTGTTAGACAATATTGGTCTTGTTATAACTTGATAAAAAATTAATAATAAAATTAATATTGATATTTGCTCAAAGTTAATTTTATGTTTGTTTTTTTATATTAAACATAAATTACGACCACTATTAAGCTTTAAAATGATCTAAAAACAATTTTTATTGACCAAAGAGTGAACTTTATAATTTCAAAAAACTTTATAATGCAAAATAAGTCAATTCTATAATTTTTTTAATACAAACAAAAAGTTTTTTTTTTTTTTTTTTTTTTTTTTTTTTTTTTTTTTTTTTTTTTTTTTTTTTTTTTTTTTTTTTTTTTTTTTTTTTTTTTTTTTTTTTTTTTTTTTTTTTTGAATATAAAGTTTAATATAATAAACATAAATACTTTTAATAATTAAACTTTTTTATCAATATTTGGTGTTAAATGTAAATAGTATTTTTTACTAAATATAGAGTACTATTGAGTAATTTTGGAATGATCAGAAATCAAAGCAGTTTTGATTGTTTTCTAAAATATCTTTGTTCAGAATTTTCTTTTTAAAATGTTGCCATTTTATCAAAATTTTGTATTAATCTTCTAATAATAAGAATTCCGGCATTGGATTTAAGAAACAAAAAATGGTCATAAATTTTAAGTAAAACCGGCATTTTCACACGGAGTTGGTGTTTTTCATTCGCCTTCCAATCAACTCTCCTTTATTCAATAAATTAGATAATCTAACCAGCAATGATTAGTCACAATTACTATATTTACATCAACTGATCCTAAATTTAAGGAAATACCCGAAATCTCAACTAGGAATAAGGGATTAAAATAGCTTAAAATTAGTTCTTTATTTAGTAAGCAACTTTTTATTTTTTAGGAATCTTATTTTCTGATAAGGGTTTAACTCCTCATAGAATTTGGGCAAGAAAAGATTATAAT